>JAODLC010000014.1:288265-301507 GCA_026781145.1 Hippopotamyrus pictus
CCGTTCCCTGCCCGCCGCCCATCTTGATTTGCTGTAGGGGTGGCGGGGGGGGGGGATAACTGGGCCAAGCCCTCGACCTCAGACAGAACACCAGGGAGACTGGCGCCATGGGGGGAACCCATGGAGTGCAATTGCCATTCAGAGAAGGGCAACGTGGGTATGAGGGATGGGGCGTGCATGAGTGCCTGGGGGGGTGGGGGGGGTGGCACGTGTGGTCGTGTGGTTAAACCACCGCCAGTCCGTCTCTCTCTGGCAGCCTTGGCAGAATGGAACTGGAACGTCTTCCAATGGCGTCGACCGGCTGCCGTCGCGGTCTGAACAGCCCATTGGAACTGAGGGCAGCTGGGAACGCATTCTTCCCTGAAAGCAGGGAATTATGGGATAGTGAAGGTGAAGACCTGGCTTCTGGTGTACCTGTCACAGTGTAGGGGTATTAGGCAGGTATTAGTGACGTGGCATTAAGGGTGACCAACTGGCAGACGTCGATTTCACTGCACAGGGGAAAAAAATCAGAACAAAAAAAAAAAATCTGATGACAGAGAATTTTTCCTTTAAATATGTGGGAGGCTGTCTGGGTTCATGGCTGAAGGAATAGTGGTCCTCTAAAGAGACAGAGCTGTATCACACAGGAATTCAAATCACACGTTTTCAGCGTGGTGTTAATTTAACAGTGAAGATCAGTGCGAGATGCAATTCCATGTCATGTTTGCATGTGTGTTGGTGATCTCCAGACGGGCTTTCCTGCAGCGGATCACGGAGCCTCGGCAAAACACCCCACTCTTGTTTGCCAACGGACTCACCTGGTGGATCACGTCTGAGCCAAATCCGACTGTCAGACCACATTTCTGTTTACTTTTTTTGGGGTGTAAGATTGGGAGAGCGAATCATTCATGACGGGACCTACAAAACCGAGAGCCTAGTGTGTGTTGGTGCCGGTCAGTTCTGAGCGTGTAGGTGGACAGTTGCGAGATGCCCGAGGTGGAGATTGACGAGGAAGTACAAGCATTCCTCCCCGCTGCACCTTCTAACCTCCAGTCTTCTTGGTCGATAAATTTTCCTGAGCTTGACAGCGATGGGGGGAAAGGCCTGTATCTCCTGTCAGGATGGCAGCATCCTGTGAGGTGGAGAGAAGCCTTACTGGGGTTAGGAAAATCCCACACTACCTCGCTCTCAGACCAAGGCGTCGGTGACCTCTGCACCCCTGGACGAGGTCTGTTTTCTGTCTTCCCGGCTGATGGAGCAGTGGCACAGGAAGGGGGTCGGGGCTGGGGGCTAACCTCTGACTCCTGGTGGTGGATGTCAGGCACAAAGAGGCCATCTGCGGCTCGGGGCGAGAAGAAGGGCTTCAGGAGGGCCAAGATGCCCGGCCAACATGGCTACTGATGTGTCCTTCAGCCTGGCTTATCTCTTTGTTTGTAAGCAACTCCTGTAGCCTGTGGCTCCTCTTTCTGCGAAAACCACTGGGGGCTTTTCAAAAATAATTAATTCAGAATGGCAGCCAGTTACATGATGCCTGCATCGGTTTATCCCCTTGGTAGATTTCAGGGTGGGGTGGGGGTGTTCTCCAAGAGATGGACCCCCCTAGACTGTAGCCGGAGGAGATTTCTGTCAGAGTCGGGGTATTCTGTGTGTGCCCCTCATCGTCTGGATAATTGTAGATTCGTAGACCGGGTTGTCTGAGTGTGTGTGTGTGTGGGGGGGGGGGTTGAGTTCTCCAAGGCCAGTTCAGTCTAGCAGCAATGATCGGTGTTGGAATAATGAAGTATGGGCAAGCAGCGGGGAGCAGCACCAGGGAAGCGGGAATAGTACAGAGGCTGGGGGGTGCTTCCACAGGTGAGGACTCACAGAAGATGAGGGGTAAGAATTTCATTGGGGGGGCTGGATGTACATTTTCTGCTGTCGTGTTCTGGCACTTTCCCCAGCACCCTTATCTACTTTATGCCACGTCTGAGCAGAGATCAAGTGGTTGGTGTGTGTGGGAAGTGGGGGGGCGGGGGACCCGGCCACCCCTCTCCACCATCCGGCCCCTGCCCTGTCTTACTCCTGTTGTCTCTCTGGGTCATTATGTGTCTGTGTGTGTCTGTGTGTGTTGTGTGTGTGTCTGTGTGTGTGTCGGTGTGTCTGTGTGTGTCGGTGTCTCTGTGTGTGTCTGTGTTGTGTGTGTCTGTGTGTGTCATTATGTGTCTGTGTGTGTCTGTATGTGTCTGTATGTGTGTGTCGGTGTCTGTGTGTGTGTGTCCGTGTGTGTGTGTGTGTGTGTGTTGTGTGTGTCTGTGTGTCTGTGTGTGTCGGTGTGTCTGTGTGTGTGTGTGTTTGTTCTGGAGTAAGTAGCAGGCTGAGATATCTAAAAGAGTGAGACTGTATAAATGGGTTGGGGGGGGTCTGAATTCCACATTGAATCGCAGTGTGTCATTAGTGCAATTTTGTGTAATCTGTGCTGGGGGAGAGCAGAAAAAGGGAGAAATGGTGGCTCTCATCTTAAAAGCAGTGGGGCTGTGTGCTTGTGGGCGGCCTCACAATGCCAAGAGGGGGGTTGGGGGTGGAACATGAAGCCATTTAATTCACCTGTTTATTTATTTTCATGCCGTACTCGCTTTGCCCATCACCATGGCTTTCCCAGTACTTGCCGTGCCCCCCCCCCACCACCACCGTTGGGCTGAATGAGACTTTCTGCTTTTGCTTTGTTTAAAGCTTACGCCAGCGTGGTCCGACCCGGCCAGGTACCACAACAAAGGGACACCCAGCTCAGGCATACACACACACACACACACACACGCACGCTGCTCCCGTTACATGTGCACCTGAACACTGTCCCCAAGGAACTGTCTGTGACAGCAGCTGTTCGTCACCAGACCGGAGGCAGAGACCGGAGACGAGGTGGTGGGCTGTCTCTGCCGTTTCACATCGGTGCCCCCTGTCTGCACAGGCGTGCGTCTGTACCGTCTAGCTGTCTGAACACGCATGTTTCTACCTGTCTGCAAATGTGTGCGTCTGTCTGCACGCATGCATGTGTGTGCACCTGTCCGCATGCGTCTGCACCTGTCTGCCTGTCTGAACACGCGTGCATCTACCTGTCTGCAAGCATGTGCGTCTGTCTGCATGTGTGCTCGCATGTGTATCTGTTTCCCGAGGCCTTACAGGGCGACACCAGCCTTTCCAGCATACCCACCATTTACACCCAGTGAGCCATATCCCGTGTAAATAGCCTGGGTTAAATACCAGTGAACTCGGTCATCACCCGTGGTTGGCACTGTTGGGGGGGGGAGGTTCAAGAAAAACTGCACAGAATTGACATTGTTTTAATTGGGGGAGGGGAGCGAGCCGACAGGGGCTATTTGGGAAAGGGATTAACCCCCCGCCCCCACCAATGTATGTGCTCATCGCATCCTATTACTGGCACAGTTCAGCTGTGTGGTAAAATCAAGCAATGTGGGCATTTGCTTCTGGGTTTGGGGGGGCATCATGGTGCTGCTTGCTGATATAGAGTGTCCTGGGGGGGGGGGGGGCCCCGGCAAGTTAATCCCCCCCCCCCCCCCCGCCGTTCCGTCTCCCAACCTCCTGTGGTGGATGCCTTTTGTTGTGGCTTCCAGCATTTTGTTTCATGCCGTTTTAATTTGTCCTCCTTTGTTTGATAATTGGCCTGTGCAGCAGCCTTTGGAGAGAGGGATGGGGGGGGGGGGGCAGGGGAGGAGAGAGGGAGAGAGATGAGAGGAGGAAGAGAAGGAGGAAGAGAGACAGAGAGGTGTGGGGTGAAAGGGTGAGAGAGATGGGTGGAAAAGGAAGAAGGAGTGAGAGGTGGGGAGAGAGACGGGGAGGGAGAGAGAGACTGGGCAAGATGGGGAAAGGGATAAAGAGAGACAGGGAGCGAGAAGGAGAGACTGGGCGAGAGAAGGAGAGGGATAGAGTGAGACAGTGAGAAATGGGTGGGAAAGGAAGAAAGAATAAGAGGTGGGGTGGGAGACTGGGAGGGAGAGGGAGAGACAGGGAGTGAGTCCAAGTGAGAGACAGGAAGAGACATGGGAAAAGAGAGAGACAGACAGAGATGGGAAGACAGACAGACATACAGAGTTGGGGAGATGATCAGACAGACAGACAGACAAACAGACATACAGAGTTGGGGAGATGATCAGACAGACAGACAGACAGACAGACATACAGAGTTGGGGAGATGATCAGACAGACAGACAGACAGACATACAGAGTTGGGGAGATGATCAGACAGAAAAACAGACAGACAAACAGACATACAGAGTTGGGGAGATGATCAGACAGACAGACGGACAGACATACAGAGTTGGGGAGATGATCAGACAGACAGACAGACATACAGAGTTGGGGAGATGATCAGACAGACAGACAGACAAACAGACATATAGGGACTGGGACAGTCAGAGACTTTCCTCTAGGGGGAGGGAGCGCGTGGAGTGAAGCAGCCTTCACTGCAGAGACATGCTTTACTCCTGTTGTTCCTGGTATCCCCCCCATACCGCTGCCATCCCTCATTACTGTGCATTTGAGAGTTCTGTCCTCCCGCCCCCAAATCTGGCAGGTATCGCATCCAGCCCCCTTCCGCAGCACCTGCCTCCTCGTCCCCGGGGCTGTCGGCACTGGGACAGGCCCTAGTGGTAGATTTATGTGCTGTGTAAGCGTGCTGAAGTGTGCATATCCATCACTTAGTGAGGATCTCCACGACCCCTCCCACCTCCCCCGGTGCCACTCGCCGCCAAAAACCAGGTCGGAACCTTCCAGAAGTGCATCTTTGAGAAGTGCCATGATAGAGGTGGGCCCAGCGGCACTGTGGAGGATGGATGGATGGATGGATGGATGGGTGATTTTAAATATCTTATTCTTTCAAGGTTTGATTCTACTTTAATAGTATTTTGTGTCGCTTCAGTTACTGCCGCGCCCCCCCCCCCATCCTGCACAAACCTAACACCACCTATGGTCTACTACTTGGGTAACTTCATAAAATTGTACAGGTGGAGGTGATCTGTGTCTGCCCGAGGCAAGGCTGCTGGCATTCGTGGGGACTGTGAGTGGGGGGTGGGGGATTGTATGAGTGAGCTGTCCTTGTATGGCTGTGAACAGTGAAGCAGAGAGGAAATGAAAGCAAACAGCTACTTTTCAGCAGGTCTGAAGTGCATTATTACACCGTCCTGTTCCACTCCTCGAGTCCCGCTTTCAAAAACTGGCTCCCCATCTCCCCCTCCATCTCTTCATCTCGCTCTCTCCCTCAGTCTGTCCATGTGCCTGACATTTGCTGTGTAAATATTTGTGGTGCATAGTGGGACATAGAGAGATAGTAGAGCATGGGGGGGGGGGGTTATCAGTATCTTTCTGGGGTGGGTTGGGGTCTCTCTCCTTCTCCTCCTCCTCTTTTCCCCTCTTTCTTTCTCTCTCCTTTCCCTCACTGATGAAGTCCTGATCAATGCTCCTGGCTTTCAGATCCTGACATCTCCTGCCCTTACAGCATCTCTACATCGCTCCGTGGTCACGGTCCTGTTTGCACGATACCTGCGGCTCGCCTCTTTGTTGCATCCTACCCCCACTCACGGGCGAGTCTGGGTGCAGCTGCCGGGTGCACGATCGCGTGTGCCAGGCCGAGAGTCCTGCTCCCTGTGCGGTGGCCCCCTAATTGAGTTAAGCCCTCCTCTGGTGTCATGTAATCAGAGGGTAATGGAGTTAATTAGGGATGAATAGGAATGAGCATGCATCCCAGTGTAGTGGGTTGGTGTGTGTGTGGGGTGTGGGGGGGGGGGGTCAGGCTCAGAATAGACCTTGTGTGTTTGGCTCCCCCGCTGTCTCTGTGACGGCTTGGCGAGAGCAGTACTGTAGAGCTTGACAGGCACCAGGCAGACTGTGGATCGACTGGTTTACAAAGCCCTCACAATCCACTCCTAATGTCTTTCTGTGTATTGGGCTGATATATTTGCTGAATAACTTTCACAGTGATTTATTTGCGCACTTGACCACTTAAGTGTTTATGTAACCTTATACACTACTGCATTAAAAGTAAAACACGTTATAGAACAATGAAGAATGTGTATTAGCCGTTGTTTATAGTGCTCCGAACAAGGTCTGTTCATGTCATTTAGCTATCAATGCTGATCCGAAGGAGGGCCAATCAGACACTTTCCCTGGGTTTGAAATAAATCCCTTTATTGACAAACTGTGAGGTCTGTTCAGTGTCTGTTGAGCCTGTAGCAGTTAATAGAGGGTGATCTGTAACACTGGAGGCTTTAGGTGTTGGGGGTCATGACAGGAGAGGGTGGCTGTCGACAGGATAGGGTCACGGAGGGGTCAGCCCCCGTGATGGGTGAGCAAAGCCGTCTGCCTTTGGTGTTGCATTCACCATTTGCCATTTTCTTTTATTTCTTTAATTCTTTAAGGAGCTCTCAGATTGGGAGGGATGAGAGGAGTAAACCCCACACACAAAATGTGGCTGTGCCATCCAACCCCCCCACCCCCACCTCCGCCATCCTCTGGCCCTTTTTACTAAGAATCCCTTCCCCATACTGTTATTACCTTACCTTTGGCCTTGAACCCCCTCCCCCGCTACATTGCAATAAACACTGCCAGAACTAATATCTCTCTCTGTGTCTCTCACACATACACACACATGTACAGAAACATTATATAATTATATACTATCTTTGTTTCTACTTCGCTTTGAGGCTTTAATTAAGAGTCTGTGACCACCATAACAGAAAAAACCCTGATACAGATAACACACAAAACCAGATAAGGCTGTAAAACAACCATTTGTTCCATGGGGATGCCCTCATAATGCATGTTTTTCAGTCTATTAGTGAGGACATTATCTCAAACATTGTCTTCACAGCATTCATATAGGCATACAGTTATATACATGCATACTGAATGAAGTATTCCGCTGGAAAACCACCAAGTGAAGCTAATTAAAGACCCTTGTGTCTCTCTGTCTTTTTTTCTGCTCATTTCAGGAGCATATTTTCCCTTCTCTTTCCCATTCCCATGATGCATTTGTTTCTAGCGGAGCAGGCCCCAAAAATGAGGATGATCTGGCATTAGCTCTGCGGGATACCGTGTGGCAGGCGGAGGGCTTCACAGACCACTAAATCCTGGTCAGAACTTAGCCAATTACAGACCTATGTAACGGCACGTAGCGTCTGTGGGCTAGGTCATTAATGCTCACAGTCTTCCAGCAGATGAAGAAAGGGAACATATTGTGGCACCATGCAATTAGAAGACCTGCCAGCCATTCTGGCTCCGCACAGGACAACCTTATGTGTTGGCACTCACAAAGCAGGGCTTGGCCTTTGCTGTCTAGAAGTACAGTAGGATTCTGTCAGACCCAAATAATCAAAGGCAGAGAGCTCGATTGGAGTCACCCACAGAGTCTATAGCTGAGAGGCTTCTTTCAGGTTGGACGAGATTAGCAGAATACCGTGTCAGTCCGTGTGCTTACCTTCGTCCTATCCAAAAAGTTGACCTAACTTTTAAATTTTTAAATTATTACCCCCCAATACTAAAACTCTCTCCAATACTAAAACTCTCTCCTATACCCGTGTGTGCGCACATTTGTGCAAGGTGTGTATGTTGAATGTTGAACTCTCTCTGACCTTGGGTGTGCCTAAAGGTTCTGTCAGACAGGATATTCACCCTTGCTTACCCTGCAGCTTACCATTGATTCAGTCAGGTTCATCTCCGTTTAGCATTGCCCATGGTATTCCAGTAAGGAGTGTGTGCAATGCTAACTGCTTTTTCAGCACATCACATCGGTGGGAAGGCAGCGATTGTGCGAGCTAATCGAGGAGTTAGCGCTCGATTGAATGAATGTGCGAAACTACGAGTGGGCAGGGAAGCCAGAGAAATTGGCCTACAGTATGTGGAGTCACAGGCTGCCACGACTCTGAGACAGGAACAGCAGGGGAAGGCATACCCGTTGGCTGAGAGTTGGATCCTCCCCCGGTCATGTCTCGTCTTAGCAGCAGCGTTAATTGAAACAGACCATGATGCTGGGATTTGTCACACGAGGTTACGCGTTTCAGCAGGCCGGGTCCCCGTTTTCGCGCCAGTCCATCCAAAAATAAGTAAGATCTATGTGGGGAGGTACCTTTTCTCTGACCTTGTCACATTCGTCTTTTTGGCCTCGCTTGCCCTCTTCTGACAGTGTAGCAAATGTAAATTATCCTGTTAAGGAATGTGCCCTGTGCCCTGTAAACAGTGCGCGTGTTTGTATAAGATGCTTAATTGTCTGTCTGCGTGTGCGTGTGTGCGCGTGTGTGTGCGTGTATGTGTGTGTGTGTGTGTGTGATGTGCTATTTGCCTCACATTTATGTCGTTCTGGACAAAATCTTCTGCTAAATAAAGTAAATGTAAATGTAAATTTTTATCTGTGGCTTGTGTTAGTCTACTGAACAGACTTTAATCCATCAGATTGATATACAAACTTGACCCAAATTGGTGTAATTAAGGCCCCCTTTTTAAAGATCCATCTCTGGCTGTTCATTCTCCTCTGTTGCCAGGATCAAAATCGGCTGGACAAAGGGCGGTCTCTTTTCGCACAACTATCATCATCTTTCAAACACGCTAGTCATGGGAGCCTCTCATTTCGTAGGATGTCGTCAGCATCGAGTCACGATCAAAGTGCAGTAAGGAGGAACTCTAAGCTAACTCGGAATGTGCAGTGGATACCTTGTGTTTAGTCAACTTCAGTAGTGTAACATCATCCCTGTCTGGATGTTTTGAGAGGCGCTAAGTGTACGATTCACTCAGCATCTGTCTCTGATTTCATGCAGCCTGATGGAACAGGAGATGATACGCAGTGAAATCGAACTGAAGGAAGCCTTAATGATGAGTGTCGCAAGCTTCCCAAGCAGGGTAGCCCAATGTGGGCCGGGATCGGGTGCAGCCATCAATGCAAACGTGGCACCAAGCACACCGTCCCTACAGCGGAGGCTGAATCCCCTTTCCTCATTGCCAATTCACCCCCCTACTCTTGCATCTGAAAAATAACATAGACGCACACACGAGCCAGAGAAGAAAAGCCTCCCGTCAGAAGAAGATCCTGTTTAGCCTTGCCGTCCAAAACGCAGCTGTGCGGTTTCCCAAGAAATTCCAGAGATGCTAGAGTGATGAGGAGCGGCCTGGGGTGGCGGCGGTGGTAGTGGGGGTTGGGGGTGTAGGGGAGAAGCAGGGAGAGAGAGGAGAAGATAAAAGGTGTCAGGGAGATGTGAAAGGATGTGGTGAGGCTGTGTGCGGGTGTTTTCATTCCAGGAATTCTAACTGATTGCACATCCACACACACACACACTCATGCTCGTTCAGGCACGCAAACACTCCCTCACACACATTCGTAAGCCTGGCACTAAGCATGCTGAGGACCACTGGAGAAGTCCTGAGTATGACATAAGTTGTGGAAGCCATGGAACCAGATGAAGATTTCCTGGTGGTCCCTCCAAAACTTGACTAACTCTAAGGGTGCAGTGTTCTTCAGGCGTATCTCCCCAGCTGGCTGACTGTGTCCCTGTGACAGAAGAGACCAGAGGGAGGAGATGTACAATTTGTCCCATTCGCTCTACCCTACTTTATGAGGCACAGGGGAATGTAGCCAGAGTATGACGCTCATCTCCATTCCTGTGGCAAGGGAGGTGACGCCTATCTTTGAGCCGTGGTTTTGACTTGAATTCCCAAATAATTTGCGTGGTGATGAGTGTTTAACTTGTGGGGCACCTAGGTGAACAAACGGTAAACATATGGAATTAAAATGTCCGGGGGGGCTTCAGGAGACACCGTGACAGCCTTCTCCTCCATTTCAGTAGAACTACAATCCAAATAGATATTGAGGAATGGACAGCATGAATGTGGCAGAATGTGCATTTCCACAAACATGATCATCTTGTGACTATTAAGATCAAATCTTCCTTTATTTCGGTTATATAATTGTATAAACCTTTTGCGGGCCACATATGAAAGAAGAATGTGAAGCACACTGAAGCAGACTGACAGAAATGTGTGCTGCATCAAAAAGGAGTGACGTGCAAGACGCTGTCACACAGGCATCAGCGCCGAAGAAATGGGCAGAAACTCGTCCTTTTATATCTCAACTTTCCCCGTTCAGATAGAGCCGTTGTTCCCTAATCCATTTGAAGAACTGACTTTGCTGCAATAACGATCTCCTTTAAGCAGGCTCTTAAAGGAAAGGTTCAACACTTCAGACGGTTCCATTTTGAGGAAAATGATGAATAATCTTAATAAGTGCCAGTACCTCATAATGAACTGTATCAACAATGAGCACAAGTACTCACCACTTTTTCCTCTTGTCCTTTACCTTGGGGACTGTTACCAGTGAGACAGCTGGAGGGTTCATTTTACAAGCCCTAGTAGTCTGTGTGTGTTAACCGTACTGAGGAATAGAGAATTTGTGCTTGTCATCTGAAACCTAAGGACTCTTCCAGGAAATGAAAGGGACACAATGAAGGAACCAATGATGAGGAAGATCTCCTTCATGAAAGGGACACACTTGCCTTCTTGGTTGAATGTCCAATATAGTTAAATTGTGTGGTACGAGTTACATATGTAATAGGAGATGTTTTCCTCTGTATCCCTTCTGTCTTCTCTTTTATCTGGACAGAACCCTTTGTGAATATGCTTTTTTTAAACATGGATCATACTCTATAACAGTGAGGTTCATCACTTGCACTAGTGGGCGGTTTTGAGTAGTACAAATGGAATGCCAATCAATGCCACCCTCACCCCTCCCAAATACTCCCCCCTCCCCCCCACATTGCTTTCAGCACCTCGCAGGCTCTGTGGTTTCCTTTGACCTAAAGATTAAACAGAATACAAAATCAGAGACAAGACAAGATCAGCTCTTTTGCTCATACAATATGCATGTTCTCCTACTTGCGCTTTGGATCTTCACGCATGAAACCAGACCTCCTGCAGAAGGTCATCTCTTGGGCCGGGAATTTACCCGTGAACGTGCTTATGTGTGTGTGTGTTTGGGGAGAGATGAAGGGGCAGTCAACAGATGTGTATGTGGTGACAGTGTGTGTGTGTAGGGAGGATTGTTTAGTGTCTGTAATAGTGTGAGTGTGACACTATTTGTGAGTATCTGCAATGTTAAAACAACAGTTGTGCAACATTCCTCCTGCTGCAGTCCTGGGTGGTGGCTGCTGGCCAGTTACCTCTGGAGCGAGAGGCTGGTCCAGCTGTTCTTCACTGCACAAAGCTGTTGATGTGGACAAAGAGGTGCTGGATGTGGACCCACCATTGTGCATGAGCCAGCGTGTACGTGCGTAGGGGGTGGTGGACAGCTCTCAGTACTGTCAAGCACTGCATGCCAGACGGTTGACTCCACTTCGACACAATAAAGTCGAGCCCCTTGAATAACTCCAGACCAAGGAACAAGGATGAATAACCATTTGTCTAAAAATAAATATATTCCCGGTGAAACAAATCATCTGTGAGCTCACACATGCCAAAGCCTTCTCAAGGCCAACGCTGGCTACCGTCAGCAGGAGCAGCCCCTGCCACTGCAACCCCCCGCCACCCCAAGATCACCATGGCAACAGGCCCAAGATCATTCACCCTTAGTTCCAAAATGCGGAAACGTGGAGCTAAGGATTGCGCTGGCCCTGTCCATTCCGGCAGGCCAGCTGAAGTTGACTTTGTGGTAACCCAAGGCTTTCCTCGCTCCAGTTTATGCCACCCTGATTAAATCAGGAGACCCCATCCCATGGCAGAGAGTCTGCTAAAAGGGCACTGATTGTTTGTACCACCTGATGAAACGCTTTTTGGAAATCCTCGAAGCACTGAGGCTGGGAGAAGAACTTCACAAACGAGCGATTTGGCTTCTCGTGATCATCCCCTGTGGCTAACAGATCTTTATGCCAAAAGAGCAAGTATTTTATACAATACAATTATTAATGCTCAAGATGAGCCACGTTATGGGCTTTGACAGATGAACTTTGCGGCTGATCTGGCATGATGTTATTACATTTTTTTGGCGGCGCTGGTGAAACCGAGAAGCAGCTAATGGATCGGGTGGGAGAGAGAAATATGAGGCCTTCCTGGTTGGGGATCCTCGGCCAGCAGGGTCAGTGTGGAAATAGACTGTGGTGAGACTGGGAAGGGGGAAGGAGACAGTGGTGGGGGCTTTAATGTGGTGCCCCCACCCCGCACTTCAAGGCACTAGTGAATGCAGGAGCCCAGTGCAGACATGTTGGAAACTTTGCAGTTGACAGTTACCATAGATCTAGAGTGGCTAGACCAGACACACACAGTCAAAGCGGTTCTGGAATAAGTGGGATCTGGAGAAAGTTGTATAAAAAGTTGTATCTATGACAGATGAATTCCCTGCTGGGAAAACCACAAGTTTGTGTACATTCCCTGGTATATTTGATTGCCAGTGATATGCATTAAGTTAAGTGATGCCTTTCAAAGTGACTATGGCTCCTCTCAGCCCTGCCATCCCTAAAAACACAACCCAGGCTCAGAAAGCACTCTGCTGAAATTCTTCCACAGCCAGCTGTTTACTTTACATTATTGTCCCCTAGTTCTCGTGATGAAGTCTGGCCCTCGGTCAGCGCCTTCTTCCGGAAGTTTCTGGCCTGGACTCCGGTCCCACGTCCATTTAATGGGGCTCATTTTCATTTTCAATCTGTCCCGCATGGACAGTGGGTACATGAGATGTGAACCCATAGCCTGCTGGTCAGAGGTCTTTAAAAAAGAGGTCTAACATGAGCTGCTCATTCATCGATTTCATTTTGCATTACTAGTGCTGATTATTTAACTGCGACTGCTGAAATACGTGGGAACACGTGTGAGCAAAGGTCTTTCCGGCACACGTAGCCACGGTCACGCACAAGCTCATCAAAGTCAGAGTAAACCGCTGCCCTTCTGCAAAGTGCCCCGGTGACCTTTCCCGTTTTACCGTTGAGAATAAACATGCTTTCCATTCTGGCCAGATTTACAGCTTCTCATTCTAGCAGTGCGATGTGTTAACATTTCCTGGGCGTGTTGCTGCCACAGACACCCACACACACACACACACTCACACACACACACACACAGACACACACACACAGACACACACACACACACACACACACACACACACTCACACACACACACACACACACACAGACACACACATACAGACACACACACACACACACACACACACACACACACACACACACACACACACACACACACACACCATTCACACTTATAGGCAATTTGGCAACTCCAGTT
>JAODLC010000014.1:301601-325467 GCA_026781145.1 Hippopotamyrus pictus
GCTAACTATGACAACCTTAACCCCCACCCTGCCCTAACCATAACCATAAGTAACCAAGCAAAATACAAGAGTTTTTGTATTTTTAGTTTTTCCATAGCAGTTACCAATTTTTATAAAACAGAGTAAGAATAGCTAGGGTACATTTTAGGAAATGGCATGGTGGTTAGACTCCTATTCATCAGGGCTGGGATATTTTGCTCCGGGTTGGATGGTCAGCAAAGCGGTGCTGTGGCACTGTTGCCTCACACTTCAGGGACCAGAGTTCGAGTCTCCAGCATGCGTGTGTAGAGTTGGTGTGTTTTCCTTGTGTTGTTATGGGGTTTCCTTCAGGTGCTCTGGTTCCCCTCCCCCGCGGGCAATTGGAGATACCGAATTGTCCATATGTGTGAATGGTGTGTGATTGTGTCCTGTGATGGGTTGGGGCCCCATCTTGGGTTATTCCCTGTCTTGTGATCCTAGCCTCTGGGAGAAGCTCTGGACCCCTGTGACTCTGAACAGGACAAAATTGGATGGATGGACTGTTACTAATCATAACTAACTATTACTAATATTTCTGTCACCATATGCACATTAACATATGTAGAGACTTCTGGGGGGCCAACAATATAAGCTGTCAACCAGGGGGGTGGGGAGTTTAAAATCTTATTAAACAAGATAGTAGAGACCCCAGACTCCCACTCTTCCTTATAATAATATTCTAAGAGTATGACTATGACTGCGAGAGTAACAGTGAGTAAAGCAGAGTACTAATACTAATATAGAGCATCCTGAAAGGCTTGTGCAGTTTTTAGCTTTAAAAACTCCAAGAATGAACATACAATGCTACAAACATACAAAGAACAACATTTAAATTATTAAATTTAAATTAAATTTAAATTATCATTATCATCATTTCATAATAAATGTTAACATAACCACCATCTTGTGCTCTGCATTGTGTGAGAAAAGGGTTTTTCTCAACTTCGTAAAAACTTTCACCAACTGCTGCTTAGTAACTGAATGGATGGAGGTTGTAATCCCAGCTTCAAGATCATCCAGAGAATGAGGTTTGATGCATGCATGAGGGTTTGGACATGATCTCACAAGAAATGGTCCAATGGAGACAGGTCAGGTGTCCACGCAAACCAGGAAACGTGGTTCTTGCTTTCTTCCATGGTTGGCATCTTCAGACGGAGTATTAGTCCAAATTCATAACATTGAATAAGAAATAAAAAATTGTTTTTTTGTAAGTTTGTGGCATTCATACCAGGGAAGTTTTTATAGCTTAAAGAATTTTAGACTTTTGCAGCATCCTATATTACTGCTGTATAGTAATTCTGAGATGTGTTCAGTAGCAGCATGTAAAGCAGTGATACAGGAACATTAGATGTGCCTCTTTGCTAGGGGTGGGGGTGCCATCCTCTCGGGGGAGCCAGAGGGAAGAAAAGCACCTTTGAGAAAGATTGACAGGGTGGAAGGAAGGGGGGCTGGTGAGGGAGGGGCCTCATGGGGGAGAGGGTGTGTGCCTGGAATTTTGTGAAAAGAAACTGAAGTTTTGGAATTGGGTTTCCTTTGAGAAAGAGACAGGAAGGATCACGAGTTACTGGACCCCATCTGGATGGAGGGCTGACAGGACGGATCTTTTACCCCACCGGTCCCGTGACAGGCGGCGAAATGGCTAAACATGTCAGCCATCTAACAAATGTGACATTGTGTTTTCTCAGAGTTTTCACTATTCCTGCGGAGTCCGTGTTTTGATTCCTGCCAGCTGTAGTTAGAAGGCCCATCCAGATCTCTGTACTCCTTCGTGGTTCTGTGTGGGTGGGATTGGGCCAGCTTGCGCATGTGGAGGAAAGGTTACCTACATATAGAGAGCCTACCATCAGTGGGGGAGGAGCCTGTCATCAAACCCAGGGGGAGGAGCCTGTCATCAAACCCAGGGGGAGGAGCCTGTCATCAAACCCAGGGGGAGGAGCCTGTCAGGCCACATTCCTACTGCGACCATTACTTGGTGTCTTCTGCTTTGGCCCACAATAAGTTCAGATGTAAGTTCTGAAGTCCCAAGACTTGTGGAAGCAACTTATTTAATTTTTCAGTTTTTTAATGTCCTGGCGTGACCCAGTGTGTTTGGGGCACTGATGTACCGAAACTTGGTATTTATTGCCAAAGAACCCACAAGCTGAGCCTTGTCCTGTTTGTATTTGGCCTGCATCTAAACTAAAGCAAGCAAAGGAGCAGGCATGGTGGGGGCTGTTTGTGTCTTTCAGGTCCTACCAGTATTTCCCCCTCCAAGGTAGTCTATCCCAGATCTTCTCAAAGGCGACATTTCACCCACTCTACAGCTGGCAGGGGGCATAAAGGATCTGCCGCTTGCGCGGCATGAGGAAGTATTCATCCTTCATGCACATCGGCACGTGCGCAGACCCCCCCAAGGCTACAGTGTACAGGGTGATGGGGGGGGGCACACTGGAAGCTGCTGAGGGCCCTGCAGTCTCACACATGCACACACAGTTTTATGTAGTTGCGCAGGTGGGTTGAGGTATGAACAAGTTAGCAAACGCTTGCTTTGCGTGTGTTTCATTAACTGTGACTCTAATAGTTTGGAGCCATTTATGGGTGTATACCTTTGTCTTATATTCATCCCTTGTTCCCCCCCCCACCAAATGGGATGCCCTCCAGCCCAGGCGGGCTGTCGGTAGAAGGCGAAGAGCAGCAGAAAGCAGGTGTCTGCCCATACTGTCGCCGTATGATTGACTGCGTCGTAAAAGCGCCATGGTACATGCGTGTCGTTCCGCTGTGACAGGTGTCGTGTCTATGTGTCTCCTGCCAGCATGTATGCGACGGTTTCGCCCGGGGGGGGACAAACCCACAGGAGGTGTGCTTTCTCCCGCCTGCACAAAACATAAACTCTGTTATAAAAACCTTGGGGGGGGGAAGGTCCCGTGTTGTAAATTCTGCACATATTTGGAGGCTGTCCAACCTGGGCATATTGTAGCCTTAAATTTCCCCCCCAGGACATGGGTCAGGCTGCAGGCTGGGGGAGGGCAGGCTCTAAATCACCATGGGAATGTCTTCACCCAGCACCTATAAAGCACACAGGGAGCCCCATGCATGCGGTCTAGCTCCCCCAGAGCTCCCCAGGTGCTATAAATCTGTGCATTACAGTATCTCAGCTGGGCTCCCTTCTTTATTGCCTTTTTACCCCCAGAACCTCACTTTTCAGGAGGGGAGGGCAGCATTATTAGCTTTTCTTATTAAGAATTAATAAGGGATCTGAGTCCTTGTTTTGAGCAGCCGCACATGTACCGCGAACTGACAGTTTTCCATTGTAAAGTATGCAAGCCGTACCCATGCTGACGTGGTCCTGCTTACACACAGGGCAGAAAGCGTGCGTAAGCCGAGCTGGTTGCATCACTGCCATCTGATTGGTCAAAATGCACGTCAATACCGGTGTTCTGTGCATGGATTATCTGAAGGAAAAAGGGTATATTCTAAAAATGATTTGTTATTAGTGGTATTGCACATTGTAATGCATTCCCGATAACTCAGAGCATGAACATTTCCAACCACCTACTTAAAAATTTACTAAACAGCTGAACGGAATGGATTCTTAAAGTAAATTTATGCAAGCGAATGCTAATTCTACTCGCGTTTGATGCATAAGATGGCGATTCTCACGGATATGCTAATGGAATTAGCACATAGTAAATCATGACGTACACAATGTGAACAGTAATCAAGCGTCTTATTGGTTTTCCATCACTGTCGCTCTTCAAATCCGGCCATGCCTTTACCGAGCCGACTCTTCTGCAGTGGAAAACCAAAGGGAGCTGGAATCGTGCTGTAACCACGCGGTAACTAGTCTCTCTTCGCGGTACGGGTCGGGAACAGCTTGGTTCCTTTACCCTAGTGGAAAAGTGCCAGGAGACTCCTGAGCAAAGGGAAAGATTCACTGAAAAAGTGAAGCCACTGGTCTGGATCGGTTATGGCAGAGTCCTGGGGAGTAGGTCCTGGGGAGTAGCTGGACTGTGAACACTGTATACTGTATATGACAGGAGAGAGGCAAGAGGATAACAAAGGCAGTGTGAGGACAGAGTAAGGGCAAACTACTCCTGCAGGCCCTGGGGGGTTTGGGTGGGTCTTAGAGGAGGGGGGGCTCTCACATTGGCAGAACAGAGGGCATGATAAAAGCCCACCCCCCCTTCTTTGGTCGCCCTCTCTGACAATCATGAGAGCTCCCTCTGTCAGATCCCACCTTCTATCAGAGGCTGCCCCCCCCCCCCGCTGGCCTATCTGGCATGCCCCCTCCCCAGCAATGCCCTGTTTGTCAGTAGCTTCTACACATAGCAGGAGAGCTTTAATCTCCATCTTCAGAGGAGCGAACAAAGACGGAGAAGGACGTTCCCTGTCCCGTTTGGCTGTCCCGATTCCCTCGATCTTGGATCCACATACATCCGAGTCACATCCGGGTGAGTCCAGTTGGGAAGCATTTGAGATGTACAATGATTCAAAAGAGGCCCAGTTGTAGCATCATCGCCATGGCCGGGAGTCTGGACAATGGTGTACGGTCATCACCAGCATCGCCCATTTTGGCCTGGACAGGTGCATCATGGGAAATGTGTCTGGATTGCATCCGCTGTGCTTCTAAAGCCCAGGGGCTTAGAGTTGATGGATCCTTATCTGACAAGATGAAGCTTCCTTGCCTGTTTCGTGGTTGTACACGATGAGCGTACCCAGGGGGGCTGGGAGAATCAGGTGGGCTCTTTGAAGTGATGGCCAATCTGTGGCAGCTGATTGGATGGCGTGTAGGAATAGAAAAGTTGTTAAAGGGCACTGATTACAGGTGCCATGTTTTGGGGGTTTGAGGGGGTGTGACGGGGATGGTAGGTGTACGAAGCTGGACTGTAACTCAGCGATACCTCATGGGGAGGAAGGTCTGACAGGCAGTGTTGTATACAGAGGCGTTGGTGATGGTGTTACTGCGGTGTTACCATGGAGCTGGACTTTGCAGATGGTTTGATTGTTGAACGGTGATAATCACACCTCCTGCTGGGTGTCCTGTAAAGGTGGGGGATGTTATTAAACTTCCTATTGCAATGAGCAAGAATGGATTACCTGTGTCCTGGAACATAAACTCAGCCAACCCCTCCCGGCATGAGCAAACCTGGGCTAGCTTTTCTGAAGAACCCCCCCCCCCATTTATGAGTGCTGGCTGGGCCTCTGCAGGGGTCATGGTGGTGGGCTTCCCCAGCGGGCTTCCCCAGCGACCTTTGCAAACCCCCCACCCCCACTTCTATGTGGAAGCAGGGTAGCAGATTAGCAGTGGAGTATATGGCCAGGCGCTGCATTACTGCACAGCCCCACCCGGGGGCGCCCTTGCCATGGCATGGCTTTGACCATGTGACCTGTCCCACACAGATCCACTGTGACTGACAGCACCTGAGCTCTGTTTTTGATCAAGGGTAATAAATACAGTAGGTCATTGTAATTTGTTCCTCGGGGTGGGTGTGGCCTGCCAGTAGCAGACTCCCCGTGAGAAGCTGGGGGGGGGGGGGTCAAAGAGGCACATCTGGGCCAGATTACCCATATGATATTTTCTCATTACTGGCATTTGGTTTCAGCGTCTGGCCCGTCACCAGCCATGCCTTGAGCTCTGCTTCGGTGTTATTTACCACTGGGTCGCCATGGCAACTGCTCCGAGCTCTGGCAGCCTTTTTGTGCTTTTGTCCAGTTACTCTTCCAGTCGGTGGGCATCCCTCCTACCTCTCATCCCCCATTCCCCCCTCTCTCCTTGTCTTCCCCCTCTTCTTCTCTGCCCCAGACAGGAAATCAGGGCAGAGAAAAAGCTCTTCTCCTCTTTCCAAAGGGACGTTCTGGCATAAAATGACATTAACAGCTTCTTAACATGATCTTTTATTTATCATGACACTTCTCTTCCCAGTCACCGCTGAAGGTCACACGGGCACGGGCCGGAGCCCCCGTGAGGCCCTGGGCCCCGGTGCCAGCGGGAGACGCTGAGACCTCATTTTCGCCAGTGGCCATCGGCTGGGCTGCTCTGCGGTGCACCAGCCTGGCTGTAATCTGACATTTCACCATCTGTTTGCAATTTCCCCGCAAAGGCAGCAAAGTAAAGAAAAGAATTGTGCTATGCTGGCTGGAGCAGAGGTCTCCTCTCTGCGGAGTGGGGCGCGTGCCCACACCTGTACACACAGTGCCGGAACATGCTCTCCAGACGTGGGAAAGGCATGGGCCCAGAGGAGCTTGGAGAGCTACGCCGTTATGCTCCGTGGAGCGTCTGTGTCTCCTTTTAGAGGATGGAGGCAACAGACAGAATGAAAAACAGCGCAGGAAGCAGAACTGGGTGCAGTGCTACAGAGAATCTTGAATTCTCCCAAGGCTCTGTAATGTTGCTGAGGTTCTAGAAATCCATTGAGGTTCTACAATGTTACAGAGGTTCTGAAGCACAGCAGAAGGTCTAGAACTCTGGGTAATACTTTGCATTATAATTTATTCAAGTATCGTAAACACAGCTATAACTATTTATAAAAAGGCATAACACATTATAACCATGTTTATTATGCATTATAACTGCCTTACAAAGCTCTCATATATAATAATATAAAGACTATAAATACCTATAATGCTTATTCTGACCATTATAATGCATTATGAAGGAATCTGTAGTTCATTATAAATGAAAGTGTCGTGATCGCGAGTCGGCGAGCGGGGAAAGGAGGCGAGTCAACCCGGAAATGCAGGCAAACGGGTTTTAATGACAAATGGGGCAGACATCAACGAACATCAATGACGGATCTGGGGTAACTAACTCAGACGCGGACTAAATACATGAGACAAACCAAAATAACAAGGAACAGCTGGGCACAATCGGGGAAGCACACGTGGATAATGAGGGGGCGTGACACACACGAGGATCGAACGGAGCCGGGCGTGACAGAAAGCTTCATAAAGCAATCATAATGAATAATAAATATGGCTATAATGTGTTGTGCCTTTTTATAAATAGTTATAATGGTTATACCGTGTTTATAATACTTTATGAAAGCTTTATAATGCATTATGAAGGTGTCTTTAATGCATTTTGATAACTGCTTTAGCGAAGTGTTACCGAATTCTGCAAATATTATGTAATGCTATTGAGGTTCTGTGTTGTTACCGAGGTTGTTGAATGGAATCCGGTTTCTATCTGGCTGGTATCTCTGAGTAGACTGCCGTGTGCATTACAGTCTGTAGTGATGCATACCGCTGCTGTCACATGACATGTTCATGTCATCTCAGTGATTTATCAGCTATTAACCTGCTGTTAACACATGTAAATACATGCAGTGTAACCCATAATACTCTATTCAAAATGTCGTTCTTGTCTATCCAGAACGACCTGCCATCCCATGACTTCCCCAGCTCTGGTTGCATACACGGTCCAGCCCTTCAATACACTGTCACGTGCAGGCTCGGTCTACACTGCCATTCCACGCCTGGTGAAAAGGTGCGGCTGTCGCCTATGCTGCCTCGGCCCTGACGTGAACACAGGCGTGATGGAGTGATAGAGGATGGAATG
Organism: Hippopotamyrus pictus; assembly: GCA_026781145.1. Taxonomy (NCBI): domain Eukaryota; kingdom Metazoa; phylum Chordata; class Actinopteri; order Osteoglossiformes; family Mormyridae; genus Hippopotamyrus; species Hippopotamyrus pictus. The sequence continues at coordinate 309,157 of JAODLC010000014.1, forward strand.
GGAGAAGTGGGAAAACATGACAGAACCAGATAAACGGGAAAAGGGACCCAAGAAGCAGTGGGGGAGCAAACAGAGGCTTCCCAAAATACACGCGGACCGTCCAAAACAGCCACCCACGGCTCAGCTGCACTGGAACGTCTTGGCGACGGCTTCCTGTCACCTCGGTTGTCGCGGCGACCAGCTGTCTCGCCATTAATTCAGTAAATAGCATTAAGCTGGACATAATAATGAATGTTAAAGCAAGTGGTGTTTTCATTGAGAGCAGGGCTTGGCAGCTGACGCCAGCGCGGGCACATCGAATTACAACTGAGGATTTTTTCTTAAGGAGAGACCTGGGCCGCCTGGTTTAATTTACTTGGCCTTTTGGCTTCCTGTCAAAGAGCAGGACTGGCTCAGGTGCACATATCCAGCATAGCAGAGCGCCACTGATTTGGTCGAAGGCTAAAGTCCTCTGCTTTGCATTCGTTCAGACCTGCAGGTTTGCTCACCCTGCCCCTAAGGGTGAATCTGTGTGTGTGTGCGTGTCTCACAGTCTTCGGAGTGTGTTGACACTGCTATTAGATACTTTATCTACACTTCAGCGTGATAGTTTTATTGCACTTACGAAACATTTTCTTTTTGCCATCTTTCTGGAATGTTTGAGAGGCAAACAGTGTGGGAAACATTAACCAGCTCTATGGAGGAAACTCTTTATTTTCACTGCTTACCCAAGATGTCGGATAGTTTTCCGAATGCTAAATCCACACATTTTGCAAGCCTGTGCTCTGTTGTCGGACGACGGGGTAATGACGGGGCGGGATGTTCCGTTAGGGAGATTAATAACCTCTGCTGCGATCTCTGAGATTAAAAGGGATTGGGGTTTGGCAGTCTGACTACCTTGAAATGGTACCACTTGGTCTTGATTCTGGTTTTTGACCTGGTGTTTTTTTTCTTCTGGTATTATTTGTTTGCCTTTGATTCTTTGTTTCTGGTTCTGGTTCTGATCCTAATATCGATTATGATCATTAAAGTTAAACTTTAAATTTTTGGAGATGCTTCTGGTCCTGATTCTGCTGCTCATTCTAGTTCTGATTCTGGCTGTGATCCTGATACTTATCCTGGTAGTTGCTCTAACCGTTTTAGTTTCCTAATAATAAGAAGAATAACTGATACTTTATTGATCCCCAAGGAAAGATTCTCTTTACTCCTCCCCCAACTAGCTCTCTGTAGGAGCAAGCTGGCCACAAAGCACAGCCCTCCATAGCAGCATCCGGAAGCTGGGGGTTAAGGGCCTTGCTCAAGGAACAGATGTGCCAAAGCCAGGCTCAAACCAGCGACCTTCCAATCACAGCCACAGAGGCTTAGCCCACTGAGCCCCATGCTGCCCCTAAGCTGATCCTGCTTATGGTGATGCACCCATCTTGGTTCTGACCCCTTGTAAGACCTGTGGTGATGGTTCTGATATTTAGATAATAATAATAAGTGAGCTCCCAACCCCAGTGGATCAGGGTTAATTTCCTTCCCCCTCTCTCTCTCTCTCTCTCTCTCTCTCTCTCTCTCGCTCTCCCTGTCCCGCAGTTCTGCGTGACGACTTTCGGCAGAACCCCTCGGACGTGATGGTGGCGGCAGGCGAGCCAGCCGTCCTGGAGTGCCAACCCCCCCGCGGGCACCCTGAGCCCACCATCTCCTGGAAGAAGGATGGCAGCAACATCGACGACAGGGATGAACGGATCACGGTAAGGGGCACCTTGTTTTTTTTTTTTTTTTTTCTTTTGGGGGGGGTGGTATTGGCAATAAGAAAGGAAGCAAGAAAGGAAGATGCTGGAGATGTACATACACATGGAGCAGATACAGTGTCAGTGCCAGAACAAATCTGACAGGCAGGCCCAAGATTTTCAAGGGGGGTGGGATGTTTTTGGCTGGGCACCAGTGTTTGGAAAGTTGTTGACTTTTGGGGGGAGGGGGGTGACTGGAGACACTGGTTGTGGTGGCGCTGAGTATGAGCAGATTTATAAAGGGGGAATGTTTCTTCGGGGGGAGGGTTGGGACATTAAGGGAGGAAGATGCTGTGATATTGCAGTTCGGGCATCAGGACACCCTGACAGATGGTGGGTTCGGTTGACCATCGAACAAGGCAGCTAACCCAACTGACCCAGAGATAGTTCAGAGAGTCTGTGAGCACAGAGGGAATGACAGCAGCTGTCGGAGGGGAAACTTCAGCAGGAAAGATAGAAATAGCTGAAGTGAGACCAATCACCTGTACACCTGGTCTCTAACCGGCCCCTGCTCGTACAAAACGCAGGTTTACGGACGGCCAGAAGCGGGGCTGCCAGGTAGCCTTTATTAATTAACGTCACGGCCTACGGGGAGCTGTCGAGGCCGTCAGCCCCGTCCGACGCTTTAATGAGGCGTCCTCCTCACTTTTACGACCTTATTAGTGCCGCGTTCTCATATGTCCAAGGACAAAATCATGTCCCAGACAGCCATCTTCAGCCAAACTGCCCATGTTCTGCCTCCCACAGCAGTCTGACGGAGGGTAATGTCTGTGTGGACTCTGTGTACTGGTTTTGAAGGAATGGGGGTAGGTGTCGCCAAAAGCGCCTCTAGGCTTCTCTCCCAGGGGGTGCAAGGTGAGAGAGCCCAACCATGCATTTGTCATAATAAAAAAGACTGGAAAAAAGATTGATATGACTCACATGAGTCGTATTTTCAAATATAACTTTACAATATAATTTAACATAATTGAACTTAATAGATTCAAATAGTATTTTCATCTAAACCATAGGGGGTGCAATTGCACCCCTGCACCACTGGTAAAATCGCCTGTGGGTGTTACCCTAAACAATCACTATGGATGTTGGACAGTGCTTGACAGATGGGGGGGTGGTGCTCCATGTCATTGTCCCAGAGACAGGTCCAGGCTTTCAGTCCTCAGGATGTCTGTGCCCTTCGGGACGATTGAGATCCTTTGCTTGGCAGCCATTCAGAGTAATTAAAAGGAGAGCACATCCAATCTGTGTGAGGCGTAATTAAATCATAAAATCACCTGACACTGGGTTCACCGCTCCAGGGAGAAGCTGAAGAGAATCCACTCACTGTAGCTCAGGGGATCCCAAACCCGAAAAGCAAATGCTTACAGCTATCGGAGCAAAACCTGCATATATGTACTCGGCCGGCAGGACCCAGGATGGTCTGTAGGTGCCCGTGGATTCGCCTGATCTCAACACACATCATCTGAGCTTCTAAACCAGCCTTCATCCCCTGGCCTTTACACTAGCTCCAAAACAAACAGTAATGCGAGGACACTTCAAAAGCTTTCATCTCCACGGGGCAGTGTGTGTCTCTGTGTGTGTGTGTTTGTGTGTGTGTGTGTGTGTGTGTGTGTGTGTGTGGGGGGGGGGGGGGGGGGATTGTAAAATGGGGCTCCCTTTGAAAGGCCGCTGCTTGCTTGTACACAGCTCTGCTCTATAATGAATTCTGCTGTCGTAATACAAATGAGGGGAGCACCTCCGAATCTGTAATGCAGCCCGGTGTCACCATGGAGGTTTTTTTTCCCAGAATGCACAGGGCCCCTGTTCCCGGGGGCTTGCCTGACTGGCCGGGGGGAAGGGGTTGTAAAGCTGCCAGGCATTTTATTGGCTGCGGCCGCGGTCCCCGGCACAGACTGTGCCCTGCGGTGAGGGGCCACTGATCTCACCTCCAGAGACTCACTTCACTGCCTCATACGCACCTTTATCCCCCTCTGAGAGATCCATCCCAGGCTCCCTCCCTCTCTTTCTCATTCTTTTTTTCTCCCTGCATCTCTCTCCCTCTCTTTTTCGGTTTCGGTCTCACTCTTTCTTGTTAAAAAATGTGTTTATATTTACATAAAAGCCTCGTTATGATTCATTGTCACCCTCAGCATTCACACATTTTCACAGTGACATTGCATCCTCATCATCATCCTCATCTTCATCGTGCTTAATGTTTCTGTGAATCACCCTTGTAAGGACTGGCCCATCCTTCACACACACAATCCTGCCCCTCCCTCACCCACTCCTGGCCATGTCTCATATGCCTTTTGGCCTGGGGGGTTGTGGGTGTTGCTTGTTCTTCCCCATGAACTGTCCTGCTGGGGTCTTCCCACTCACCAGGACGTTCATCCCATGTAGCCCGTTGCACAGTGCCCCCGGTGTTGCCTGGGGGTATCGCCTAAGGGCCACCACTTCTGGCTCAGGGGCACGGAGGCTATGAGAGCGGAAGATGCTAACGGGTCCTGCTGAACACCTATGAGTGCAGGATGGGTTTCAGAGCCTGCAGCTAACTGGGGGAAACTCAGATGTTTCTCTTCTGGTGCTTCTCTATTTTATTGTCCTTTACTGCGTCTGTTGAGGCTTTTTTTTCTGAAATGAAAGGCGGGTAATGGCTGTATATAAAAACTCCCTTTAGCTGATACCCAACAGACCCCTGTGACACAATTTAACTGTGATGCTCTGTGATCGACATTCAGGGGTGGGACTACAAGGGCACTGGTCCCAGCTGAAAGCTGATTGGCCCCCAGATGTCTCCTTCAATGTCACTCACCAATTCCAGACATATTATTTGCTAATGAGGTTACTATAAGGTTGGCCCCTCTGTATGATTTATGGCCCCTCTTATGTCACGCACCTTAAAACCCCGTGTACGTCAGCACGTCCTCCCTGGCATTCCACAGCCTACCTCATGTTCTCGCTCATTCTTTGCTTCCAGATTCGAGGTGGCAAGCTGATGATCACCAACGCTAGGAAGAGTGACGCGGGGAAGTATGTCTGTGTGGGGACCAACATGGTGGGGGAGAGGGAGAGCGACGTGGCCGAACTCACCGTGCTGGGTACGTCATGCCAGCGGCCATCGTGCCGGCACTCTGTCTGTCTGTCTGTCTGTCTCTCTGTCTGTCTGTCTGTCTCTCTGTCTGTCTGTCTTTCTCTCTGTCTGTCTGTCTGTCTCTCTGTCTGTCTATCTGTCTGTCTGTCTGTCTGTCTGTCTCTGTCTATCTGTCTGTCTGTCTGTCTCTCTGTCTTTCTGTCTGTCTCTCTGTCTGTCTGTCTGTCTGTCTCTCTCTCTGGCTTCCCCTATTTGTCTTTGTATGTCTGTCTTCCTGCCCCGTTCATATAACCACGCCCATGTCTGCTTACAGTCTGTTTATATGGAACTCTGTTGTATCTCGTAGATATGCTGTTTGACCTTTACTACCTATTTTCAGTTTCAGTTCATGAAAAAATACTTCAATGGCAGAGAATTCAAATGCCAGTAACCTCTTATCCCAGATCATCTGCAAGATATCTAGTTAGGGAGAGACAAACAAAGGCTTATTTGAAATGGTTCACTCATTCACTCACTCATCATTCCCTACAATGGGAACCCCGTGTAGTTCACTATATAGGGAATTAGCCAGTGAAACAACAAAGGTTTCAGACACAACATTCCAAGATGCATTATGTTGGTATCCTAGCAACCTTTGACAGCTGAAATTTGTGAATAGCAAAATTCACAGGCAACATAAACGGAATAAAGGAGACAAAGTGAATGTGGATGCGTAGGCCTGTCATTTATTTTAAATTGCTAAAAATATTTGGTATCACTTTACAAGGACACAAATAATGTAGTAGTTACACTCTTACTTAATGTGTTAATTAACCAGAAACTAAGTGTTAGTTACATACTGATTCCGTGTTTGTTCATCATTAATCAATCCTAATGGTTCATGTAGGCTGGCCCCCCATCCTGCCTCATGCCCGTAGCTTCCGGGATAGGCTCCGGACCCCCCTCGACCCAGAAGGATAAGCGGTTTGGAAAATGGATGGATGGATGGTTCATGTATTTCATGCAGTTACTATATTGTTCATGATTTGTACTTGAGTAGTAACTGAGTAACTAAGTTACTTGTGCCCCCTCAAGTAAAGTGTTACCATGTATATTTTTATTAATATAAAATTATTATTTGAAATTGAATTGTCAGCTACAGTCTTTGCCGAGGTTGCTTGTGTTTTAGTTTTTTTTTTATATGTACTTTTGTATATATTTTTGTATACAGAATTGCACTGTGGTGAATTACATGTGGTCACCTGACGACAGATGTCATCTTTGCATGGCATTATTTTATATAGGAAGCCTGCTAGTGTGGGATTTGCCATTCAGACTTCACCCAGCTGTTGGAAATGGCAGATGCACTATATAGGGCACTATTTAGGGGGCAGGGATTGATTTTGGCCAAACTTTGTCATCCCATTGACATCCCATCAGGCCTGACTTCCTGTCATGTGATCCACCGGGCTAGACGCCAAAGCTCAAAAATTTCTAATGCACAATGAAAACATTTATGGCTAATAGAATAACATCAGTGATGGAAGAAGCGGGTCAGCAAGGCATCCCCTGGACCCCTGGGGCTTTGCCGACTGACTTTCACAGCATGTGACGTTTTCCAAAGGGTTTGTTTGGCTGCGGTTTTGGTTTAATTACGGAGCAAGGCTGGACTGCTGCGGGATGTGGAATTTCTCCGTCCCAGGGAATTGTTGGAAAAACAAGATGTGAGTGAGGTGGCAGAGCAGGAAAACACTGGGGAGGTCTTAGAAGAGGGAATAAGGGGAGGAGGATACTCAGATCTCTATCTCCTGACTCAGCAAAGATTATTTTTAAGAGTTTTCTTTGAATTAAGCTTGGAGCTCTTGGCCACAGGCCAGATATTCCTCCCTGCCCTGGAAGACATCATCTGTGGCTATAGTGGGAGTGATGCAAGGCATGAGGGGCTACTTTGGGTCAAAGTGTTTTTAGTGGGGGGGGTGCAGTTTTTCATGTGAAGGTGTGTTTGGGTGCGTGTGGGGGTGTTTTGGGCAGTTTGAGTGCATATTGGGGGGTGTTTTATGCCCAGTGTGCCCAAGCCCTGTATGTTGCACTGACACTGCCAGTATGACCCCCCCATCCCAGAACGGCCCAGCTTCTCCCGCCGGCCCAGCAGCCGTGTGGTTCTGGCCGAGGACAGCGTGGAGTTCCGCTGCGAAGCACGCGGTGACCCTGTCCCCACGGTGCGCTGGCGTAAGGAGGACGGGGACCTGCCTCGAGGGAGGTAAGGGGCACAGTGACGAGGAGCTGGAATATCCGTGATCGTAGCTGCTGATTGGTCACTGACCCGCACGCGCGTGTGTATTTGTGTATGTGGCTGTAGGTACGAGATTCTGGAGGACCATACCCTCAAGCTGCGTAGCGTGGCGCCAGCAGATGTGGGCTCTTACTCCTGCGTTGCGGAGAACATGGTGGGGAAGGCAGAGGCCTCAGCCACTCTCACGGTGCACGGTGAGACCCCACAGCCGACCTCTGACCTCAACGTAGCCCCGCCTCATACAGCCGACCTCTGACCTCAACGTAGCCCCGCCTCATACAGCCGACCTCTGACCTCAACGTAGCCCCGCCCCATACAGCCGACCTCTGACGTCAACGTAGCCCCGCCTCATGCAGCCGGACTCTGCCAGCTTGTCTACAATTTTTAGAGGGGGAAGCATTTATAGAGAAGGGCCAACCTTTTCACTAGCCAATGATATGTTTTGAATCTGCGAGTGAGTGGACCAATCAGCTCTTAGCTGGGACCTTTGGCCCCACCCCTTTATGCACCCCTGTTGTACACAGCTGCAATACAGATGGGGCATCTTTCTGTACCTGCACACACCTGGAGCTCCCTCACATTCACGCTGTTTGACCCACCATATAGGCCCTCCATATGTTACAGTTCCAACAAAGAGGACAGCTGCTTTTTCATGGTTAACCTGCCCCTGGGGTGGGGGGGGGGACAAGTTGGAGGGATGGCTGACAGCTGGCATCTAAGCCACTAAGCAGATACAGGCATATTCCCGGGTGTGTGAAGTCAGCCTGCAGGAGTAACAAGTCAGCCCATGTGTGGGCAGGGAACAGGAAGTGGATGCCAGTGTAGAGAGCGGGACTTTATGATAAAATGGGACTGGGGTCACTTTATAGACAGTAGTCACCCTTCCCTTTAGAAGAGCAGCCCCGTAAGAAAGATCCATAGAGGAATACAGCCTAATTAAAGACAAAGCAGCTTTAGTCCCGGGATGGGAAATGACATGGTTCTAATTACAGACTCTAATTCCAGAACTTGGGGGGTGGGGGAGGGGGTTGTGCTGGTAATTTTGGGTCCGTACCCAGACAAGGAAAGACTAGAGGAGGTGAGTCGTCCACATGCTCTTCTCTCTCACACACATACACGCTCTCTCTCTTTCTCTCCGTATTCGATTCTCATTTTTTCCTTTTATTTTCCATGTTGGCTTTCCTATGCCAGCTTGTCAACAGCGGGCAGTGTGGCGGAGGGGGAGGGGTGTTGAACAGAAGCAGGTTAGATTACCCCCCCAGAGGAAATCAGACATGACAAAACGCCTCTATCTGATGTGGATGATACTTGTACAGTAGCTTGAGCCTGCTGGAGTGCCAGAGTTATGGAGCAGGAAGTGGAGGTGTGGGGGATGTCTGTCAGCTGGGGAGGGCAAATAGACACACACAGACACACACACATACAGTCATACACAAATACACTCACACATACAGACACACGCATATACAGACACACACACACACACATACAGACACATGCACACAGACACACACACACGCACACACACATACAGTCATACACAAATACACTCACACATACAGACACACGCATATACAAACACACACACACACATACAGACACACGCATATACAGACACACACACATACAGACACACACACATACAGACACATGCAGACAGACACACACCCAGACACATACAACCACACCATACACACACAGATACACAGTCATACACACACACACACACACATGCTACAGCTCAGAATGTTTTTACACTCAGCCGGTTTATTGCTGATGTAATAAAAACTTAGGACTTGCCATTTGCTTGGGATTTCTCTAAGGACAGGAGGCCGTCTGCATTTCTGAGTCTGCTGGCCCCCCTACCATGATACCAAGCCCCCCCCCCCCTTTGGTGTACCCACACCGAGGCACAGACGGCCGTTCTGTTAGCCATCAGCACTAGCAGGCCCAGCACTAGTCTGGTGCAGTGTGGACTGGCCCTGGAAAGGAATATCGGGGAAAAGAGAAGGTAGCACAGACGTCTGCTGCTTTCTTTGGGCTGCCGTGCTGCCTGGTGGGCTTTGTGTTTGGGGGGATTTTGGCCAGGGTAACTGAGGCATGGAGGAGACAGGAGGGTGTGGGGGAGGGGGTGGTGGCGTTCTTTCAGTGGCTGGGGTGTCGAGTTTCCAGGAAGGACCCAGACTTTTTCGTTATGAATGGGTGTATGGCTCGGCTGATGGTGGCTGCCGGGGGAGTGTCACTGAGAGCACTGTAAAGCGATTCTCAAAGACCCCTGACTGTGCGGAGGTTGCTATGGCACCAGGTGGTCTGTAGCTGGATGGAGCCCTGCGATTTAATGAGCCTTTCTCCCGGGGTCAGAGGTCAGCTTGGCTCCTAGGTTAACGGCCTTAATCCAGACAGGATCACTGAAATGTATTTACATAATCAGGAAGTTAGCTATGTGTGTCTGGGACTTTATTACCCATCTAAGGTGAACTTGATGTACCGTGACGGGTTCAGGCCTTAGATTACAATCAAAAGATCATCAGCAGATGGGTGCAAGCGTTTCTGGGGAGGCACAAAGTCTGGGAAATGGGATACTCAAAGTCATTTGCTAGGATAAGGGTACAGGCCACAGGTCACACCAAGGTTGTGGAAGAGAAGATGATCTTGCTAGAACTGTTGGCAATACCAGATTGAGGTCACTACGGGACAGAATGAAGGAGTTTAAGCTGTTTGTGCTCATTGGCAAGTTGGAGTTGAGCCCAGAGCACTAAACTGTAGCCATAACAATAGTTCCTTTCCATTGGCAACAAGTTTTGTGTAGAAGCAGCCCTATTGGTGTACCCCACCTGATCCCACCTCCTTTCCCACTTCCTTCAGTTTGCCTTTGACTCCGCTTCCATTCCCACCTCCCTGGCTCCACCCCCACTCCCACCTCACTGACTCCGCCTTCACTCCCCACCTCCCTGGCTCCGCCTCCACTCCCACCTCCTTGACTCTGCCTCCACTCCCACCTCTCTGACTCCGCCTCCACTCCCACCTCCCTGGCTCCGCCTCCACTCACACCTCCCTGACTCTGCCTCCACTCCCACCTCTCTGACTCCGCCTCCACTCCCACCTCCCTCCTCCTTGTTTTTCTTTTGCATCATTAACGCATCATTCTTTGTCTTTTTTATTTCTAGTCAAGTCGGGTAAGTCGGCCATCAGCCAGCTGGCCATCCACTGCACTGACAGCTGCAAGAAGTAGGCTTCATACATCTCCACCCCCCCATCACTCCTCTCCATGCACCAATCAGCATTCATGTTTCAGTTGTCAGCGGCAACAAAGGCAGTGGTAAAAAAAATGAATGTTTGAAAGAGAAAGGTAATGAGTGTTTTTATCATATTTCTCTGTTGATCTTCCTGGTTTACATCCATAAGCGGCCATGCCCCCACTGTTAAGGGTGTTTTCCTTCTCGTACAGAAAATTGTCATACCACCAGAATAAGGAAAGTTGATGTTGGCACTTTTATCAAAATGGTGCCGATTTCACAAGCGGGTGGTCTTGTTGGTGTTGGCTTGACTTTGGACGGGCTAGCTAACCAGCTGTTTAACTACCACACTTACTAGCAGGCCACATCATGCTGTTTTGACCTTGTGTTGGCCTTTCTGACTTTGGCTAACCTACAGCTGCTCCTCTCCCCAGTGCCCCCCGTTTTCGGAGTGAGACCACGGAACCAAGTGGTGCAGGTGGGCCGGAGGGTGACCTTCCAGTGTGAGGCCTTGGGAAACCCCCAGCCTGCCATCTTCTGGCAGAGAGAGGGCAGCCAGGTGAGTGCTGGACTGTGGCACAGGGGGGGCATAGATGTCATTACATGCCAGCCTGTCTAGTCTTGTTTTTGACACATTTCTGATTATAATTTTTGCCGTGTAAATAGGAACTATTTAAATCCTACTTCACCCACAATTCCTTGCTCACCCCAGTCTCTCTTTCCCTTCGTTTTCTTCAAGAACCTGCTGTTCACCTACCAACCCCCACAGCCCTCTAGCCGCGTCTCCGTGTCGCAGACGGGCGACCTAACCATCACGGACGTGCAGCACACGGACAGCGGCTTCTACAGCTGCCAGGCCCTCAACGTGGCCGGCAGTGTGATCACCAAAGCCCTGCTGGAGGTCACCGACGGTGAGGAAGCCGGTCTCCACTGCGCACGACTGGCTGATGTCAGGGGGGCCCCGCCAGCAGGGGGCGTTGTGGTTAATGACTCACAACCCGAGGATTGCCGGTCCCGGGAGGGGTTGGCCGGTTACTCCTTTGAGCTGTGATGCCCGCATGTATAAATAGGTGGAAAATTGTCTTTTTTTATTGCATTAACATGCTGTTTAAGCGGCTAAAGGGGAATGTGTTTCTTTTGCACACTATACACCAACTAATCCTTTGTGAAATCACTGGAGTACAAAGCGGCAGTAATTGTAAGTTCCTGATCCCCACCAAGCTCCCCCACCCCCACCATATTGCCTCCTGGTTTCAGTATCAGCTCAGCTCAACGAGGCTGCGGCCTTCTCTATGAGGTTTGTCCGTATGAGGGGGGGCTTTGTACTCTGGAGGGGGGGGGGGGTGCATCGGGAAGCTGCGGAGGTGAGGAGGCCACCAATAACAGTTATTAAAACCGGGATCTGTCCGCCGAATTCACCTCCTGGGCCTGTGAGGTAATTATAGCGCAGGAGCCCCTCAAGCGTGAGCGGCCTGAGCACAAAAGGAGCAGGAACTGCAAACATATCCTCACTTTAAAGTGAGGGCCTCTCTCGGGCGAAGGGGCGGAGCTGCTCGCATGAAGCCGGGCTCTAATGGAGTCGTAATGGACGCCCCGGCCCTCTGATGCGTCTCTAATTATGCCCGATGTAAATAAAGCGTAAAGGCCTGCGCTGGTGCTCAGCTTCCGGTCCGGAAGGTTCCGCTGCACATGACTTTATTTCTCTCTGTGCCACACACACAACTCCCCCACCCCCGCCACCCCACCCAGCCTGCAGGCATGTTCATGGTGTTTTTGTTATGATGAATATTTGATTTCATCTTGAGTTCCTCAGCTCAGGAAGATGAAACCTGTAAAGGGGGGGGAGTGAGAGGGGGGGGCTGATCCTCCCACTGAATGATTGGGAAATTGCTTCCAGTTGTGGCCAGTCTGATTCCGCATTTTTCCGTCAGCAGTGCAGACGGACACTTGGCCAGATTACCAGTATGGATGCTCACTCTTCCTTTCCTCGATTTACCGGTGCTCTCATTTCTCCATCCTCTGTCATTCATTCTGTCTCTTCACTGTGTTGATCTCGCTGTCTTCTTCACCTCCTTCTGTCCTCATAGGAGCAGAATATCACCCCAGGTGGATGCACATCTCCCCCTTACTCCTTCCCTGACCTCCTCCCTGACTACTCTCCTTCTATTCCCCGCTTTTCTTCTCTGTAAAATAAAAAATTAAAATTTTAATAGTAACTATGATCTTAACGACGGTAGATGACTAACGAGTGCCTCGCTCTCCCATGCCCAGCAGTGTCCGACCGGCTGCCCCCGGTGATCCGGCAGGGCCCCGTGAACCAGACGGTGCCGGTGGACGGGATGGCGTTGCTGTCCTGTGAGGCGTCCGGCTCCCCGGTGCCCAGCATCCTGTGGAAGAAGGATGGGACACCGGTCTCCGCTTCTGACTCGCGGCTCAAGCAGCTGGACACGGGGGCGCTGCAGATCCGCTATGCCAAGGTACTGCAGCATCGACCGTTGTGGCTGTGCCTGTAATCGGATGGTTGCTGGTTCAAATCCCTTGTCAGGGTCACAAGAGTGGTTTCACTGTTGGGCCCTTCAGCAAGAGCCTTAATCCTTCATTACTCCAGGAACTGTCTAACCCAGCTGTCTGAATTACACATCACTTTGGATAAAAGCGTTTGCTAAATTAATTGTGATTATTACAGCTGGGGGACACAGGAACATACACCTGCACTGCGTCCAACCCCAGTGGGGAAGCCATTTGGAAGGCATTCCTGGAGGTGCAAGGTGAGTCTGATGTCACTATACTCACTATGTATACTCACTGTGTATTATGTACATTATGTACTCATTTTGTATACAAGCCATGTATACTCACTGGGTATACTTATATATACTTATATATACATATATTCATATGTATACTCACTATGTATACTCACTATATATACTCACTGTGTAAACTCTTATACTCACTGTGTATACTCACTGTGTATAGTCACTATGTATACTCACTGTTTATACTCATATACTCACTGTGTTTACTCACTGTTTATACTCACTATGTATACTCATATACTCACTATGTATACTAACACATGAACACTCGTGCACATGCGTGTCATAGTGAGGCATGTGAGTAACAGTATAACCATAATGTTTGTGTTCACGGGCGTCGTTAGGGCTGTTTTAACGGGACTTAAGCTCCCCCCAGATAAATAGACACATTGGTTTAAATAGTGTGTTCTTATTCACTTTCATTAAAATCAGACCCCCCTAGTAAAGGCTTGGGTCCATTTCCCATAAATCTCCAGTGGCACTCCTGTTTTTGTTTTTCAGACATGCTAATAAGTTCCTCTCTCTTCCCCCCCCCTTCCTCCTCCTCGGCCTCAGAGTTTGGGGTCGCGGTGCACCCCGCCCGGCCCACAGACCCAAATTTGATCCCCAGCTCCCCGTCCAAACCCGAGGTGACTGATGTAAGCCGCACCTCTGTCACCCTGGCCTGGAAGCCCAACCCTAACACTGGGGCCACGCCCACCTCCTACATCATCGAGGCCTTCAGGTGAGTGAACAGCAAGCCTCTCGCGATTCACAGCCTATTTCATCATCGTTAGTTGTTTTTGTCCCTCCTGCCATCCATGCTGCCCCACTCTGATCACATGACACCTCATGTGACCTCCACCCCTTTCAACATCCAGTCACGCCTCTGGAAGCAGCTGGTTGACCATGGCGGAGCATGTGAAGACGGAAAGCTTCGTCCTGCGGGGTCTGAGGCCCGGAGCCATCTACCTCTTTCTGGTGCGGGCGGCCAACGCCTATGGACTGAGTGACCCCAGCCCCGTCAGCGAGGCCGTCAGGACCCAGGGTGGGCGCCCGAGACACCATGCATACACAAGAGCCTTTAGTGTAGTTACAAGGGGTGAATCTCAATATGCATACTTGATTGTACTTGTGGTCTTGTGTACCCCTGTTACGTCATCAGCCAAAGAGCAGTTCTAACACTAAGAACTCAAATACAGATGACAGTAAAAATCCCTGAATGTTGTTCTTGCTCCGCCCAAAATATCAAGGATACATCAGATGCATCCTTACCGAATGAGACCAATACCATGATTCATTGTGCCCCAAGTTCATTTTTGGAGGGCAAGTTAGCAAGACGGGTCTTGCCAAGACCACAAGTATCATCTTCGCGTTCCTGGTATTGAGATTCACCCCTGCTATGTATGGTCTCTGCCAGTGAGCGGATGATTGACAGTGATGCTGACGAATGATCTTGTTGCACAGAAATCCCGCCCACTGCCGAGGGTGTAGACCACCGGCAGATCCAGAAGGCCCTGAGTGACGTGGTGGTGCACTTACACAATCCCACTGTCCTCTCCTCCTCCTCCGTCAGGGTGCAGTGGACAGTGAGTACTGTACAGTGCTGATATTAGAAATCCACTGGCAATGAAAGTCCATCCCCTGGTTAAACTGGGAACCTCATCCTAACCTGTCCCTGCTTATCTATTTCTCCCTTTCCTCCCTCTCCATCTTTCTCTTTCTCTCATTTTCTTTACTTCCTTCCCTTATTCTTTTTGTGTCCACCCAATAGCTATAACAGCGCCGGTTCTTCAGTCATGATGTCACTGACTCTTATAATTTTTTATCCCTGCCACCAGGTGGAGCAGCAGTCTCATTACGTCCAGGGCTATAAGGTGATGTACCGGCCCTTTGCAGACGCGGGGCAGACTCGGGGACAGTGGGCCGTACTGGAGGTCCGCTCCCCTGCCGAGGATGCCGCTGTGGTGCCCCAGCTCCGGAAGGGGGCCACCTATGAGTACAAGGTGCGGCCCTTCTTCGACGAGTTCCAGGGCCCTGACAGCGAGGTCAAGGTGGCCCGCACGTTGGAAGAAGGTGAGCCGGGGCAAGGCCATACTAGCCGGTGCCCGATTGGTTGAAGCATTCTATAGCTGCTGTCTATTAAAGGAAACAGTGGGTTCTGATTATCTGTTGCATTGTGACTATACAGCATAAATAAGGGAAAATACAATAAAAGCCCTACAACAAACAAAGAGATTATAAGGCTGCTTTGGTACAAATGTAGGGGAGCGCACACTGTTGTAGGAAGGTGTACTTGGCCTAAAAGCATGACCAGAAAACCAGAAAACAGCTCACAGCTCGCCAGTTCCCTTGTGGGTGCGGTTGGTTCCATGTGTAGTTCTGGGAATGTGCAGGGAAGTGGTTTGGGAGTGACCCAGGGCTCTGCAGCATGAGCGCTTGCGTTGTGCGTGTGTGTGTGTGTCTGTGTGTGTGTGTGTGTGTGTGTGTGTGTATGATAGAGAGACACAAAGCAACAGGAGGGGATGGGGAGTTGGGCAGACACGAGAGCTCACTGACCCTGTAAAAGCCACCGCTTACATGCTCGATTTTAACGCATTAAATTTAATCTCCCTGAGCCATTAACGGCACAGAGCAGCCGGGCCGATTTCCTGTTGTGTAAAACAGGCATTTACCGCAAATTAAAAATACTGCCAGGCCTTTCTGTTGGTTATGGCTTTGCGGGGCCGCGGGAGACGGTAGCATGACGCCTGTTCATTTGACACCCCATGTGAGCAGAGCTGCCTAAAGCGTCAGTCGGGCAGTATTTAATATTACACGTCTTCACTAACAATTTGTCCCTGAGTGCTTTAAAGTAGATTTTCTTGGGGGAATTGAAAACGGTGAGGAAAAATCACACTCCACTGGAAATGATTTCCTGACCCCCTGTTAGATGAGGAGTAATATCCTTCTAGGGATGTACAAACGGCGCGTCAGGGAGACAGCGGCGAAGATCTTCAGGATCTTCATTTCAGTGTTTGCGGTCACGGCTGGGTGATGCGGTTTCTGCAGGCAGGGCATTGATGGGTGTGTGGGGGGGGGGGTCGGTTTTCCCCATGGGGCCTGTGGTGAAGAAGAGTATTTGTGGTGAACAGTATGAAAAGGGTGTTAAAATAAACAATGTGTACTGACATGAGTCCCCCCC
>JAODLC010000014.1:361405-373610 GCA_026781145.1 Hippopotamyrus pictus
GACCTCTGATGGTTTAAGTCTGTGCTGTGTCCTGCCCCATGCAGACCTCTGATTGTTTAAGTCTGTGCTGTGTCCTGTCACATCTGATGTGCGTTCCATGTGCTCTAAATGATTAAGTCTATGATTCATTACCACTGTGATACATGCACACAGCCCTGTGGCTGGAAAGTCAGCTACAGACACACATGGGGTGAAAGCGCAGCAAACAGAATCCCCTTTCTATAAGACGGTCCCTACACCTAGACAACAAAAAAGCCCCTAAATATAGAAACAGTCTCAACGATATGAATAAATAATTGTGTCCTCGTCATCCCCCATCGAGAGCATGGTGATTGTAATGCAAACCACCATACGGCTATGAGATTCCTTCACTATGGCGAATCATTACCCCTCAGGAGATTGCCAAACATCTCCCCTTAAAGGCTAAGAATAAATTAGCCAGTCATGTGTGAACAATAGGACCCCCGGCTCCTGAGTAATGGGCACAGAATTGCATTTCCTAACTCAAACACGAGATTGCAATTTGTCCTGATTTGGGGGTGGGAGTCAGGTCTGCTCCAGTTCAGAATCAATGCACTGCTGGGCATATTAGGCTAAAGAGCCTATTGAAGTGAATGTAATACCTTTCACCCGAGCACCTGCGCGTCTTTGTGTCGGAGTACATTAAGCCAGGCGTAGAGTCCAATCTGCATGTAGCACACAGACAGGGATGGCCTGCATTTGCATTTTGTATCAGGGATTGTTTGGGTTCTGACCCACACCTGTGCATCTTGGTTTACTTGGATCCTGTCCCACACCCGTGTGTCTGGCTTTTTTTTTTCTGTCCCACACCCATGTGTTTCAATGTGTTTGTTTCCTTTCCCACACTCATGCAGTTTGGTTTATTTGTGTCCAGTCCCGCCACCGTATGTTTCATTTTGTTTGTGTCCAGGCCCACATCCGTGTGTTCCGGTTTGTTTGTGTCTAGTCCCACACCTGTATGTTTCAGTTTGTTTGGGTCCTGTCCCACACCTGTATGTTTCAGTTTGTTTGGGTCCTGTCCCACACCTGTATGTTTCAGTTTGTTTGGGTCCTGTCCCACACCTGTACAGTATGTTTCAGTTTGTTTGGGTCCTGTCCCACACCTGTATGTTTCAGTTTGTTTGGGTCCTGTCCCACACTCATGTGTTCTGGTTCATTCCGGTTTTCTCCACCTCACCTGCATAGTTACTCAGGCCCTTCCTCTTCTTCCTCCTCCAGTAGAGCCAGGTGCTGAAGCCCATGAGCACAATCCAGCAGGCACCCCCGATGCCGGCGATGAAGGCTGGCTGCTTCACCACGTCCGAGAGGCTGCTCTTCTCCTCCCCACCCGACACCACCTCTTTGGAGTCTTTACCTGTCGGCGGGGGGGTGGAATATATCATTGTGAGTGTGGGAATGAATTCTCCAGAGAGGTATAATCAAATGGGTGGGCGTGGCCGTAGACGTGGCACACACATGATGGGTACCTGAATGACCAATCTGGTCTAATCAGAAACCTCACATCTCAGTTTTGATTTCAATTCTATTAATAAAACGATTGGTGTGTTTCGTGCAACACATCTGTGCTCAGGTATGCTTGATACACTGCTGCTCATAGACAAAAAAAATGAAAGAAAAACAAGCAACTGGCCAGACATCCAGCTGCAGAATGAAAGAAATGACGCAAAAGCGCAGCTGTGAGCACAGCACGGTGTCCTAAATTATCATGTCTCACACGCAAATAAACAGCGGCAGCTTCTGCCGCTCACTGGGGCGGGCAGGGAGCGGACGGGTCCCAGTGACCATCAGCTCCAGAGGTGGAGAGGGAGTCCTGTCTTTACACGCACACAGCGCGCTGTGAAATTACTGCAGCAGCCCGCCGTGGAGCGCGAACCCCTGATCTCCGCATTAAGCCTCCACTCCTGCAGCATCTTACACGTCTCTTTGGTGGGGATTAGATTAGAAATGGGACAGCAGGAGCCCGGGGCCCAGACACCTCGCCCTCTCCTTCCACAACTGCGGCCTTCATTTTCAGTGCTGTAATTAGTCCAGCCATTAACTCATTTTGACCTCTTATTACTGTTGTTAAATAAACAAATCAGAGTTAATCATTTCTCTGCAAATATAAATTTAATTACAGCAATTTAATTACTAATTAATTGGGGGCATCGCGTGGCTCTAAGATCTGCGTCTGTGCTCAGAAGGTCGTCGGTTCAAATCCTAAAGTCAACTGAATGATGTCACCTTTGGGCCCTTGAGCAAGGCCTGTAACCCCCAGCTGCTCCAGGGACTGTCTAACCTTGGAATTCTCCAAAATGGATAAAAGCATCTATTAAATAAATCAAATGTAAAAAAATGTAATAGCAATCCTGAAAATATGTCGCATTCTTTCCGCCAAAGGGACTTTGGCTCACAGAGTAGCTTGGAGGTTTATATTTTTGATGATACTAAATGAAGGCTGATTCTAGAACTTGAACCAACAACCAATAGATCAGATATGATGAACCATCCATCCATCCATCCATTTTCCAACTCGCTTTATCCTTATTGGGTCGCGGGGTATGATGAACCACTGAGATACTAAATGGAAGTGGGTCTTGCTCACTCTCCTCCAGCAAACTCACCTCTCGCACCACCTAACCCAACCGTCCACTCTGCCCCCCTCACCTATGAGGACTGGTCGTGGTTCGCTCCGCACACCCACGCCGGCGCTGGTGGTAGCAGCCACCTCCACGCGATACTGCACCCCTGGCTGCAGCCCCCCCAGCACTACTGATCGGATGGCGGCGTCCACCGTCTTGTTCACGTGGAAACGCGTCTCGTTCGCCAGGCACCAGATCTGAGGGTGGGGCCGGGGGGGAGGAGTCAGGTTAAGGCAGAGGGAATTGATTGGCTATTTATGACCTGATGAGGTCAGTCCCGCGACATCAGCAACAACATGCCAGGGAAAGTCAGGGATGTCTGACAGCACAAAAAACAGTCTTAATATAGTTATCAAGAAAAAATAATCACAATGAAAATAACATTAGTGTCCAAACCCAAATCGACCAACATTAAACACTGAAGCTGGGAGACAATAGAGAAAAGACCTAGCACACTGAGAGAGGTTACAAAATGAGTGGAATCATGGTAAAAACAGAGTAAACACAGTCACTGTATTTACAGGAAAAGGTTGTAGTCTCTGATAACTCATATACACACTTGGTAACAGGCTTTAGACTTTAGACTGGTGTGCTTTTCCTCTCCGTAGCTAGAGAACTGGGAGTCGGCCGGCTTTTAATTTTCATTACAAACCTCTCCTCTGACATGATTGGTCCAACTGGTGGTTAATTACCAGCCCTATCCGCGGGGGGCTCTGTGTGTCCGCCACATCTATAACACAGCGTGTTCCTGAATTCTCAGCACAAATACAGAGACGCACTTCATCACCACGGAAAGCGTCAGAAACACTAATATGGGCGGATTTGCTGAGCAGATACAAAAGCGGGTGGGAAGGCAGCTATACGTGGCCCTGCAGGAATTCGCGGAGACCCCTGTTTTAGGCTGGGGGGGGACACGGGGCACCTTGTACTCCTGGATGATGCCGTTTTGGTGGTCGGCGGGCGGGGGGTCCCAAGAGATGCTGATGGAAGTGCTGTTGTGGCTCCCCAGGGTGACGACGGTCACCTGCTGAGGAGGAGCGCTGGGGGCTGGAGACATAATGAGCCAATCAGAGTCCGAGCCCAGCACCCATTATTACATCACTGTGTCCAGCTGTCCAATTAGAATGACCTATTCGCACAGCTATATGTATGTGTGTATGATATATTATATATACAGTTTCAGTGCATGGATACTGTACTATCCATCCATCAGTCCACCGTCTAGCCACAAAGCCAGGTTAATGGGGCTGGGGGGGGCGGGGGGGGGGCTGGAGCCAATCCCAGGCAGCACACACACACGCATCCACACACACAATTAAACATTGCAAGCAATTCAGAGACGCCCCCATGTATAGCGTACAATATTTAAATGCTGCTCAATCAGATAGTACTATTATATTTTACATATTACGCTGGTAACCACTGAAGCACTGTTCACTGTCCCAGTATCTGATGGAAATCCAGGCCTCTTCCCCACCTTCCTCCGCAGTGCGGCCCGTCTTAGACTCGCTGTCGGCCCCCTGGAAGTCATTGAAGTAGGGGCGGGCCTTGATCTCATAGACCACGCCCTTCCTGAGACTGGAGAGCACCACACTGCGCTCTGAGGGCGGGGTCACATCCTGGCCCTGCCAGGGTCCGGGCGCTGGTAGGCCTGAGGCCTGGCGGTATAGGACACGGTAGCCTTGAATGAAACGCGTCTGCTGGTCCACCTGAGCGGAAACAGGAAGTTGCAGGGGGAAAACCAATCAAGGTGCGGATGAGGTGGAAGGGGAGGAGCCTCTGTACAGAGGGGGCGGAGCTAATGGGGTTACATAACAGGAAGTACATTAAGGTAATTCACATATAGACTGCTGAAAAGCAGACAGTAAGAAGAGCAAGAATGGATGTAAAAATAAAGTATAAAGAATATGGGAGAGAAAGTACAAACGGTTATAGGAACAGCAGAAGCAGCAGCAAAGGACAGAAAAGGGAAGAACCAGACTAGAAGTCCACATCTCAGCAGGTCACCTGATCCTACCCAAACCCAGGACGGCTTTGCCATGGCGACCACATAGATGTGCATCCCTGTTACAGTCCGTCCCACCACCGTGGCCAACGCCCTCTGCTTAATTAACGCCCATCAGGAGGGCGGCACGCCTAAGCGGCCCTGACTCTGCTGTCCTCCAATGAAAATGCCTGCTGCAACACGATTCGTCTTCATGAATCACAAACCCGGGTGATTGGTATTGGCGGGGGGGGGTGTCCACAGGCAGGGGGCGCTGGCGAGCAGCTCCAAAGGCAGCACTCTGCCCTGTATAGTTTAATGGATGCGGGCATCGAAGGAATAAGTCACTGTAATGGCCTGTAAACCGTGGGAGAAGATGGCCAGGGCTTTTAAGAGGAATATAAAATGATACGTTTTCACTAGGAGAATAAATCAGCTGAGTGCTCTAGCCGTTTGTGTTTACAATCCCCTAATTGAATGATTCGGGAATATAAAAGCTTTACTTTTCTTACTTACTGATTGCTCCGCCACAGTTAGTGTTAATAAAATAAATGAGATTCTGTGTGTGTGTTACTGTGTGTGTGTGTGTGTGCGCATATGTGTATGTGTGTTTTCCTGCCTCCTCGCTGCATTTTGCTGTTCGCCCTTAAATGACGTGCATCTTGCCACCGTTTCCGTGCCAATCGCTCACAGGAAGTGCCCGTGTAATGAACAGGAAGTCACACCTGGTTTATCAGGGTGGTGGTACAGTCCCATTGGTTAAGGTCATGGCTGAGCAACAAATTGACAATAGCTAGCCATAGTCCTTCTCTGAAGGACGTAAGATTCATGATGAACAGCATTTTTTATTTTTCATTAAGGAACACAAAGGCTGCGGTGGATTCTGTCGACTTTTACACATTAGTGTATAAGCATGTCGACCATGTGACAATGGAGAGTAACTGACCGACCACAAAACCGAGGTTTGAATTTGATTTAAATTATAACCATTAAGCAGTTAATTTCACAAAGGATGATCTACAGCGGAGGTATAATGACATGATTTATTCCCTTTGATAACGCTAAGCATTTACATTTACTGCGTGCCACTCGCGTAGTATGCAGAATGTTCCGTAAGGAGGGCACGGCCAATGGCCCCTTGGGAAACGGGGCCTCGGCAGAGAGGAGAGTGGACGCCCAGGGTCTTCGTCCGAACCAGCCATATCAGCTCATAGCTCCCTGCCGTACCTGCAGTGATCAGGGTCTCCAGATGCTGAGTCCACAGCTCTGAGCTTCCAAACTTACCAAAAAACAGACCATGATAGATCCATCTATCCAGCCATCTATAGTTAAACTGTAATAAAGACGCAAATCTGTCCTAAATGAATAAATGAATGAATGAATGCCTTTTATTGTCACTATACATGTATAGTGAGATTAAGAGCAACACCTTCAGTGCAAACATGTACACACGACAAACAATACACAATAACCAAGTGATGAACAAACAACAAACACATAGTGCAAACTGTCTTAGTTATACAGTGAACCATGGCTCTTGGAAATCAGGCCCTCTTCAGCACCTGAGGCTGCCCCTGTCTCCCAGTGAAGTCACAGAGGGGGGGCATCAGTGGACCATCTGTGTAGGAGTGTTACCCAAGTGTGCTTAACTCAGCGCTGTGTGATGGGGGCTCGTTTGCAAGTGAGGTCATCAGCAGAGTTTAAGGCCCCATTCAGGATCCTCCAATTCAATTCAGTTTCATCTGGTGCTTTTCCCAACATAGCCCCAGGAAATATTCAACAACAATCACAGATCCAAATCTAAGTGGGAGACCACGACTAAGGAAGAGCTGGCCAGCCCAAGGAGACAGCAGAATCGAGGGACAGATTTCTCCGGGTCAGACCTGCATGCGGAAAGCGTGACAGCCTCGACATGCAGAGCAGGCATCTCCCCACCGTCTGGACAGAATGCTGAGCGAAGTGAACTTAGACCCCATCCAAGGAGCGTTTAAACAAAGTGTCAAAACATCAGGAAAATCCCGCTAGCGGCAGCAGAATTAGAGAGGTGGGTACTGATGTGGGGATTGTGTATAAGCTGTTAGACTCGCCAATGGTTCCCAGGATAAATCTGGGGGGAGGCACACCTGCACTTGCACGTTCAGCACCCACAAGAGGGTCCTTGCATCCTGGAGAAGAGCTGTGTCGGTCTTGTCTACAAAATCTCAGCGCTCCTTCAGCCCTGAGCGGTGCCTGGTGGGTCATCAGTGAGGATGCTGTATCCCCAAAGCACCAGAGCGTACCTTTCAATCTGCCCACGCATCAGGGAGGAAGTAATGCCTTCACGTCAGACACGGTTCATGAGCTGACAGGAAGTGTGTCACCCTCCTTAATGGGGATCAAGACTGAGGCTGCGGCTCTATCAAGGCTACATTTTTGTTCTCTGTATGCAGTGCTGGGTAACCGGGATCAAACAGTCATGCTATTGTACAATACAAGTTATATTAATATTAATAATGCAAGGGTGCAGTGGAGCATTTACATCTGATATCAGTGCCAGGGCTTTGCTGGTGGTGTGTCCTTGTTTTTCATGGCAGAAGCACAATCATTTAATATTCAGAAATTACAGACAGCCCTTAGAAATGTCCTTCAAAGTCAGTCCTTATAGATGTCCTTCACAGACAGCACTTATAGATGTCCTTCACAGACAGCCCTAATAGATCTCCTTCACAGACAGCCCTTAGAAATGTCCTTCACAGACAGCCCTAATAGATGTCCCTCACAGACAGCGCTTATAGATGTCCTAAGACAGCCCTTACAGATAACCATGACAGGCAAATCCGGCAGGTGTTCATCATAGACATCCCTTATAGATGTCTATCACAGAACGGTCCTATAATTTTCCATCACAAACAGCCCTTATAGATTTCCATCACAGAACCCTCCTATAGATGACCTTCACATACCCTAGATTTCCTTCACAGCCTTTATAGATGTCCTTCACAAATTGCGCTTAAAGATGTCCTTTACAGACAGTCCTTATTGATATCTTTCAAAGACAGTCCTTATAGATGTCTTTAGACAGCCCTTACAGATAACCATGACAGGCAAATCAGGTAGGTGTTCATCACAGACATCCATAATAGATGTCTATCACAGAACGCTCCTATAATTTTCCATCACAAACAGCCCTTATAGATTTCCGTCATAGAACCCTTCTATAGATGACCTTCACATACCCTAGATTTCCTTCACCAACAGCCTTTATAGATGCCCATCACAGACAGCTCTTACAGATGTTATTCACAAACAGTCTATGCAGATGTGCATTGCTGGCAGTTAACCATCTTATAGTTAACCAACACAGACAGCTCTTAAAGATGTCGGTCGTATTGTTGTAGTCAGAAAGGATTGCTTTCGGTTTGTGCCTCATCTGTGAATTCAGCCCTGGATTTTCGGATGATGACCCTGATCTAGAATATATAAAACTGCTATATTCTCACCATGCTGGGAGTATGTGATGTGTGTGTGTGCATGAATGTGTGGGAGGATTATTGGTGCAATTAAGCGGCTCTTTTTGAATAGTGAGGAAAAAAAGGGCAGTCATTTTGGTGTAAAAGAGGAAAATGTGAAGAATTAATTACAACTTTCCTCCATTTATGTAAAAAAAAAAAAAAACTTAAAAAACGTATTGAGAGCTCCAGGTATGAGTTATTTCCTGGCCAAATATATATATTTTATAGAACAATTTTGGAAACAATTTTCTATATGGAAACACAGAACAAGTAGAGTCAAAGGTAAAAAAAAAGAAGAGAACAGAATAGAGCAGAAAGGAACAGAATGGAGTGGAACTGAGCGGAACAGAACCACAGAAAACAGAACAGTAAGAAAAGCCATGAAAATATATTAATTGTATATAAAGCTTATACAAATAGAAACACAATGGGGTCATCAGTCATTGTTCCTCTCTCTCCCTCACTCGCTCGCTCCCTCCCTCACTCCCTCCCTCCCTCCCTCCTCCACATCACTGTGAGATCTACTGGGCTGCGACTCACCGTCCATGTAACCTGGATGGCAGTAGCGCTGACGACCTGGGGGTCATGTAGATGAATGACCACCTCTCCCAGCTCCTTCTGCACTTGCCGGTGGTCCACACCTTGTGCGGGGGGGCTTGGGTCTGATCGGGGTGGGGGGATAATGGGAGAGTGAGAGTCAGTATGGAAATTCCACAAAGAAATGAATAAAACCAAGCACATACCTAGTCAATCTGCTTGTGGTACTAACTCGCTTATTGAGGCTAATATACAGTACCAGTCAAAAGTTGAGACATGCCAAGCTGCCTACAAAATAGAGAGATAGGGTCGCATCACATGGCCTGGTCACCTGACCAAAACACAGTAGAAATGAATTTGGAAGAGTTCTGCTGACCACAGGATTTGAACCAGCAACCCTCTGAGTCCCAACCCACAGAGCTGCCCCCTCAACAAATTATTTTTTGTTTAATACGTTTTTGGCCAGTGCATAATTACATATATGTTATTAATAGTTTTTATGTCTATAATTATTCTAAAATGTAGCGAGTGATACAAGTAGACCTTTCTATCGGTGGGTGTGTCCAAACTTTTGACATTTAATTTTTCTGATACTTTTATCCAAACCAACTTAACATAGAAACAACAGTTACAATTTAAGTGCGATTCATAGGATTTAAACCCACTTTTGCATTATGATTACAATGTTCTAATTGTCGAGCTACTCCAACTGCCTCCTGCCTCCTAGCATTGTGGTTTCCAGCAGCCCCCTCCCCTCGGCTGTGGCCAGACCCACCCTGCGTGCGGACCGGCTGGGACACGGGGCTGGGGCCCCCCAGGCCCCGGGCGCTGGCGGCACGCACGATGAACAGGTATATGGTGTTGGGCCGCAAGCCGCGCACCGTGTGCTGAGTCGCCCTCACTCGCTCCGCCACCGTCTGCCAGCTGTTACTCACCGACTGACTGAAAGGCAGAGAGGCATTGTGTGGATCCGTCAGCCTATTAAACAATTAGTTAATTAATCTGTCAGTAAGTCAGCCAATCCTCTGATCAATCTCATAGTTAAATAAGTCAACTTAAAGGGAAAATACTTTGGAACATCTATCCACAGATGCTCCTCGACTTACGATGGGGTAACGTTCTGATGAAACCCATCGCTAGTGGAATTGTGTTATGTTCATATTCGATTAATCCAATGAATCGAATGTGAACATAAACATAACACAACATAATATAAAACAAAACATAACACGATGATAGATAGATAGATAGATAGATAGATAGATAGATAGATAGATAGATAGATAGATAGATAGATTGATTTGAGGAAAAAGCGAGCAGAAACCTAAATGCTTCGATGATGTATAGCGAGATGGGCGACGCCCCCACTGGCCCAGGTTGCCACGACAGCGACACGCTGCTCTTGGTGACATCGGTGACCTGCGGCTTGGACGGGGGCCCAGGGAGCTCGCTGGCATCATAGGGAACGGAAGGAGTGGCCCCACCAGATTCTGGAAGGGGGGGGGGAGTTGGAAATATGTGAAATTATGAATCGTTTTGAAAATCGCAGACACACGAACACACACACACCTTTGCATTGCTAGAATTGCATGTGAGGAAGTTCACCATCATCCCTGAATAGAAGTTGTTATGTAAGGAGGAATGTGCAGGACTAATGAACAGTTAATGGAAATGTTTAGCTTGAAGCCATTGCTGCACATGGGGGTTTATTGACAGCGGGTTCACATACTTTTTCCCACACACAAATATATAATATTGGATCATTTTCCTCAATGAATAGAGGAACAAATATATTTTATGTCATTTGTTCAATTGGGTTTTCTTTGTCTAGTTTTAGATAACTTTTTAAGTCATTAATGCAGAAACAGATGAGAATGCAGAAACATGCAGAGTGAGTTCTAAAGGATTCACAAACTTTCTAGCACCGTACACGCAGTGTCTATACTCAGTGGCCGCTAGTTACATCTTCTCAAGAACGTAAACAGCTTGTTCCCCCAAGCAATAAATTATGAGACTGCAGCGGAATACATGCGGCACACAGACAGGGTCAAGAGGTTTTGTTACCGCATGGTTAACATTAGAACATCTCAGATCCACGTGGTACGATGGAGGGCACTGGGCTTGGGGGTCCCAGTATCTCCGAAACAGCCATTGTCCTGGCATTTCCACACATTACAGTATCGAGAATTTGTATAGAACAGTGCAACAGACAAAAAACATCCTGTCAGTGGTGGTCCTGTGGCCGAAAGTACCTTGTTAAACAGAGAGGTCAGTGGAGAATGACTTGTTAAAGCCAACAGGAGGGCTATATAACAGCATGATGGATCGATTCAGCAGTGCTATGCTGAATGGTTTCTATAAACACACAATGGGAGTCAATGGCTAGTCCCTACATAATGTGTGTGTGGGTGATGTATATATTACATTGTGGGGACCAAATGTCCCCACAATGTGATAATAACTTATTTTGACGTTTTGCTGATCAATTTTTTGGTCCCCACAAGGGGAAACTCAATTTCATCAAAATCCATGACTGCGATTAAAAAACTAAAAAGGTTAGAAGTCTTGTATTTTGTTTGGTTACTTATGGTAAAGGTTAGGGCTGGGTAGGGGTTAGGGTGTCATTGTAGGAATGAGGGTTTTGCTAATAGAAATGAATGGAGAGTCCCCACAGAGATATAAATACAAACATGTGTGTGTGTGTGTGTGTGTGTGTGTGTGTGTGTGAGGTATTTCTGCATGCCAGCATACCTCTCACTTCCAGGAATGCGCTCCATGTGGTCTCCCCAGTAGAGCTGCCAGCCACACAGGTATACATCCCTGAGTCAGACAGCTGCAAGAGAAACGTCAATCAAAGCAATGCAGCCAATTGCACTGCAGTTAAGCTGGCTATTGCCCACCCCACCCCAACTGTGAAAGTCCTTTGGCTCCCATTGGCTTTCAGGTTTTGCCGACCGGAGCCAGCGAAGGAAGCAGAACACCAGAAAGGCATTAACCTACTCTGCCCCTG
Source organism: Hippopotamyrus pictus (assembly GCA_026781145.1). Lineage (NCBI taxonomy): Eukaryota > Metazoa > Chordata > Actinopteri > Osteoglossiformes > Mormyridae > Hippopotamyrus > Hippopotamyrus pictus. The sequence continues at coordinate 373,070 of JAODLC010000014.1, forward strand.
TCTGCTTTTAGAAAGAGCAGGATGGGGGAGGGAGTAGGCCTACGATGAAAGTGCTGACCTTAATTTCTCGTAGATAAATTTCATTTGCTGACCGCAATGACGTTGTGATAATTCATTTAGGGGAGGCTGCTGAAACACGCTGGATCCCCACTGACAGCTGCTCTGCTACCCCATCCACCCCCCCACCACCATGTGTGGTTTCCAGCCTCATGTCTCCCCCTCATTTATTAAATAAAACATCAGCCACTGGCAGCTCTGACAAGAGTAATGGAGGTTTGAGTGAGAGGGGCTGTGGAGAACCACATGGCCGACATTATTATTGTGCGTGCGTTTCTGCGTCTGTGTCTCTGTGAGCAAACGTGTGTGTGTGTGTGTGTGTCTGTGTGTGTGTGTGTGTGTGTGTCTGTGCGTGTGTGTGTCTGTGTGTGTGTGTGTGTGTGTGTGTGTGTGTGTGTGTGTGTGTCTGTGTGTGCGTGTGTGTGTGTGTGTGTGTGTGTGTGTGTGTGTGTGTGTGTGTGTGTGTGTGTGTGTGTGTGTGTGT
>JAODLC010000015.1:0-55987 GCA_026781145.1 Hippopotamyrus pictus
GTAGTACCGGCTATGCGTTATTACTTTGGAGCGGTTATTATTTGAAAATAACGAACCTGCAAATGTCTCAACTGACCTATCAGAATCAAGCATTCCAGAGAGCCGTGTAATAAGTGCTGATAATATCCACTGGCGTGCATTTCAATGGTGCTGGTGCCATTAGAGTAGATCGATTTCCAATCTGTATCTGAGCATTCGACATCTGATACTACTGACAGATTGCAGCTCTTGGTTTCAGAAAAGTAGCGACCAGTTAATGTGTAATGCAATGAAGGGGCAGTAGCCTATTAGTGCAAGTAAATAAGAGTTATGGATGTCCGTATTGGTAAATGTGACCAGTAATGCATGTTCTGGGAAGTACACTGCATCAGCGTTCCAAGAGGGAAGCACATTTTCCTATTTATGGATTGGGGTTCAAATCCACCCCCGGCATAGAATTTGTGGAATTGGCATGTTCTCCCTGTGTTGCACAAGTTCCCTGCAGGAATTAGCCAGCTCCGCATCTCTAACTTGACTGTGTGTGTGTATCCGTGCCCAGAGATGGACTGACATCACGTCCTGGGTGGTCACTGTAATGGGCTTTAGGCTCACTGTAATGCTATACTGGTAGCTGGAAGATGGACAGATATGGATTTATGCCCTATTGGTGACGGGCAAAATCTGGTTAATCCATATAGACTTTACCTTTAAAGCTCGAAAGGAATAAAAAATATGCCTGTTCCACATGTAACATTTTACAAATTTACCTTGTGCACCAATAACAAGCTCTTCTGCTCTGCAGCCAGATTGGAGACCTGATTCCATAAATCATGTTAAATTAATTTAAACAAACATAACATTTTGCCATAACAGGGGCAGTAAAAGGTCATCAGTCCAAAAATGACAAAAATACTGACTGTTAAATGAAGTTAACTCCTCCAGTGCTGCATTCCGCAACTACATCTCGTTCATGTGGTACATTTTCATCGAAGGGGTGTTTGCTATAATCAGTTTTAATTTTATTTACCGATGGTGTTAAAATGAAGAGACGATTTTAAAGCATGCTGGCTCAGTGCTTGGCACAGCAATCGTGATTCCATCCCAGGCTATGCTCGAGTTTGAGGAACTTGCATCTTCTCCCCGTATTTCCGTTTACTCTTGCTGGTGGACATACCACACACACTGTGAGTGTGCTCCCTGCGAAGAACTGGCCCGCCACCCCTGTCTCATGACCCGCGTGTCCTCAAATAGGTTCCTGGCTCACCGTGACCCAGCGCCAGTAAAAGATAGATGCAAAAATATTTTGAGGAAAAAGGAAAATAAATATGAGCTGGTACAGTGCCGTGGGAGTCCACTCTGATGGCCAGGCTAGAACATTTACCACCAAAATCAAATGTCATGGCAACCTTTCTACAACTAGCTTATATTCCAGGAAAAATACAGACAATACCAGCAAATAACACACAGCCAGCTGTTTGTCGTGCAACATCTTACAGGAGCGCAGGCTATTATAACTCTGTTTTCGCTGTTTCGCACTGTAAATGCGAGAGCAGGTTTCTGTTTTCAGAAAAAAAAAAAAGATCACTTTGTTTCTCTGTGTCCGATCAATCAGGACAATCAGTGAATTCAGAAGCATTCTGGAGTTTCAGGCTAAATGTTAGGGAGAGAGGAGAGCCATGTCTGCAGAGAAAATAGAAAAGACATCGTAAAAAAAACTACTCATCACCATTATATAACCCAAGTAATCACCCATTCAGAAACTGCTACATAATTGCTCTTTGCAAACCAGGCCTCATAATGGGTGAACGTGCTTCTGGCTGTTTTCTACGCACTTCCATGCAGTCTCAGCCGGTGATTCAACCCCTGAGCTGTGGATCTCAGGTGCTGCTGTCCAGATCATGGCTACTGAAACCTGCTCATGTCAATTTCCTCTGCAGTCTCAAGAACAATAGCATTTTAATTTAAGCACAAGTACACAAGTAACGGTGATTCATGCTGACACAAGCATCCAATGGCATGGCGAATTAGAAAATAACGTGCAATTGATTATTTTGCGTTGAGCTTATCTTGAATATGTTAATCTATTATGAACAATAACTATACCGACCGTAATTTACGGTGGATAAATCATCTTCTATTTGCCAGAAAATAAATCATGTATTTTATAGGATAATTAATGACCTACTGAGTCACAGTGTATATGTAAGTTTGCATGTGTGTATATTACCTAAGTTTTCCTTGATCGTAAGAAGAATACAATGAGGTTTCTATGGTTTCCGTGTCAGCATGGTGGAGCATGGATGACAGCTTGGTCATAGAACTTTACCATCAGTCATCTTAATTATGCCAGGGTAAGAGAGCAGATGTTTCAGAGAGAGAAAAAAAATGTGAAAAAAACTATTAAATAGTTAGTTGCAATGCTCTAAACTTTGTGAGTGTGGAAGAGCACCAATCTTGGCTAAGGTGACCGGAAGCTTAAACCCAAATTAATATACTGATTTATGATTCCTGTCTCCTTTTTTAAATGAGTCTTTCAGTCTCTTTTCACATGCTTTTGCTTCACTAACTGATTTCGGCAAGGGGATTTACAGGGAACAGGACAACTTATTGGAACAAAGTTACTTTCACTTTTACACTCGATGTTTCGTTTAAGCACATGGCCGCCAGCCTTCATTCTGAGTGCCTGGCACAGGGTTAGCTAACGGTCTCTGAAGGGCTCATTCATTCTACATCACAGACACGCTGAAGGACGATTTGGGTGCATAAGCGCTCTCTCAAGCATAGATCTTATGGCAAGCTAAAGAACCAGAAACTGGAGGTAACTCCTCACAGCATCGTTAGTAATTCTGCATTGACTAACAAGACTGAAAAGCCATCTGGCATTTCGAGTCCTCACTGGCAGGGATCTCTGCCTTTCGAAAGACTAATTTTACAGTCATCTGAGATGCGGTCCTTTGTTTGAAATCATCAGCCGTAATCCCCCCCCCCCCCCAACTTGGTTTTCCATTTGGATTTCCAGGGTATTGCATACTTCCAAGAAATTTATGAAAACGCACTTATTGAGATTCGAGGACTATGCAATCTAATTTTAGCCTCATGTCACATGAGTATCCGACATTTAATAACAATTGATACTTTATTGATCCCCATGGGGAAATTCTCTTCACACCTCCCCCAGCTTACTCCCTGTAAGTCAAAGCAAGCTGCCCACAAAGGGCAGCCGGCCATAGCAGCATCCAGGGGGCCGGGGGTTAAGGGCCTTGCTCAAGGACCCGCAGGCGTGGGGAGGCTGGGCTCAAACTGGCAACCATGAGGTCACAGGCACAGAGGCCACGCCCACTGAGCCACACACAGGGCCAATTCGACATAGATACTCTGCCTTTAGACCTGACTTTCTCTGTTAGCCTTGAGAATGAATGCAGATTCATGTCTGCTCAAATACTATGGAGACCACGCTTTGCAATATCCAATCAGCAGCAGATGCAGAAGATGAATCCTAATCGAAATAATCTTGCTTTTTTTTTTCTCCCCTCTCAGATACTTTTTTTTTTTCCTTCCTTGCCCTGATCGCTAAGGTGTCCGTGCAGCTCTGCGATGTTCGGGAAAGTCAGCCTCAGTGGCGTGAAACGGAAATATATAAAGAAAAACAGATTTGCGGCGGCGGCGGTCCAACGAGGCCACGATTCGATTAGAGGGGCTGGGGATAGCATGAGGTGTAATCAGTGGAAAACAGGAAGGAATGAAAGACACCCGGACGGTCCTTGGGGTGCAGGCCCGGCCAGCTGGCCAGAGGCGGAGGCAAGCGTTGTGGCCTAACCTAGGGAAACCCAAAGAAGAAGCGGAGAACCTCAGGGTGCCTGCAGGGATCGGACATACGGCGATGGGCCAGAACGCCGCGTCTGACAGCCAACGGGTCCGAGCTCTGAGGCACGAGATCGAAACGTGATCTTCTAGGGAGCCAGAAGTCGTTTTTATTCATATCCTCCATTTACCATAAGCATTTATCACAACCATTTACCATAACCAGTTGCCTAGTACAGGGTATTAGTGAGCCAAGCAGGAAACAATCCCACAGCGGACGGGCTGGGGACGACCTGCATGGGACGCTGTACCAGGACAAATTATAGTGCGGTCAATCCCGAATCACATTAGGAACGGTAATTGTGAATTTTACAGTAGGAGGAGGCGGTCCTATCAAAAGTCCCCAAGCCTCATAAACACCTAGCATAACATCTGGAGGACCTTGTTGTGTGTGTGTTCCTCTGTCAGACACTTTGTTAGATATTGTTGTCTTCATTCCCATTCAGTGGCGAATTGATTTATTTATTTATAAGCACAGACCACTGAGTTTGTACATATAACTGACTAGCACTTAATTCTGATGCTCCGTAGAACACAAAGATGTTTGCAACTAACATTTCTCTAACAATCAAGCTATAGATATTTTTTTCAGTGTTTAGTCAACAGAATTGAGAGCAGTACCGTCTTTAATGGGCCCTCTATACCTCTACAGCGTGATCACGAGGTGCTTTCAAGGCCTTGTGGGGCGGTTTATTGGAAGTGTTTCAGAATAAACGCTATAGGAAGACTACCTTCATTTTTTTTTTATTGCATATTGGAATGATGTGGACTTTAATCCAGAATGGTGAGCCAGTGACATAATTAAATCCATTAAATCTCATTAAGAAAAAGGAGGAGAGTCACAAGCCGTTAAATTGTAAATGCGTTGTGCAAAAAAAAAAAAACGTTCAAAACAAACTCTTAATGTGCACAGATGTCGAAAGAAAAAACATTAAAACAAAAAAGTAACATAATATAAAATATTAATGAGGCCCGCCATTGTTTCTGCCAAAAATGTTATAATTCATAATAATGATAATAATAATAATGATGATGATAATGACAGATGCTGTATGGCTGCAAGTAACATTCCCACGTCATTTTCCGCTAAAAAAAAAAACTAACAAAAAAACAGGGAATCGTGATTTCGCTCCTGTTCTCACTCCCTCTAAGCGATTCACTCGCATCTTTCCTTTCATTTTAGTTTCTTTTCCGGTTATTTTGAGATTTTGCGTATCACCAAAGATTCCAAATACTCCTTCATTAGCATACGTCGCCTATTTATGGTCTAGCGTTTATAAAAAAATGCCACTATAATAGATTTGCAAACCTGGTGTATGAAATGAATATTGCATGCCTTTTCTGATTAAGATCTAAAGGTAAAGTGTGGAAGGGAGTAAAGGTGGTTCCTTTCTGATGAGTGTAACGGCAAATATTTTGTTTCTAACAAACTCTGAAAGCGGAGAATGAAATACAAATGTACCTGAGCGAGGGACTCTCATTATGCACACTGTATGAAATTTTGGCGCACAGTAGTTTGCGGTCGTATGTTAATACTGAGCTGATCCCGCGTTAAGAGCTGTTGTCTGGAAGGCGGTTGCCTTGCATTTCAATTGAATTTGTGCCTCTGGTCATAATGAATTTTAACCACGATGAACTCCTCCCGCAGTGAACCAAGCTACTTGCAACGTATCCCAATAACATCAAAGCTTTTGAACACCCAAAACAGTAAATACCACCGACACTGTTACTATAAAAGATGACCTGCTAGGATCCTCAATAACATTAATAACAAGTGGATAATTCACATACTCAACGCGACTAGCTGTCACTGCTAGATTGTGTAAAACACTACAATACGCATGGTTTTTAAATGACGGAGAATCCTAGCCTAAACCAGAACTACATACACGTCGTATTTAATCTTTAATTAAAAATGGGTGTTTCTTCATGCCTTCTGGCGCACGATCTTCAGTTTGCGCTCAACAGTCAGCACACCGGCTGTAACTAGAATTGCACTCAATTGTACAGAAAACGCACTAGATGGAGGTGGTGGTGGTAGTGGGGTGGGGGGGTTGTTATTTGCACTCCCTTAATAATTCACAGACTGTCACGCCGGTATTTCATGGAACAGCACATAGTGTGCCTATTCCGCTACGGCGATCGCGCACCAGCGCAATACTTAAAGATTAGTGTAGCATGGCGCAGACATAAACGCGCCCAGCGCTAGGACCCGGTATCCCCTTCCCCGGATTTCTTTTTTTTCTTTGTAGTTTTGTTTCGCCGGTTTGAGGTGCGCAAATTTTTACCGACGGAGTGGGAAAGATGCAGTGATCGGGGACATCCAGGCGGAGATAGCGGCGCGGTCTGAGAGAGAGGCTCCGCGATGCGCAGACAGCAGCGGGGCTTTCACTGATTTCTTGGCACTTGATCCAGGCTCGCTCCCGACTGCTCCGCGCACGCCCCCCCGGGGCTTCGGCAGCACCGCGCTCAACGCCGCTTATTGCGCTACAGCGCTTCTGGGTTCAACTTTGGCATCTTCTTTGGATAACTATAAGGAAAAGGCGACCTTCCTCCAGGTAAGGCGGCAGCAGCACCTCGGCTACTGGGAAGCAGAACTAAGTGGCTTTGCTTTAAATTTCTCCTGCCACCTGTGTAAGACATTAATTTATTAATGCGTTGGAGAATGCCCAAAGCAACAACTGCGAGGGAGAGAAAAAAAAAAAAAAAACAATTGAAAGGACAGATCCACATGTGCGCTGATGTTTTATAACGTCGGTGGGTGAAGGAGAAGATCCTCCAAAGTTATCTTATGGAATTCCCTGTGTTTACAACAAAGCGACAGGCTTTAAGAATAACTATTGCCAAGATATATGTAATATAGCAATTTATCCTGCTACAGATATTTAGAGCAACAGCTTTATTCTACGAAGCTGAAAACTGTACTTTCCCTTATATAGTGTATTTCATTTGCACTTTAATGCATTTTTCTGGGGGTGAACTGGATCGCTTTGTCTCATGTGGTGTAACGCACGCATCTTTCTAATTTCATCTTTGTGTCTATTTGTGTAGGTGTAAATGCCAGCTATGAGGGAAAGAGTATTTGACACCCGCTGTTTATTCGTCTGCCTTTCTTTAATGGTGCTTTGGCATAAAAGGTAAGGGGTATACTTTGCTTTTTTGCTTCTTTTGTTAGTCGGTGTTAGTATGCCTGGCGAACACGGTGTACCGTGTCTGCATGGTACCGGCCTCCTATTTACGCGGATGCTTTTAATTGGATTCAGCGCAACTGAAACTGTCTGAAGAAAGAGGGCAGGAGGCATAGAAATTCACATCATTGCAGATTTCACGGAGATGGGGGAAAGGGAGAGGGTCCGCCGTGGTTTATTTACAGGGGGAGATCCGTGTAGCATGCGCTCGGACGCAACTCCTCTAGGTGGAGATACCATGCAGCTCCACGGATCCGGATCGGAGCGCTCCGGGAGCCGACAAGCACTTCTTTGTTAAGTAAAATACAACAAGGTGGATCGGGCGTGCCGTGCTTTATATCTCCTCATCTCTAGTTCAAACCGCACACTGCGTTGCTCAAATTAGAGCAATCTGATTTATCAACCCCCCTTTTACCATGTTGCGATTACATTTTCAAATGAAGAGAGTGCAAGGATTTCGTTTCTTTTCGTTCGTGCGATTTCATCGGGTTTTTTTTTTTTTTTAAATGAGGGGAGAGTGACGGTTCTGCAGCCTTGTTTAGCAGTATTTCTAAGTTATGCGGTTTTAGATGTAGTCCGCCTTGTTAATTTTGAGTGGGATGTGCTGTACACGTGAGGACAGACGAGCCACAGCGTAGGAAACGTGTTCAGCAATTTTAATGTAGAAGACTGGCGACAAATAAGAGTAGCTGATCGATAAGGTTATCATTGATTGTAAAATGCAAATGTAAAAATGCACTCAGAGTTTATTTGAGATGAGAATACTGTCTTCTTTGTTAAAAACCACTCCACTACTCCGGCGTGGGACAGCGATGTGAAGAAAAATATTTTAATTTCCTGCTCAGTTATTTATTTATTTATTTGTCTGGCTGCTGTGATCTGATACGGGGATGTTACGTCCATGTTCTGGGGGAATTGCAAATTAACTGACGTGACAGGAGCCACTCCTATGCCTTAAAACCAGACGCAGAAGCTTGATAACACGCTCATTTACCAGAAAATTACATAACTTCACTATTTTTAGGGCAAGTGGGCACAGCGGAGAATGGCGGTGGCACGTTATGCGCTGTCAGTAGCTGAGTAACAGTGACAAGCGCCGGATTTAGAGGGGAAGCCGGGCACGTGTTTCTCCGGCACCTGATGCGTCTGGCAGGAGGGGGGGGGGGGAATCTCGACGCTTAAATACGACTCTAACTTTGACAGCTTGAGGGATTGTGTTCCCAGCTGTGTCTATTGCAGCCTTCCTTAAAAAAATAAATAAACGGCATATTCGATGGCATATTCAGCCTAAAAGGAAAATAGGTAATAATAGCAATAGTCAGGTGAAAAAACGTTCTGCGCAGCTCCCCCACCGAGGAGAGTGTCAGTCCTGTCCCTGGAAGCACCAGGTGTATGTCATGGGCCCTCACACAGTCATGTCTTAAGGCCAGTTTACACTCACCAGTTCACCTAGACAGCATGTCTTTGTTCTGTGGCAGGAGATCAGATCTCCTAAAAGGATTGGGAGCAAATACAAGGAGAAAATGCACACTGTGCAGTGGTGTGGACTTCAGTCGGAACCTGCAATCTGGCCAGCGTGACACCCCAAAGCTAATAGGAGTGTAACAGAAATAGTGATACTTCAGGGACTTAAATGGGTTTGTTAAAGGACTGATAGCTTTGGACTCACAATACCATAGCTAAGTCAATTTATTTATTGCATGTTCTGCTTCAGTGCCAAACTTTTGTACCAATTTGCTCCAGCCTTTCCAATCAATCAGGTGGTTAGCTGTATCCGTCTGTCTCTATCTTAATGTCTCGTCTTAAAATGTCATGTCTATATTACGTTTATGTCTTAGCATCTATTACGTAATGTTTTTCATTTGCACTATGAGCAACGAGAACAATATTTCAGCTCAGCGTGTGACTCGGCGCATCGTGTATGTGAAGCTGAGAGTAAAAGATAGGTTGACTTTTGAATTTTAGTGAATTATCTAGAAAGTTCTCTGGGTTGCTGTGGAGAGTTTATTTGTCAGAGCTGCAGCCGGCAGATGAATATTCATAAGAACATAAGAAATTTACAAATGAGATCTGGTCAGATAGGCAGAAAAGAAATTGCTAGAACGTAGGTGCGCTCTCTGGAAATGAAACTGAAGCAAATTCTGATTGAAGCGTGGGCAGCGAAAAGTGCTGCCTTTGGGTTCAGGTCTGTCAGCCGTCTAACAATGCGTGACGGGAACCTGGATGCTCAACATGTGACAGGAACCAGGATGACATATATGACAGAGCAGGGAGACCTCACCAAGCTTGTCCTTGAACTAAAATGAAAGAGTTTGTTACAACTTATAAATCACCACGAGAACTTTAGGTGACAGTTAAAATGTGTCATTCCACTACGCTGAACAAGCCAGCTGACTGGGACGATTTGTATCTCAATATAGTGACTCAGTTGCCCATGATATCCCACAGAAGACAACATGAATTGCTGGAAAATGCTCAGATAATGAATGCGTGTTTTGGAATTGCTGGTTATTTTTCCTTAGAGACTCTCTTGTTTGTATTCTTGAATTTGTGAAGCGTTTGCTCTAGAGGAACATCTCAGCTATGTGTGTTGTCCTTCCTCTTTGCTCTAGAGCAGGGGTGGCCAATCTTATCCGCAAACGACCTGTGTTTATGCTGGTTTTCCCTGTCAATTCTGTAATTAGATTACTAATTAGAGGACTGATTGGCTGAAGAGTCCTCATCCCTGGGTTGGAACAGCTGACCTACAGCTTATCCCAAAAACCAGCATACACACTGGGCCTTTCTAGATAAGGTTGCCCAGCTCTGCTCTAGAGGAACATCTCAGCTACGTGTGTTGTCCTTGCTCTTTGCTCCAGAGGAACGTCTCAGCTATGTGTGTTGTCCTTGCTCCCCAGGTGTGCTGAGGCTGACCCTACCACAGATGCTTTCAAAAACAACATCACTCTTTTCACAAGAATCCTCGACAGACTTCTGGATGGTTACGATAACCGCCTAAGACCCGGATTAGGAGGTGAGGGAGTCTTGCAGTGATAGCAGTTACTACTACTGCTAAGCACAACTCTGCTGTTATTGTTGCCTAAGCTGCACACTGATAATCTTCCTAATATATGCAGGTAACTGCCAAAATAAAGCAATCAACTGAGTAAATGAGGAATACATAATAAGAGATGCTTCCACACCAGTGTGGTTCCTGAATTAATTAAGCAATTAGCAAACCACTCCGCTTAGGCTCCTGTCGCACAGTGCCGGGCGGGCTGAATAGCCCACACTTTGGTGCCACTTAAGCATGTGCTCTACTGTGGTTCAGCCCGCATAATAACAATGTGACTTTTGGGCTGCCGGCTCTCCTGCACCTGGCGTGACACTCACTTTAAGACTCTCATGCGCACGCAAGAAATCTCCAGGCAAATGTGTATTTTTCCATCATAAACATCAAAAGCTTTGGGGTATTTTGCAATCTTTACAGATGATGTTTTTTTAAGATGCTTTATGGATCGCCATGTCTGTAAGTGAGAGCAAGCTGGCCAGGAAGGGCAGCCACCCATAGCAGCACTCAGAGATACTGGGGGTTAATGTCCTTGCTTAAGGACCCGCAGATGTGCTGAGGGCAGGCTCAAACCGGCAACCTTTCGATCACAGACACAGAGGCTTAGCCCACTGAGCCACATGCTTATTATAAGGTAACAATACCGTTACGTACATGTAAATGTGTGTGCATGTGTGTGCATGTGTGTGCAGACTTGTCTGGAATGGAAGATCTTACTCCAGCCAGCTGACCAAAGCTTGCCACCCTATGACTTTAGCCTCTCCTTTAGCTATACTCTCAATGCATCTCTCTTTATCTGAAATTAAATTCAACTGTCATCGGAACAAATTCATCCAGCGCTGGCCACTGGCAGCGGGAAAGCCGCTGCAGCACACGTTAATGGAGGCTCCACACCTTGAGTTCGAAGGACGTTGCCTCGTGCAGCTGTGAGAGACTTGATTCTTTGGCAGGAGTGTTAGTAATGAAGACTGCTCAACTGATATTTCATCAGCAGTAGTGGCTCGGGTAGCATGGAGTCCTGAGGGAGGTGCATTTGTTTAAATTGCGAGGTGTAACAGACTAGTCTGTATCAGCAGATTGCTAATATCAGCCCATAGCCCAAACAAATAGTTTCTTTAATAGAAACCATATGGAGTTTTGGAGGAACACTTTATTTGGTCTGTAGTGTATAAACACCTTTTTATGTCTAGCGATGCACTTTGTCGACTAAAATGGGGGAAAAAAAGGCATCGGTCTATTGAGATTGGAAAAAATCCAATGGTCAGGTGATTCATCCTGTTCTACATCATGTGGCACAAACCAGGAGAAACATCTAGGACTGAGTGCTTGGTTCCCGCAATGAATGGTTGTGGAGGTTCTTGTAATGTGTGATGCAGCTTCTTGACACGGTTTACAGCTATTCAACCCTTAAAATCATCATTCCATCATATTGCGCAGTATTTCAACCCTATTGTGAGCAGAATCTTCCAGGAGAACAACGATAATCCCATCCACAGCGTACCGTCGGACCTTGAATGGTCTCACGTGTGAGCGAACAATGCAAGAAACCCTATACTGCACCAATCACTATATCTCAACACGTTTGACAAGCCAAACTGGAGATGCTGGAACACCAGGGCCCAGCATGTTCCTCCACCATCTTTTGGAAGGGCATCGTCACATCCCTCCTACTTCACGTTGGTGTTTATTTTAGCAGTTACCTGTAGGTTTGCTGAGGAACTGCTGTTGGTGAACATGGGCGGCATCTCAAACTCATTAGATCCCCTGTTCTGAATTGCTTTTTGTTTTGAGTTATGTCTTCATTAGTCCGTGTTCAGAATATCTTCAGTGTGTTTTCCGAAAACACTGCCTTTTCTTTCAATGCATTGTACAGGAAAGATTGCTGGATTGTAATTTCGCTGTTAATGGCGCCAAACTAATTGTACTATGATTTCCTTTATATATTTTTTTTCTCCATGCTAAGCTTTGCTTGGGGGTCATCCTAAGGGCTTCGTTAATGAGAATGTCATTTAAACGCGTGAACATGTTTCAGTCCTATGGGTAAAGTCTGCTTGATGGCGATAAACACAATTCCTGAAATCCACACAGTTCCCGGCTGCTTATTTGATTAATTCAAATGCGTAATAAACATCTGAGGAAGACGTTGATTATTTGAAAACCATGAGTATCTGCTGTCAAGGACCGGCAAATTCTGCCAGTCTCACTGATGAAGGAGGCTTTGCTGCTTAGAGGAGTGTGTTTTGTTGTTGTCTGTGAGGATACCCTTTGACTGTTGTTGTCTGTGAGGATAGCCTTTGACTGTTGTTGTCTGTGAGGATAGCCTTTGACTGTTGTTGTCTGTGAGGATACCCTTTGACTGTTGTTGTCTGTGAGGATACCCTTTGACTGTTGCCACCTGGCAGTGGACTAAAATAATAGCAGATCCGATGATGGGTTTCTGAAGCTATTAAATGCATTATTGTGGAAATAGTTGTGCAGGATTTTCAGTAGGCAGTGAATGTCACAGATATTTTTTTGTCAGTGGAAACCACTGCGAACACACCAGTTAGATGTTGTCAATGTCTCTGCTTTTTGTGTAAGTTTAGATCTCAGTTTGGTTATAACCGATGCTGTGCGCAGACTTTTTGGATGGCGGGGGCTCGTAGAAAAAAGGGAACAACACCCCCCACCCCACCCCACCTTTGCTGTCAGATTTAAAAGGCATAAACAAATAGTTTGTACTCTGCTGGTACCTCAGAGCATGAAATAGTGACTTTGCTGGTTTCAGACTGGTTAAAAATAACCTAGAAGAAAGGAACAGTAGAGGAAAAACAACAGAATACAGAAATATTATGACTGAACAGCAAATATTCCTGACAATCTGGACACTTGACGATGGTGTAGAGGAACTGAGAGCAATGGCAGATTTCACATGTTGCTATTGTTTCAAGCTTCTGAACTTCATAAATAATAATTAATGCTTCCTTTGTAGGTAATTGCTTTGGGGATAAAATAATGTCCCTGGAGGAGAAGAGCCGGCTGTTTAGATGCTGCAGTTAATATACTGAGCATGTCTGTGCCTTTGATAATTGCTACCTGAATGGTTTCAGCATGTGTGCTGTCCAGAATGCTTAAGATACAAGTCATTTGTGTGTGTGGTAGTAGACGGGAAAAATAGTGTGGGGGCAGGGAGGCTACACTACACAGGAGCGGGGTTAGCGTTTGGTCTGCTGGGGGTGGGCTGGGCTGGCTTGCCCCCATGCTGTCCTGCTAGAGTGACCCACATTCGACCTTCGCCCTCTGGCCTGATCTGATGACAGGAACATGGTCCAGGGGCAGGAGAGGGCTGAGCTGATTGGGTAGAAGTCTCTAGATCTGATTGGCCGGGAGAGAAAATGCCTTTTCAAGGGCAGCGCCAATCAATCTGTGGTCATGTCAGCACCACACTTAATGCATATTTACTTAAATCAGTGTTTCCCAGTCTGGTCCTCGGGGACCCATAGAAAGTCCATGTTTTTGCTCCAGGAGCTGGGGGGGAGCAAAAATGTGGACTGTCTGACAGGGAGCTCGGTGGGAATAAAATCAGGGACCGGCGTTGGGTCCCCAAGGACTGGATTGGGAAGAGTAGCTGGTGACCAGTATACTGTAATATCTACATGCGGTGAGAATACAGTGACTTCTGGTATTTCAGGCTTGATTTAAACAGTGGATGTTTGGTCCCGGTTTAGAAAATGCGCGACTGACTAATCAAACGATGCCTCTGTAAGGAGATTCTCTGTTCGTTCCCTTGTAGAAGCAGGTGTTTTTCTGTTTTTAGTATCCGAAGTCACAATTATGCCCTGAAAGCTTCTAATTACCTCCTGACTGCCGGCTGCGGCAGGAACGGAACGGCTGTGTCTTTCGGTTTAATTTCGGAGCGCCTGAACCGAGCCCCGCGTGTGAATCCAGCCCTGCCGTCTGCTCCGCTGGGTGTTATTCTAGGCCAAGTAAACATCGCCGTTCAGCCCCTTTACTCAGGAAGAAATAAGTCTATTCTGACCCGTACTAAGATGCCTACAAAATACATTGAATTGTGAGTGCTTTGCTTTGCTTAAGACCCTTTGACATCTATATAAGGATAAAGAAGAATGCACTCAGCATCTGTGATTCATCAGGAATATGTGCTATGCATTTAAAACAGAAGTATAGCTGTTAATGTTAGGAATCGTTCATAATGGCTTTAGAACTGAGCTGATATCCAGTCATAGTACGTGCATCATTCTTTTGAAAAATGAAATGAACAAAAATGGTTCCTTAGCTTTGTGACTGTTCTAGGTGTTGATGCAAAAAGGTGCTGAAACACTAATGAATATGTAGCTCTCCTGCTCCCGCGTGAGACGGGGACCTGATAGAATCGCGATCTGTGTTTATTTGCAGCCCTTCCAGCTGGTTTTGACCGGTGCTCCCCAGGGACCGAGGTGACTCAGTGTCCCCCGGACACACATTGTGCAGCATTGCGCTACGCGTAAACATTTACTCCTCCTGTCAGCAAATTACTTCCACTTTGCATCCACCGCTGGCATGGCTGCTCATTAGGGGCTGGTTTTTTATAGGGGTAGTGGCGGGTAATGGAGGCTTGGGAGAAGAACCACCCACCATCCACCCCCAACCCCGCGGGAGAGGAGCTGTTTATTTAGCGTTAAGTGGCCAGATGGATGTTTGGGTTCGGAGGATATAACGATAGATGTAGTTGAGTTTAGGGGGGAGAGTAATGTGGGGTTTGTGGGGGGCCGGGGGAGCTTTGTCCCTCAGTAGCTGGGTACGTCCCAGGGTCCCAGGGTGGTACATTTGGAAGGCGGCAGTCCCCTTTGTATGGTCGTCCTCTGGGGGCTGCCATGTAGTGAGGATAGAGGAAACTGAAGTGGGTCTCCCTTCGTTGGATCTCCCTTCATCGGGTCTCCCTTCATCGGGTCTCCCTTCCTTGGGTCTCCCTTCATTGGATCTCCCTTTAATCTGATCTCCCTTCCTTAGATCTCCCTTCGTTGGATCTCCCTTTAATCAGGTCTCCCTTCCTTGGATCTCCCTTCATCGGGTCTCCCTTCATTGGGTCTCCCTTCCTTGGGTCTCCCTTCATTGGATCTCCCTTTAATCTGGTCTCCCTTCCTTGGATCTCCCTTCATCGGGTCTCCCTTCATTGGGTCTCCCTTCCTTGGGTCTCCCTTCATTGGATCTCCCTTTAATCTGGTCTCCCTTCCTTGGATCTCCCTTCATTGGGTCTCCCTTCATTGGATCTCCCTCGTCTACCCACGACGTGCTGTGGCAGGTGGCCCCGCCCCCTTTCTGTGCTGTGATTAGCGGCCACCAGCCGCATCCTGTTTTCGTTCCTCACAGGCGGCTCCGCAGTCGTCCCCAGGGATATCCCGACTGCTGTCCAGCCGCGCGGTGCTGAATGTTATTAGCGGGGGATTCGCAGTTCCTGGGTCTATTACGGGATGCACTTCTGTTGTGTACAGTGACTATTATAGAGCACAGAGTCCCATGAATTATTTTGTGGGTGTATTACTGTTTACACCTGGTGTTTCTTAAGGACTTCATTGATTCTTTGCCATTTGCTTTACATTATTTATTCACCTTTGAAGAAAGAATAGACTTTTATTTTGAAAACAGTTAATGGAAGATTAGGTTATATTGAACTCTGCTAAATAACCTCACATTTAGTCAACTTCAACGTCAAATAATCTGCATGGAGTGCATGTATTCGCATATATAATAATTCACGTGGTTTCAATGCACCGGCCTTTGTAAGGTCTTACAGATGGCTGTTGGATGTACTCAAAGTTAATATATGTACCATGGAAGTACTCAAAGTTAATATATATACAATGGGCAAGAACAAATCAGAACTGGGATATACTGGAATGATTATTCTTACATTGAGGGGACTAACTAAGAAGCACATTTGGAAGTGTAAAATGTACAGCATCACCCAGAATGTGCTTAGAGAAGGTTTTACTCTGAGCAGCCAGGTAATGAGGGGATAGGAGCAGTTTTCAAAGGCATACAGAGTTTTGAGTTTCATAGTTAAGGTTTAAGAAACCGTTGATGGATCAGCAATGCTTTGGGCTTTCAACATCAAAGTGGAACGGCAAAAAGAGTGCCCCATGTTATTGTGCTGTTTTCCGGAGTTGGAACCTGGGAAGGATAAGGGGAGAAGATCCCCCGGCCTGCTAAAATAGAGGCTGAACAATGTAGCCTAAATTCAAAGCCTGGTAGAATCCCAGCGCTGGAAGCCAGCATCTCCACCAGAAAACATGGGTGCCAGAAAGGTTTTTATTGGAAGGACTATGAAGCTTCTCAGGATGGAGGGAAGGGTGGATGGACTGAAAAATAGCTAAAATTGAGTATGACAATGACCCAAAGCTTGCAGCAAAACAGTATTAGAATTGCTGAAATACAAGGTGAGCATCCTACAAAGTCTGGAGTTAAATCCAGCTGTGAATTGACAGTAGTACCTGATGCTTGCTGTTTGCAGGTGGTCGCTATCCACCTTGATTTAACAGAACAGAACCATTTACCTGGTAATGATGTGTAAATATTGCCACATCCAGATGTGTAAGGACTTACCACAGACTCACTGGCTATAATTACTGCCAGAAGTGTTTCTGCCACGTACTGACTGGGGGGGTGGGGGGTGAACTCTTACGTAACGAAGACGTTTTTTCTTGGTGAAAATTATTCTGTTTCCAAGGTGTTGAGTAGGTAGGTGTAGTTCAGAAAAGATACATCACTCAGAGGTACCAAAACAGCAGGGTGCATCACAGCAAACCATAAAAAGGCAAAGAACATGGTATGTGTGCTAGAAAAGTATATGTATATGATGCATAGTGCTGTTTCCCAGTCCAGTCCTCGGGGACCCATAGTCGGTCCATGTTTTTGCTGTCTCCTTTCCAGACAGTCCACATTTTTGCTTCCTCTAAAGGAGCAAAAACGTGGACTGTCTGTGCACCCCTGAGGTCCAGACTGGGAACCACTGATGTTTAGGACCAGGTCAGGGTGAGCCTGAAGCATAACCCAGGAAGCACAGGGCACAAGTCAGGGGAACATCAAAGGGTGGGATGCCAGTCCATCACAGGCCAGACACTGTGGGCAATTTCACAGGCTGTTAAACCACATGATTGCGTACAGTCATGCACTATAGGAAATTTTGAGACACCAGTTCACCTAACCTTGTATATATATTTACCCCAAAGAATCCCGCTAATTCCACATAGAAGGTGCCAGGGGCAGGGAACCTAAAAAGGTAGACAAAAGTGGATTAAAGCATTCAAACACCTGGCCATTTAACCCACAGGAACTTTTATCACATCCCATTCTAATTCCAAAGACATCAATATAGAGCTGGGGCTCCCCCCTTTGCAGCTATAACAGCTGCCACTCTTCTGAGAGGGCTTTCCACAAGACTTTGGAGTGAGTCTGTGGGACTTTTTGCCCCTTCATCCAGAAGAGCATTTGTGATGTCAGGCACTGGTGTTGGACGTGAAGGTCTGGCTCACAGTCTCCGTTATAGAACATCCCAAAGGTGTTCGATGGGGTTGAGGTCAGGGCTCTGCATGGGCCAGTCAAGTTCTTACACACCAAACTCACCCAACCATCACTTTATGGACCTTGCTTTGTGCACTGGGGCGCAGTCTTGCTGGTACAGAAAAGGGCCTTCCCCAAACTGTTCCCACAAAGTTGGAAGGACTGAATTGTCCAAAATGTGTTGGTATACATATCTGTATTGATGCCTATGGATTTAGAATAGGATGTCATAAAAGTTCCTGTCGGTATAATACTTTCATCCATATAGTGTATATACAGTATAAGGTATATAAGGGTGATCTCTTTTGCAATGTCCAAAGTAGCAGCAACAGTGTCAGTACAAAATCTTACATAAAATTGCACAAAAACATACTCACACAGACAACCTAGACTCCAGAGTTTCTACCAAACCTTTAAATTCATTCAAGGGTATTAAATTTTGCAGACAGAGTTCAGCTTGAAGAGTGTTCCACGCGTCAGGTGCTGAAAACCTAAAAGCTTTCTTTCCCAATTTGGCTCTTACTTTCGGAACAACCAGCTTTAAAAAGTCCTTCGAGCGAAGAGTACAACCTCCTTGCTTCCAGATCAGGAATGTTGATAAATAAGAAGGAATTTTACCCAGAATGGCTTTATATATAAACACATACCAGTGACTAAGCTGAAGAGCTTGAAAAGATGACTAATTTACTTTAGCATGAAGCAAACAATGATGAGTTAGAGAACCACTGTTTGAAATAAACCTCAGTGCTCCATGATACACACTATCCAACATGCCTGAACAATGAGCAGATGCATGCATATACAGTACATCACCATAGTCAATAACAGGCAAAAACATCAATTCAACCAGTTATAATTTTACATATACATATATATATATATATACTGTATAGGACAATGCACAGTATCAGACATGATTTGCATTCTAGACCGTGACGGATGTGCACTCTAATTTAAATAAGATATACTATAATGGATACAAATAACAATGAGAGAGAGGAAAATTGGAAATATAATGTGGGGAAGGCAATAGTGAGGGATTTAGACATCATGGCAGAGTGATACATGCTGTCGGAAAAAGTTAGAGTAACAGCCCTTCTGTAGGGGACTTGATAGTACTCTGGAAGCATTCCTGAACCCGAATGATACTGTATACCGCCCCAAAGAGCCAGACCTGACCTAGACTGATATGGCCTCGGCCTGAAGCAGATTCCTCGTTTCTTCTGTTCTCTATCTTTCTGCTAGTTGTACAGAGCCCCTAGCTCCAGCCCCCTCACCCAACTACTCGATAACCCCCCCCTCCACACACACACACATCTCTCCAACACGGGAGCCATTTTTCATCCTCCGTATCTTCCGTGGACACAATTATCTTCCCTGCCGGCTTCCCCAGGAGTGCCTTGCCGGCGTCTGTCCGGAACACCCGGAATCTCATAAACAAAACAGCGGAGCGTATCCGCGGAAGATTCCTCATCTAATTGACTGCCCCGTCTTCCGGAGGCGACGTGCCGGGAATCCCGGGGTGGAATTCCCGCCGCACGCCAGCATCCTGGTGACCGCCACGTGCTTTGAACGTGTGCCCGGCTTTTCTTTTCCGTGACAGATGTGTAGAATACGTGCGTGTATCTCATTTACACCAGGGAGAAATGGTGACTTTTAAATGCGGTGTGGATGTTATTTATCATGCCGACGGGGACCTCAAAGCCTAAAGTATTAAAAAACATAGGTGGTGATGAGTGGGGTTTGAGGAGTCACTTAGGTAGCCCAAGTGCGATTCTGAAATGTATAAATTGCATTTAATTTTGGATTTAGCAGGATGCACAACAATATTCGGCTTCCACGCTAAGGAAAAACATCCTGGCAGAAGCAGATGAAAGGTGCCTTTTAAGTATTGTTTTGAACAGATGCCGTTTATAGCAGAAAGCTTTATTCCTGAATTTGGGAACGAGTACCCTCAGGAACCCAGAATAGATTAGCGGTTCTTGGTGCCACACATGAAAAGAAAGGCATTCTCTCTGTCTCTGGGCAGGGCTTACGGTCGATCAGCGCTTAGTGTGATCATTAACATGACAGGTGTGTTAATGCATTGGTCGGGGCAGGGTGGGGGCGGCCACGTTTTAAGGAAGACTGGCCAACAGCAAACCCCCTCCCCGGATTTGGCGGAATGACCCCAGCAAGCAGGCTCGGTGACGTCTCTTTATCTGGACACGCTCGGTAATCGACCGCTTGCCGTCTAGCGTTACGTCGCGGTAGAGACATGTCGATAGAGGCGTGTTGAGTCAGTGGTGATTTAAGGTGATGACAGGATGGTGGCGCTGTGTTGGTTGTGTGCAAGTCTCGGTGTGTACGCATATATGCGTACGGGGTAATCCACGCTCTGCATCTCGCTGGAGGACCTCATACTTGTGGGTCATACTATGCGTGTGTATGTTCTGGTTCTGCTTCTGCTCCGTGTGCGTGTACATTCATCATCCTGACAGGGTACCCGCATGCGCAGCCTGCTGAGAGTGCAAGCACGTCTGAGGGATGGCAAGTAGGCAGGCCAGCAGGAAGTAAGGAGAGGCCGGGGTCTTTTCGGGACGAATCGTCTCCCTCAGACAGGCCTCTCGTGAGCCCGGAGGAACCTCCACGTGTCGTCGCCTCCTTGGAGATTCGCAGTGCCCTCCGGTGCCATGACAACGGGTTCTTTGTCCCAATTCATAGGCATATTTATGGCTCCCTGCCATCCAGGCAGCCTGTGTAATCATGCCAGTAAGTGTTTTGCGCGTACGCATCCTATGAGGTGATTTGCTTTGCCGTCATGCTGCTGACGCTATTGCCCACAGCTAATCCTCCGGGTCCTAAGGTTTGCTTTTGGGTAGCAGGGCAGCCCGCGCAAATAGTGTTGGGGTCTCATACCTCTGTGATGGGTCTGTGATGGCGGCCTGTCCAGGGTCTTCCCTACCTTATAGCTGCGCGTCCTGGGGTGGGATCTGGATGACCGTGCCTCAGATCTATCATGATGGGACATTTTAAATGGAATGGGGATATAATGATCCTAAATTTGATTAATTTTGTGTTTCAGTACTGCTCATCCTTCATTGCTGTAGCATCTCTGAATGTTTAGAAATTTAATTGTATTGAAATTGAGATATTGAGTGATAATTATTCTCCTCAATCTGTTTCTGTATTCGTCTATTTATTTATTTATTTATTATTATTATTATTATTATTAGTATTATTATTATTATGCAGTAAGAGTGCAATATGGAGTCATTTGTGGCAGATATGAGTGACATATACGTGGATCTGTCTCCTTGAGTGACTGTAGGGAGATTTTGGGCCCCGTGAAAGTACATCAAATTGGGTCCCTGACTGTGTTCCAAATTTTTTTAGGGTCCTCGTCACTCAGGTGCCCTTGGAGTTGTCCTAGCTCCCCCACAGACCCCCAGAGTGAATGGCTATGGAGATTGAGCTGTGAGAATTTACAGCGTCCCCCATATTTGTCGCCATTCCTGTAGACTGGTGTTTTCCTACTCTATCCCCAGGGGGGCCTCAAACTGCACACATTTTTACTCTCTCCCAGCTCCCAGCACACATGTATTCAGTGTGATTGGCTGGGAACTGGAAGAGGGCAAAAATGTGGACTGTCTGGCTAGGAGCTGGAAGGGAGCAAAAATGTGGACTGTTTTGCAGGGAGTTGGGAGGGAGCAAAAATGTGGGGCTGTCTGAAAGGGAGCTGGAAGGGAGCAAAAATGTGAACAGTCTGAAAGGGAGCTGGAAGGGAGCAATAATGTGGACTGTTTTGCAGGGAGCTGGGAGGGAGCGAAAATGTGGATTGTCTGGCTGGGAGCTGGGAGGGAGCAAAAATGTGGACTGTGATGACCGGGTTGGGAAACACTGCTGTAGAGAACTATAACAGTTACGTGTTGAGGAGATGACTAGGCATGAGTGCAGCTATGCTGAGCTTCCAATGAATTCCAAGTACAAGTGTAAGCAGTGTTAGATTAGGAGCTACACATGAACTTCTAGCGCACCCACCCCCCTAGTCACCTGGGAGATGCAGCTTGCTGGCTGGTTATGTACCATTAGTGGGTGGGCCCCACGGAGTCAGTGCAAAGCTCTGGCCAACACGAAATGGATGGCCATTCTTTCCGGCGTGTAAGAGTGGCTGCCGTCAGACTGGTGAGCCGATCCACATGACACGGGGGTTGAAGTATGAAAGGGAGGTTTTATTGGGCTTTTTTGGCAGAACAGATGGTGAGAGCAGCACAAAGCACTGTAAGGGAGCTAATGTGGGCTTAACAGTGAAGACAGGACCGGGACCACGAAGGAGGAGGTCCAGGATTAGGGGCGAGACTGGGGACAGGTGGAAGGTTCTGGAACTCCTGTTTCCAGGAAATGATTTCTGTGAGGAACGACTGCAACTTGGTGGATGACAGGTTAAGTCACCTGACTTTCTCTCTCCCAAAGAGCCCCCCCCCCCCCACCGTCTTACGCAAGAAGGTGCTCTATCGAGAAGTTTTCCTCCGTCAGCGCTCGCAGCCTCCGCCAGACAGGCCACGTGCCGTCGCAAATCTTCCTCTCGCATTGCCGCCTGACAGCGCCAGCAATTTGGCCTGATTGCGAGCAATGAATCAAACGTACCCCCCCCCCCCCCTTGCCGCCCGGCCCGCTGCCCAAGCGCGCGTTTTGCTCGCTGTTTACGGCGCACCGGAGCAGCCTGAAGCCTCACTGCCATGGGGTTGCCGGTTTGCAGTGGACTGAGGAGGGACCAGATCGAGTTTGTGCTTGTAGGGTCGCCGGATTGATCTTCCACTCTCTGTCCTAAGCTGCCGTTTGACACAAACTATTCACTCTCAGTCCTGTCATATTTTACCATGTAAACAGCCCTCGTTTACCACGAAATACATAAGTACTGTAAGAACAAACACATGAACTCGGCTGCTTTCCTTCACTCCGAGTGAAAACACTGTTTCTGTTCTAGCTAATTGGTACATATTCCCTGGAACTTTCCAGAAAGAGAGCATTAATTCATTTGGCAGCAATTTGTCTACCTTCTGAGTTTTGAGATTTCCGGTTATATAAATGTTTCTGTGTCAGCGGCTCATTTGGATGTTGGAAAGTGCTATGGTCCTTCTAAGTCAGGGGCTTAAGAGAGCCACGTAACACAAAGTGGTGACCAGCCAAGCGTGTGGTCACTGAGACCGTTAGGGATAATGACACGGAAGGCTCAGCCAATGTCCGCTCAGCCGGTCGATATACATGAATAGATTTCCTTATTCTTCAAGACTTCGGCGGCCTTGAAATGCAGCTTTTCAATTAGCGCCTGAGTGATAATGGGGGCTAACAGAAGCGCGCAGGGGCGAGACCGCCGCCGGGCGACTTGTGAGCCACGCTCGGCTGGTATCTCTGCCACGCGCGTGCCGCCTTCCTGTGCCCGGGCTTCAGCCGCTGGCCTCTTCGTGATCCTCTCTGTTTACTGAAATTGCCGTTCATTTTCCCATTTTCTGATATCAGCCAGAAAGAAAAGAAGTGATCTGGCAGCCTGGCATTCTCCAGGGCCACTCTTTCATCACCACAAATAGTCATCCTAATCCACATGAACCCCCCCCCCCCCATATTGCCTATAGATTGCCCTATCTCCAAATCAACTAAACCACTGCCACCCAAGTTTGTGGTCTCCTTACCGACTTATTCCATCATCCTAAGTCACATGACCCCCCCCCACCATATCGCCTTACTCCTTACTGACTCAGGTTGCATTTATAGATGTAGGGCTTGTGCTCGTCATTTTGGGTGCGATAATTGCGATTGCACTGTTACCCCCAAGGACACACTCTACTTACCAACAAGGGCATGTATTATTGATGGGTGTTTGAATGGGACTTGGATAGTCCTTCTGACAAAGCAGGGCACACTCGCTGCCTCAGCGTCCATCTGTCATGACAGACGAGGGCCCGGATCCCGTCTCCCTCGAAAGACAGCCGCTCCCTATCCTCTGTGTGTCGCTGCGGCTCTCAGCGTAGGAGATAAACAACGGGGACAAGCTCCCGCACAGACAGGTATTAAATATGGCTTCCCGGTCATTGTGACATCGTAAGCCCGTCCATTGGACATTGTAAGCTGGCAGTGGTGTGTTGTGATTCTGCCAAACGGGAAACACAATGTCCAGCATGTCCTGGTTTGGCTTCCTCGTCCTCCGACAAACCCCCAGGTCACCAAAACCAGTCAGTCCTCCATTCCCATAATCACCCGGTACACAATCCAAGACTTAAAGGCACTTTAGACAACAACGTTTCGCATTAAACCCCAGATATTCTTTGAACCCATTAAAGATTGTGCTTAGTCAGGCCGCAGATGACAGGCGATCTTCCAGAAAGTGCTGATCAAAATATTAAATGCCAAACCGCTCCTATAATACGATGATGGCGTCGTAGATAGAAGGTCCGAGAAGTAAGCACCTTTTTAATAATTTGAGGTGGTGCCAGGTCATCGTCACGCGGGCGCGTCTTACATTTTTCGACCCGTGGTTGGCTTCACCACCCTGCCAGCCCCCATCCCCGTCCAAAACAGTCCACAAGTTCAAGGAAACTTTACCTTTTTTTTGACAACTCAATGTCTTCGCCTAATTGTGCAGTTTTATTTATTTATTTTTATCCCTCCCTCACTGTAATTTTACTTCAGCTAGGGTGACACATGGAATTCCCGAGGATAGGTCAGTTTACAGGCAGTGGAGATTTAGGACGCTGTGACGTCGTCGAGGTGATTTAGGTAACACCGGCCCACCGAGGGTGCGTGCTCCTGTGGTGACCTGTTCTGGGGAAGATTTATTAAAACTTGGGGGGACAGGTTGGTGCACAGGCGTGTTAATTATTAACTTGGAATGCCCTGCTAGCCGGTGCTGGCATCCGTGAGAGCGGGTGAGTTTACAAGCCCGTGGAGATTTGTGGAGCTGCGTCTGCACCAGGATGCCTCCTTTTGGGCAGGATATCTGGTACTTAACTTTGGGGTAGAATCGCTCCCCAGCCGTTGGAGGGCATTTTAAAGGATTCATTTTCCAGGACGTTGCTCCAGTCAAATATGATTGATTCACCGCCGTCTTATGGAAACTATTTCCGCAGCACTAAGCTTTGCTGGTAGGAATTAGTTATAACCCATGTCGGTGCTGTTCTCATTTGTGATCTTTATCTTTTCTGTTTTTCTTTCACAGATCGTGTGACAGAAGTGAAGACCAACATATATGTCACCAGTTTTGGGCCGGTGTCAGATACGGACATGGTAGGTTCTGGCTTGAAATGGCTATTGACAAGTACTTGAATAGTGTATGAAGAGAAAATGTTATGTTATGAGACTTAATATCCTTCTTTCTCATGTAGTTAGTTGCATAGGCTCGGGGCCTGTGTTCAATGGTACAAAAGAGTTTGTGTGGCACCCAGTAGGTTGTGGGATCACATCTAAGCCTAGTGGCGAAAGTTTGGGTTCACCCATAATACAGTGATCCTTTTTTTCATGATGTTGTGACATTTTCTTGTTCCAAAATATGCATGGACCATGGTAATATTAACTCATGACTGTAAAGCATGCCCAAATGCAAACAAGGTTTATGAAAGCGAGTGGAACCACAATCCTGACTTTCGGACACTGTGGCTGTTGGCCATGTGACCCGTCAGATCTTTCCCGTGGAGTGATCCATCTCCGTGTTGGCAGTAGTCACATAGGAGACATGCTATGTCGCTTCCTGAATCTTCTACAGGTTGCTAGACTTTGCTCAGATTTTTACTGTACCAGCTAAAAACTGATGACATTTACCAAGAATAGAGTGGAATATCAATCTTGTCGAATATCTGTCTTTCTCAGAAGACAATCCAGAGACCCAGATTTCTTCAATTTTTTTCCCTCAGCATGTGAGGCAACGTATAATTCTCTCGACTTGTGTAATATTAAGAATGTATTGCTTCTCTTGATGTTGGCAGAGTTTTCCAGAAGGGTACAGCTGTTTGACACACAAAACACAATGATACAGATTGTGGCTTTTAGATTCTTTTTTATACATTTGTTTGACACCTATGCCACTATCAAGTACGCAGACAGGCTCTGCCTATGAAACAGCAGGCACCCACATCTCAGTTGAGTAATTCTCGCAATTCTTGTGTGAGTTTTTGTTTGCGTCGCACGTTTCAGTGCTCTCTGTGTGGTCAACCGTTTCGGTGAAGATCAGGATTGCTTTAGGATGGAGATAAGGTCCAGAAGACAGAACGCTTGGCAGTTTGGGTTTTTTTAAAGTACTGTTACATAATGCACTTAATGTCAGTTAAAAAAAATCAGAAAACGTTTCTCTCTTTTGTCTTAGTATGAAATGAATGTTTTAAGTACAATTATGTATAAGTTGGCAAGATCAATTGATGTTGTGAATAGATATAAAGGATTTTCTGTACTTCTCAGGCATAATGGTGCTTTTTTAATTATTTCCCTCCTGGAAATATGATCTTTTTTTTTTTTTTCTTTTACCATTATTTGTTTTTAGTGGACTTTACACTGAATGAGTTGGAGAAAGTTCTGGAAATTGGTATTTTCAGATGGCATCGTTCGAGTGCATGTGGGCGGGAGTTTTTCCTCTTGTTGTGGGAGAACTTATTCTCCACCGCGGACTTTATTTATGGAAGCTTTTAGGGCAAAAAAAAAGAAGTCTGCTAACCTTTTTTTTTGGGGGGGGGGGGGTGGCGTAGCTTTCCTCCCAGCTTTGGGGTTAATAGCTAGCTTGCAGAGTGTCTCTGCTAAGTGAGAGACGGGCAGAGGTCTTCGGGGAGTGTTTTCGCGTGGAGTGCAGCCTTCGAAGTAGTTTCTGTCACATTCTTCCTGAAAGGGTGTTATGTGAAGCACATTTGTGAAACTAGTGTAGGTAGTATCAGTAGCAGTGATAACAATAATAATGTGAAGCACCTTTTCCACATGCTAAGGGGGCGGATAAAATGTGATAAATATCTAATATGAAGGACGTAATGAGTAGTAGGGCTACCATTCAGAACTGCTTCACTGATGCGCTGTCATGCAAGTTCTGTATTGGCCCATCCTTGGAGAAAGCTTCCAGTTTTCTGAGGGAGGAACACAGTATGTGCTCTTCCACTTCTCATAAAGGTACAGTGGTTTAGGGCTGATGATCAGGGAGTTGACGGTAGGTGTTTGATTACTGGTGTTCATGAAAATACTGTTGAATTTGTTTAGTGGTGCATATGGGGGCATTATCTTCCTGAAACATGGGCACATCACGAAGGAACGATGTTTACACCATAGGGAGCTCCTGGCCCCGTGAAATATCCTCCTATTCCTAGGCCATTATAAGGCCAAGCAGAGCTATCATTAGACCTAATGACTCTGACAAGATGGCGGCCCGTACCCAGGGGCACTCTGGGTTGACGGCATTCCTTTTCATTCCTCTAAAGCAAACCCATCTGGATTTAGAAAAAAACAAGTAGAAATATGAATCATCAGACCATATTGCTTTTTCAATTGCCCAGGGGTCCAGACCATGAGCTCCTCAGACCAGGTTATGCATCTTTGCGCATCGGCCTTGGATATAAGCGATGTCCCAGATGGTAACGCTGCCATAAATTCCAGCTCTGTAAAGCCGGCAATGTATGAATTTTATTGAGACTGGCTCACGAAAATGCTGATTCAGTTCTGGGGTGATTTTTAAAACCATATTTCCGTGGTGTTCAGTAGCTTTTCATTTATGTGTCCATCTGTCTCCATCAGTGAGCTTTGACCTGAGAACACTATCCTTTCCACCTTTACGTAGATGCTTGGGATACGGCAACTGGATTTATGGAACTGTTCCTCTTGATACATCAAGTAATTTTATAGCTTTAATGACCAATGCACCTGCAGTTCCGGAACTGATTCTTTGGAACTCCTGTACTTACCTCATATCGAATTATAACTCACATATCCAAGTCATTGTCTTCTATAGCTCAGGCTAACTGACATCAGGGTGGCCAACTCACGCTTTTGGGCTCTCAGACTTTTATTCCATTATAAACCTAACATTTTCTACTTCAAATGTGTTGGGGAAGTTTGCAAACCCTACAGACTATTTACAAGGTGATACAATTGTTACATACTGTACATGTAAATGCGTGTGCATGTTTGTGCAGACTTGTCTCCAGTTGAAATTTCACTCTAGCCAGCTGACCAAAGTCGGCCACCCTGTGACGTGATTTATACTTTTGTAGCTACTCGACCATTTGTTGCGGTGAGTTACAGTCCTTTTTACTGTATATGGTTTTTCCATTATTTTGTCCACCTGTATGTGCTTATGTTTGTAATATAAATACAAAAATGTTGATTCATGAAATATTGAAATAGAACACTGTTTCTGTTAGATTGCTGTTATTGTTAAGTGTTGATGTAATTTTGCTACCACTGTGAGTTTGCCTTCAGTGACATTATTCTGTAAAAGTCATTGTATGATCGAATGACCCAGTCAGATGACCCCATTAGTGTGTTAGACAGGTGATTTGCCTGTAATGAACATAAAAGGCATGAAATACCAATCACCAGTCCTGGTAATAAGTTTATGATTATGGCGCTGTCAGTCCGCGGAAGCTTTAAAATTGATTTGTGCGTGTATAAATATGGCAGAAAATTAGCGATAACAGTTGGTGATTATCGTCGTCCCATACGGCATTTCCTCATTTGTCTTTTGGTAACACTTCATCAAAGACACGGAGATTTGTGGGGGCAATTGTATATTCTTGCACGTTCCGTGTTGCCACAGGAGAATCAGTTTGTTAAAAAAAACAAAAAAAATTGATAAAGATGCCATCACATGTGGAAATAACAGTGGCCTTTTGCAGCTAGTCATTGTGTTGGTGGGGGATTACTTCAAAGGATGAGTTAATCGCCCGTGTATAAATTATAGATCCCCACTGAGAGCTTTCAGCAGGTAAAGTTCATGTTCTGCTTACGTGTTTTCTCAAGAACTACAGAATGCGGGGCACCTTGCTGTGGATTTGGTACCTGGTTATCCTCGTCTAAGCAACATGCAGGTGGATTAAAGTGCAGGTGTTTTATCTGACTTAAAAAAAAAAAACAGCTCATTATTTCCATTAATCAATTATTCCAAAGTTATTTAATTAGTCAATGAAGGGTAATGCTACCAATGTATGTCATAACAGACAGCTTCAGATGTTCTTACGCTTGACTTGGGTAGCTTTGGTCTTCTAAATTTTTGTGTAAATATTATCTTAAAATATACTTTACAAGACATTCTTATGTTGCTTGAAGCTTCAAAGATTGCAGAATAATTGATTAGGCCTCATTTGAATATGTTGTGTCTTTAATTCACCACAATCCTTTGCCATACATTTTTTGTTTATTATGATAAAATCCCTTTTAAGTAAGAACCAACACAATACAACGCTGAGGGATTTGCTTAAGAGCAATGCAGCAGTCTTATAATGCTTTCTGATAGCCTCTCTAAAGGCACAGTATCATGAAATACGGAGGAGCAGTAATTAAAGTATTTTTTTATTGCCCAGAACATTATATGTTTAGCATTTTATGGTATGAGCCTTAATCAAACGGTCTCTGTTCAGTCTGTGTCCGGCATTTCAGTGGTCTTGGTTGTTGTGGGTATTTTCAGGAAGGAAGGTCACTTCACACGTGAAGGTAAGGTCACACTTCCTCAGGCTGCTTTTAGCGTTTAGCCCTAATGCCTGCCTTCCTGCCCAAGCAGCCTCGCTGCGTCTGACAGGCGTTCAGTCTATTCTTGGATTCCACCTGTTTAAACCACTTCTCTGTTTCGCCAGACTCTTTATACGCTGCCTAACACACCCTTTGCTCTCAAATGCTCCGAAAAGAGTGGGGAGGGGGATGTTCAGACCGCAGTAGCTCAGAAAATACAGATATGGTGCATGCATAATTTACTCAGTTTGTGGTTCTTTTTTTTACCCTTTGTGTTCTTTTTGAGAGGAAAAGCGATACCGTTGAGCGTTATTCCAGTGATGCCACCCATAGCCACCTCTTTGTTATTATTTTTCAAAGTAAAACTTCCTCTGAATTCCAACATCCGTGGCACAAAAATGTGACACTTCTTCTTTAGTATAATGGTCAAATTTTTTCGATGCTGTGTAATCATGTCGGGGGTAGGGGTGGCTGGGGGGGGGGGATGCCATGGCTTCACACCTCCAGATTAGCAAGTTTGATTCGAGCCGTTGGAACTTGCAGAGTTTTGTGTGATTCTGGGTTTTCATGGTTTTTATCCCAAAGTCTGAAATTAAGTGAAATGGTGTCTCTCTATTGCTCATTATATTTACCGCAGACTGGCATCCAGTGTTTGCTGCTGGAATACTTACTCATTCAGCCAGAGGAGTACAAAACAATAAGCAATATGAAACTGTGCAAAAGTGAATGAATGATATGTTGTCTAATGCAGTGCTTCCCGACCCAGGTCTTGGGGAACCCCGGGCAGCCCACGTTTTTCCTCCCTCTCAGCTCCCAGCCAATCAGGAGCACCAAATACCTGGTACAGGTGCTCTGGGAGCTGAGAGGAAGCAAAAACATGGACAGTCCGGGGTTCCCCAAGGACTGGGTTGGGAAACACTGTTCTAAAGATGTGATGTGACTGAGGAATGCAGAAGCAGATCTGTAAGGCGCATGTGTCGTAGATTTGACTGTTAAATGCAGGTGATGGAGTTTGCTCCAGGATCACCATGATCCCGTACAGCAGTTTTTCCCAATCTGGTTCACGGGGACCCACAGACAATCTAAGTCTTTGTGTACTGTCTGGCAGGGAGCTGGGAGGGAGCAAAAACGTGGACCGACTGTGGGTCCCTGAGGACTGGATTGGGAAACACTGCTGTACAAGATAGGTTGTTACAGAATTACAAAACAGTAAACAAAACGAAACTGCAAAAGTGAATGATATGTTGTCTAATGCAGTGTTTCCCAACCAAGTACTCGGGGAACCCCCGACAGTCCACGTTTTTGCTCCCTTCCAGCTCCCAGCCAATCAGGAACACCGAATACCTGGTACAGGTGCGCTGGGAGCTGAGAGGAAGCAAAAACGTGGACTGTCTGGGGTTCCCCGAGGACTGGATGTAATCAGGGCTGGACTGCACTGTAGGTGACATGGGTATTGGGGTGCCATTTCATTAGCGGGCGCAAAAGAGCGAGTGAAAAAAAATCTGAAAACCTCTGGTTGCATTTTGTGACATGACAGTTGTTTATATTAGTTTTGATATTTCAGTACCCCTCTTGTAAAACAGGTGCCAGCTAGCTAGTTAGGCAGATACCACGTGCTACACAAATAGTTTTAATATAGGGCAAAATGAATTGACAAAAATTTGTTTTCTGCTGCGCTGGGGGTGGGGGGCACTCAAAATATCGCCTAGGGAACCATAACTCCCAAGGTAACCCTGGGTGTTTTCATTTCTGCTGAAAATCCTCCAATCAGCTTTGTTATTGGTTACGCCTTCTCCCTTTCATCATTTATGATAGGTTTGTTCAATATATTATATTTTAAAACTTTAAAAATTAAATGAGTCCTTATAACATAGGAAACTAATTCTTCTCAGTGCATCTAAACATGTTTTGAGAAAAAACAGGCAAATCCGAGCTGCCTGGAAGGAATACAGATACCCAGAGACATCAGCCACTTTTCTATTAATGAAACCGGAAAGATGTAAATTAGGCATGACTGTTAATGTTTAATGGGCCCACTGGGTCCCAAGATGTATGGGACTTTATCCAGATGCTGAAGAATAGTATGTCATCGTAGCATGAACCCGCAGGAGACAATCCACACTTCCAAAATGCTCACGTCCCGTCTGATCTCCGTCGTGCCGTGAAGAAAATCCAGTTGGAAGCCGCACACAGTTCAGTTCAAAGTAGCTGTACACTGCAGCCAAATTCCAACTGCCTACATCACAGTCGGGAAGAGAAATATCGTGAACGACCCCTCAAGTCTGAGCCTGTGCGTATTTACCTGTGGGATGTGCCTGACACTTCCAGCGAAGATTGCTCACCAGATTGGCCTGCTGGTGTGGCCTAGTGAATGGGGATATTTTTGTCTCCTTTTAGGCAACGAATGTCGGCTCAGAAGGAACTTCAGATGGTCTGAGCTCTGTGGAAACTGATTACTCACAGACGCAAGAACATTCATCCATTTTTCTGTATTGGGTGGTTGTTTATCCAGCACAGGGCTGTGGGGAGGAGTGAGCCTATCCTGGGAAGTGCATCAGATCAACTCCATTTCAGGTCACACGCTCACAAACTATGGGAAATTTAAGGATCCCAGTTCACTCAGACATTTATTCATTTCTGCCGGTTGGAAGAAACCTGTGTAGATAGGAGAATTCTCCAAAAAAGGAAAAAAAAAAAATAAAAAATTCCACAGACAAAGAACCAGGAGCAGAAAAGGAACCCACAACCCTGGAGGATCACATACCGCCCACAACAGGCACAGTGCTCAGTTACTGCAATTTAGTGACTAAAAGGCATTTGACAAAAAGGATTTAATGAGCAGTGTTCAAAGCTGGTGGTTTGGAGCTGAAGGCATGACTGAAGGAGCGTTTGACTTAACCTGGGCTGGCAGAGGGGCAGTGTTTTGAGACTGAGAGCTTAGAACACAACATTTTGGTGGTGTTGGGGGGGTGGAATCCAGCTTCTGAACGCAGGAGCTGTAGGAAGTCCATAAAGCATGACAGCAAATTGAAAAAAAAAAAACACATCCACACATCTCCCCCCTTCATGATGCAGCGCTACTGCTGCTGAGGTCAAACAGGGGCCTGAAGGATAGGTAGTGATTCAGATCTCCTCTGACACATGGCAGGGGATGAAAACTTGTATGAAAAAATGGCACAAAACAACATCCACGTAGATGGCTCCAGTACCTTCAGAAAAACACGCCTGCTGTGCTTTGTGCATGTTGTATGCGTGCATGGGTGTTGTGCGTGTGCGTGCGTGTGTGTGTCTGCTGGTAGAGATAATTCCCAGAATAAAAGAGCAGATGTGTTCAAATACTTAATTTTAACAGTTAAAAGCATATCTATAAAATCTATAAAACCTTACAAAAGAAACCCATGATATTCATCTAAGAAAAATCAGACATAAATTATGCATGTTTCATATTTTTTACTACTAAACTCAGCTGGCAGTAGTGCCTCTGTACTGTATGTCATATGACTTTACAGACAAGCTTTATTCAGTTGAGATGTTTTATGTAGGACCAAACCAAGTTTTGTGCACTTCACCTAACAGAATATTTTTACAGAAATTTAAAAAAATATATTTTGAGTCCTGGTGTAAGTAAGTAAGTAAGACCTCTTTTACTCACAGACCTCCTTTACTCGCAGGCCATATGCACTGACCAGACTGCCAAAATATCGGGCAGTTTATGTACATCATGACTCAAAAGGGATTTAACTCACAGCTGTCCAGCAAGAAGGAGGTTTGTTTAATTTGAGCTTGAAGCACTTACTTCTGCACTCACCCCTCCACCCCCGGTTTGTGCTCACAGGAGTACACGATAGACGTGTTCTTCAGGCAAAGCTGGAAGGATGAGCGGCTGAAGTTTAACGGCCCGATGAACATTCTGCGCCTGAACAACCTGATGGCTAGCAAGATCTGGACCCCAGATACCTTCTTCCACAATGGGAAGAAGTCAGTGGCTCACAACATGACCATGCCGAACAAGCTTCTGCGGATCCAGGAGGATGGGACCTTACTCTACACCATGAGGTACAGGCTACAACAAATGGCATCAAGATTGTACTAAATAAACTCAGATATCTTTCTTTCTGGGAGGGTGGTCAGAAACGAATTAGCGTTTGTCATGTTGTGTGGCCGCTCGGATATTGACAGGTGCTGGGGAAAGACAAACTACGCCTCACATGTCCCAGAAGCTCTGAATTCTTCATCTGGGATAATTACACAAGTTCAATTGGCCACATGATCAATGACCGATCCTGGCGCAGCCGGACAAATTGCACATTTATTTGTTTTTCTAACGAGGCTTACATGTCAGTAAGGATGTAATTCATCATGTAGCCTGGCTTTGACCTGCAAGCAGTCAATTCCGTGACGGGCTAATTATGGTTAAAAGTGAGGTCCCTAGAAAGTGAAAGTAAGCAACATACAGGAAATGACCTGCCAAATGTAGACACTATGCAAAGTTCAGCAGCTGTGCTGTGTAAATCGTGCATTTACTCGTGAATAGTTTCAGTGAAAGTCATCTTAAATGCTGTAATCTGTGGCAGGGCTCTATATACTTAATCATTTATCATTCATTAATATCAAACTATTCTTATTTACTTAAAATATTCCTCCCTGGGGGTTATCCAGTCTGACAGCTCGCTCATTTTTAAGCAAAGCATTTTCTGCCAGAAACGGCGTTTTTATTATGTCCCGCTGGGGGAATACCATCAGTGTAATATTCTCCTCTGACCAAACCCCCATAATCCGGCTAGGCAGCTGTTGTTACTGCCGTAACACCATGAGCAAGGTCCGCTGCTTCTGTTTGTGCCCCCAGGCTCACAGTGCAGGCCGAGTGTCCCATGCATCTGGAAGACTTTCCCATGGACTCACACTCCTGTCCCCTGAAGTTCGGCAGCTGTAAGTAACGGCCAGACCGTGGAACCAAAGCTACAGGAAACCTGACTGACCTGGCATTTAATGTGGATACATATGGCTGTATATATAGATAGACGCACACACACACACACACACACGCACACACACACACACACACAGACACAGACACAGACACACAGACACAGACACAGACACACAGACACAGACACACACACACACACACAGACACACGCAGACACAGACACACACACACGCACACAGGTTTGCAATTATATCTTTGTGGGGACTCTCCAATCATTTCTACGGGGAAAACTCTAATCCCAACATGGCGACCTTAACCCCTACCCAGCCCTAACCTTAACCATAAGTAACCAAACAAAATACGAGACTTTTGGCATTTTTACTTTTTTGACTGCATTCACAGATCTTGAAAAATGGTCCCTACAACGTCAAAATAACAGGGTTTTATCACATTGCGAGGAACATTTGGTATCCACAATGTATATATAAACATAATCCCCACACACACACACAGATGGTCCTCGGTTTACGATGGTTCGATATTTTTACTTTATGATGGTATGATGGTGATGCACATTCAGTGGTAGTCAAACTTCATGGGAACAGAACTCCATCGTAGCTTTGCTTACTGGCATATCTGCATTAATTACAGATAGGGACTGACATAAATGGCCTGCAAGCATGCATAAAGGTTAAAAGGTGCGGTCATTTCAGCATAAACGCACATAACCTTTATACACCAAGAGCGTACTTCTGTGCCAGTTATGTCAACCCCTGCCTGCAGAGTTGGATTGTGTGTGTCATTGTGCCCATGTGTGTGCCCTGTGATGGACTGGCATCCCATCCAGGGTGTCCCCCTGCCCTGTGCCCTGTGATGGACTGGCATCCCGTCCAGGTTGCACTCCACCCCTGTGCCTTGTGATCCTAGGCTAGGCTCCATGTTTCCTGTGATTCTGATCAGGATAAGCAGTTGGAAAGGATGGATGGATGGATGGATGGATGGATGGATGGATTTCCCATTGCTGGGAACGGGAAGACAGGGCTACCGCATATGTAGTTATTTTTCATATCATACTGTCATGTTTTTACTCTGAATATTTAAAAAAAACTTTTTAATACATTCTCTCAATTGTAAGCATGGGATTGTGTGAGAAAAACAAACTGTCAAACTCCATTTATCCGTTTTCTTAAAATGTCTGCTAGGTTTTCGGATAAGAACCTCTTACCAGAAATAGATGCTTTCCCTGATATTGGCTTAGCACCTCTGTACAAAACATTTCTTAACATAATTGCCACACGGTTAATAATTGTTAATACCTTAAGAATATGAGGCTGGCGTCATTCCACCTGAATAAATCTTATTATCATCACAGTGATTTCGACTGCTCACCTCCTATGAAAGTGACACATGCAATTTAATATATGCCATAATCTATACATAAAAAGCTCAATTAATGTTTATTAAAAGTTTTTATTATTATTATTATTATTATTATTATTATTATTATTATTATTATTATTATTATTATTCCTCTCACAAAAGTTGCATAACAGGCGGTATGAGTTCGTGATTAAAATATAAACTCTTCTGTAAATTATTTAGGTTTCATGGATATACGTAAAATTTTTAAATAATGACCCGTCATTTTAAACAGTTGTCTGAATGCCTCGAGATTTTTTATGGCATTGTAACCATAAACAATAAAAGTACAACTCTTTTGCATATGTTCAGGAGACGAGGGAGGCTATTAAATTGTTGTGGAAATGCTTCTTTTTAATATATAAAATAATTAGGTCAGAATGGATATTTCTAATTATAAAATTTGCTTTAGGGTGTTTACAAGTTTCACATAAGCCAGAAAAAAAATAATTTTGAGTCGTTCCATTTTCATTTTATCCATATTTTGGTTTAGCCTCAGGTAAATATAGCAGAAATGATTTTGAATTTTGTCGTGGGGGAATGTTTTCTATAATTTTTTGTTTTAAGTCCCCTCCCCAGGTATAAGATGCATGTGAATTAATTGGAATATCTACAGTAAGTTCACTTGTGTTTATAATGAAATGTTGTATGCTGCATATGTTTTTATGAATGTGAAAGAAATCCCATATGTTGCTTACATTTTGGTATGAGACGACAAAGTCTTGAATTCTAAATAAGGGGGAGTGTATAAAAAACAAACAACCTGGAATGACAGGAAACGTCTCCGCATGTCAGTGCGCATCAAAGCCACTGTGAAAGTCAGCCTTTACCTCAACTTTGCTATGGAATGATTTGTCTGCATGGGTCCCACATGCCAGTCCACAGATCACAGCCAGTATGTCAGCAGCCCACTCCCCATCTGTAAATCCCTCAGTCCCTACCGAGTATTTTTTTTTTAACCCCATCTTGCTCTCCTATTTCTGCAAACCTTGCCCTCACCAGCTGAGCCTCTTCGCCGTCAGAACACTGCCTCCCAGCATGTGTAAGCCTTTGCTTGCAGTCACAGTACTGACAGGTGACCATGCAGACGCCCTCAGTATCTGCTTGGGGTGACACAATAAAGTATCCAGGTCCCGACACTGTTAATAATCTCTGTCAAAGATCATGTGATAGTGTTTCTGTTTCAACTTAAGGTGACTAACTGCTAATACTGTTACTCACAGACCTCCTTCAGCTCTGGGTGGCTCAGCCGGTTTGGGTGCTGTCCTTGTAATCAGAAGGTCGTCGGTTCAACTCCCCGGGCTAGTAAAGTGTTTTCACTGTTGTGCCCCTGACCAAGAATCTCGATTGCTG
Organism: Hippopotamyrus pictus; assembly: GCA_026781145.1. Taxonomy (NCBI): domain Eukaryota; kingdom Metazoa; phylum Chordata; class Actinopteri; order Osteoglossiformes; family Mormyridae; genus Hippopotamyrus; species Hippopotamyrus pictus. Next base: position 36,983 of record JAODLC010000015.1, read on the forward strand.
TTGAGACTGGCTGACACTGCCCCTTCAATTGTACATTGCTTTGGATAAAAGAGGCTGCTTAATAAATGTTACACTGTGGCTTTTCTTCAAACATAATAGCTGTATCCCAGCCCCTTAATCTTGACTTTTCCAGAGCCCATTCAGATGGGCAGGTGCAGTCTCAATCGCGTGGAAGCCACATTAGCGACGTAAGGGTAATTCATCTTAATTAGAAGCATTATGAGGCAGCAGGTAACCAATTCCCTGTCTCTCGGATGACGGGCAGGGCAGGGACTCAGGGCAGGGCCTGGAGGGAGAGGGCAACCCTGTCTGTCACCGCTGGCTAATTGAGCAGCCCGTTGGTCGGAAAACAGCGACTTAATAAATGAAGCCAGTTGGGTTCCAGGGTCTAAGGAAAAGCTGTACTAATAGTTGTCGTTAACAGTAAGAAATGTACTTGTCATAAATATAATTCTGAATTTCGTAACTGTAAGCTATTTTAGGCACTTTAGACAGTGCTTCATATTCCAATACAGTCTCTTGCCGTATAGCGAACATTCGCAAAAAAGGCCTGTATTATCGGACAGATTTTTTTTACGCCTGAAAGCGACGCACGCCGGAGTGGAGTAAGGCTTCCTCCGATTGAGATGGCAGCAAACAGTGATCTTCGCAACACAAAGCCGGTCACAGTCACAGCTAGGCTACTGTGATTTTCACTTAGCGATGATCATTTCACTTGAGATATACAGGCTGCTATTGGTAACTGTAGTGTGTTCAAAGCCCAGACTGGGGAACCAGTACACTGTCAAAAAAAAGAGCCCAATGTACCAAAAAAAAAGAGTACCAATTCGTACCTTTGCTTCTCGATGGAACTGTACCCTCAAGGGTCTGCCAATTGTACCCTAGCTGTAGGTAAATGTAACTTTTAAGATACAGAAATGGACTCTAAGGAACATGGTACATTAATGTTATTTGTACCTTGGGGATGTTCCTCAGAGTCCATTTCTGTACCTTAACTTAGACTGAAAGGTACATTTACCTACAGCGAGGGTACAATTGGCAGACCCTTGAGGGTGCAGCCCTAGCGAAGGTACAAATTGGAACCTTTTTTTACTGACAGTGTAGATGATAAGGTAAAGTGACTGATATCCCTGTAAGTAGGCTGATACTGTGGATCATGAATAAGCTGTTAGGCAGAACTACATGTTTTTTGCACTTTGTGTTCAGCCTGAATGTTGGCTCTCTGGCTACCTGGCAGAGTGCTGAGTAGCTGTTTGGGATTTGAACTCAGAACCACAAGGTTGCTCTGCTTTTATACCTCTGCTTAAGGTGCTTAAGGCTGAGGGTAAAACCTGAAAATTTTGCAGTATGCTGAAGATTTCCATCCAACTATTTTCTGTACTCACGTGTCCTATTCACGGATCAAGGGGTCAAGGATCAAGGACCTAGCAGATCCTTACTGTCCCCCAGTCGGTCAGATAGCAGTAACATCCCCACAAACATCAGACGAACAATAATAAATAGACAAAACAGTAAAACCCCTCTGCGTTGAAAATAAAAAAGCCAATGAAGAATAACTGCAGTATAAAAGTTACACTGAGTTATTTAAATGGTCAATGGCAGCCGAGACGAATTAGTTGTACTGCGTTTAGGCAAACTATAGGATATCTGGGCCCGGACCTTGTACCGATGCATTAAATCATTATAGGGGCACATGAGTCTAGAGCCTATCCCAGGTTATAGGGTGCCAGCCCATCGCAGGGGGGCCAGCCCATCACGGGGGGGCTAGCCCATCACAGGGGGGCCAGCCCATCGCAGGGGTCACACACACCATTTGCACACACCTATGGGTAATTTGGTACCTCCGGTTCACATTAGCATGATTTTGGATTGTGGGGGGAAACTGGAGTGACCTGGCGGACACCCCTCAAGGACACGGGGGAGAACATGCAAACTCCACACACATGAAGCCATGGCAGGAACTTCAAACCCTGGTCCTGGAGGTGTGAGGCAGTGCAAAGCACTGGAGATCTCAAGGAATGTTATATAGCAGCGACTTTAACGGAAACATCCAGAAGTAATAATGAATGATAAATGTATTTGCTGCTGCTTTAAGCAATATTATTGCCTGGTGCATGGAATAGGGGAGCAGCGGAGGGCTCTGCTGATTAATGGGTCGTAATATGTGCTCTCCAGCATTGGCGCCGTGGCAGACACGTGCCGACTCAATATTTTGTAACAATGTAACTTATAATGCCATGTAATGTAAGTTTATGTAATGTAAATTTTATTTCTAAAGCACATTTAAACAACCAAAGCTTTCCGAAGTGCTGTGCAAAAGTAGCACAGACAAAACATAATTAAGACAACCCCATAAACAATTACAATACAAACCAAGGACTAAAGTAATAAATAATTTATTCAGTCAACCAATAGCGTGCCTACATTGACTGTGATTGACACATTGTTAAACTTGCAGTCAGGGCAATCCGACCCATGAATGAGCTTCCTCCGTCAGATCACATCCCTTAATCCCCTCCCCCATCCCTCATCAATCCCATTGTCTACCCTAACTCTACACATCGCCAATGAGCTGTGACGTCGTGACATTCACGACACATCTCAGCGGCAGTAAATAAGGTTAGCTGGGCATGTTTGAATGTACAATATTTACATAAAGTTTTGCGAACATTAATATCTGCATATGTGGTATATTTATGTCTTGTGTGCAGTTTTGAAGTGATGCCTACCTAGAAATTTGGTTTTCACAACGCCTTTGCTCTCTAGGGTCTAGGGCAGGGTTTCCCACCCCGGTCTTCAGGGACTAGGAGACGATGCACATTTTTGCTCCCTCCCAGCTCCCGATGCAAAAACCCGGTTGGAAAACACTGGCCTAGGGATCTCATGCCATGTCTGATAACAGAGGGCGGCGAAACTCATGCTCCACACAATGGATAAACTCTTAGTTCTCCAAAGGTGTTTCTTAATACCAAGAACAGAAAGATCGTACATATGGTCTTGGTAACCGATGTATCAATGATATTTAGGGGTGGAGCAAGAATGACATCCTAGGATTTTTTTACCATCCTCTGTTCTTCTGTTCTTCGTATTGGAACAGGTCTTTGGCGATGGAATATGATGTAAATCAAGTACATGAGAACACAAGTACTGTTGAGTACACATATTGAGAAACACACATACTGTAGTGTGGTTTACAGCTCACGGTGTCTCCAGAAACCAAAATGTCTCGTGGTCACTCGATGTGGAAATAAATTACCAACTCACTTGCCAGAATGATGTTCTTGGAGGGGGGAGGCAGGAGTGCTGCTTACATCCAGCCATGTGCAGGGAGATGGGAGCAGACAGATGCAGAGATGGGGGGGTTCCATAGTGTTGCTCTGATTGTTCAGTGCCAAGTGTCAACATAGCCATGTCCTCCTCTAGTGGAATCTAAAGAAATCAATCAGTGGATCGATCAGTCAGAAAAATCAATCAAAGGCTAAGCCACAGCACACTCTTCACTGTAGCTTTTCCAGCGGAAATCAATGAACAAACCTCAATAGCTCATGCCGGTAAATTTAAACGAGGAGAAAGGAGTAATTTATGTCAGAAAATGTAGAGGTCATGAGCATGATTTTTGATAACGTGAGAATTTGTGATATAAATCTTAATTGTGAAATACAGCAACTAGAGATTTGGCACTGCAAGCTCAGCTTCTTCTGGTTGTGAAGCATTTAAGCTTTTTTAGTTTTTTAATTTAATAAGGTATAGTTTTGAGCCCAAGTTTTATAAATCGTTATGCCCTGTAAGTGAGTTGTTTTAATAAAAATCGTGTTGTATAAAGCTGTATGAAATTTGGAATATTAAAAATCTCTTATTGGAGCTGAACAATAATGATTATAGTTGTGATTCTCTCACTGGTGAACACCAGTGTTTTGTGACCTGATTTAATTGTGAGGCTTGTGGTTCATCTACTGAAGTGTCATGTAACTACCTGAGGCTCCTATGTTACTGAGCTCGTATCAAACACCCCTTAGCAAAGACAGATAATGTACGTGAAGACATCCAGCCCTGTACATGGGCTTTTCTCTATTAAAGTGTTATCAAAAGTTGTCTGAATTGATATGGCTTATAATTTGTTTCTGTCATGAAAGCATTTTATAAATACTTGTAAATATTTCAGCAGTACCTGCAACATGTAGTGCTCTAAGTGCACATTTTAAGACAATGCCATATTGACGCAAACATATTTACAAAAGAAAATGTCTTTCAGCTCAGGAAAGAACAACATCTTGTTACATCAGATTTCACGTATGTAACTCAAATCCATTATTTATTGTTAGACCTCTCAATTTGGAGCGGAATGTGCAGGTATATTGCCCTCATAAATCTTCTCTCTGTGTGGGCTGAATTCTCAACTCACTGGATATTGAGAAGCGTTCATTTATATTTGAGCAATTGCGGCAGATTTGAAATTTTGCTTGTGTGGGTGTGAACGCTGTATCCTTTTTATGGCTAAATGCGCTTTTCGCTGAAATAAGGAACACAAACACATTTTAATCCAGTTTTCACCATATCAGATGAAATGCAACCCAGATTGAATAAAGATTTTATTCCCATCGGTTTTGCATTATCAAAGCATCCTGTGCATTGCTGTTTACTTTGGGTTTATGGAGTAACAAAAATCTGAAAAAATGAAACAAAACACTAGATATGCTTATAAAACTAACCATATTAAATTAAAATTAGGAAAAAAAAGCAAAATACCATTATTACCTGATAATACTTTAATACTATCCATCCATCCAGTTTACATACCTGCTTGTCCTGTTCAGAGTCCGGGGTCCGCAGTGTATCCCGAAAGCTAAGGGTGCAAGGCAGGGAACAACCCAGGATGGAGTACCGACCCATGGCAGGGCGCAGTCACACACCATTCACACACATTAACTATTTAGTAGCTCCAATTCATTAGCATGTCATTGGACTGTCGGGGAATCCAGAGAACCTGGAGGAAACCCCACGATGATATGGGGAGAACATGCAAACTCCGTACTCGCGACCCACAGGACTAGGTGAACAATTCATGCCTTGTTGTCCGATGACAAACGCATATCTCCAAAATTCATTGTTTCAGGAGGGTGAATAGATGCATTTTCTCAGAAACTGCTTTACAAAATAAACGTAGAACAGCATAGACATTGAAATGTTAATTATTACACACATAAATGCTTGTTAAATAGGTGACTTAATGAAACATCTTTTCATTGGTCAATTAGTTGCCAAGCGCTATCACACAAATGAGAATAGGTGTACTGCATTTATAGTAAAAGCCACAATTGTCAATTTTCAATAAAGTGACAATATAGTAGTACACATTATGTATTGTATACATCGAGCTGAATGTATTTAGCTTTGTTAATAATTAAAATAATGTTCTTTTCTCTCAAGAGACAAAAGTATTTTTATCTGTTTGGAAGAAGCAGTTTTCATCCTACCACCTGGTGTGCTCCGCTCCGCAGATGCCTACACGATGACGGAGGTGACGTACTCGTGGACGCGCAATGCCTCGGAGTCAGTTGTGGTGGCAGAGGATGGTTCCCGGCTTAACCAGTATGATCTGCTTGGGCAGACAGTTGGGAAGGAGACCATCAAATCGAGCACCGGTAAGTTACCCAGGTTCCGTGTGATTTTTGGTACCTTTTCATCGTGTCTGACATTTTCTTCTGCTGTTGCTTGACAACCCAAAGACAACTGTTTGTATTCTGCCATGTGATGGATGATGATTTTTGGGTCAGTCCACCAGGCATTTATATTTTGCTTTTATGGTCGTATAAGGCACATAGACAAAAATCCTGGCACCTTTAGTAGGGCAAGAAATTTGAGAGGTTTCCCTTGTTTATAAATAATAGCAAACAAACAAACAATAAATAGACAGACAGACAGGAACAGGCAGACAGACAGGTCGATCGATTACACTTGAAATGGTACTAGCAGGGCCAGGATTGACTTTCTACTTTGCCGGGGTATGAGTGCAGCACTCATATGAACTCAGGCAAAGGCTTGGGAATCGAAATGTTCCCGGAAGGGAGCTGGGATATGGAATCCCATGGGATCCCAAAGGCTGAGAGAGACAATTTCCAGCAGGATTGGCAAGAAATGCCTTAAAACACAATCTTCTCTCACCTGCATGTGTTTCTGTGTCTCAGGGATAGCAAGACGGGGTAGATGAAGAAAAGCATTCCAGCGTACCTGTACTTGTGTGAATGGTAAATAAAGGATCGATTTTCATTAAATGTGGTCCGTTCTAGTCTAAGGAAACCAGTGTTCATGCAGCTGTTGATAGTTTGTAGAGAGTTCCACAGGGTGCCATAACAGCATTTTTTTAGTTTTCTTATGGTGTGCTGTTTGGTTGTTTTGGTACCTAGTTGTGTTGTCTAGGTTTGAAAACAAATGTCCACAGAGAAAATTTCCGTGCACATGTGACGCGGCTCCTCTGTTAGCTTTAGCTGCCCGTAGCTGCCGATGTGCTTTACGTGCGTGAGTCACAGAAAACGTGAGACCGGCCAGCGTTTGGGGAAGCTGCGGGGTAAACAGAAAGTGCCAGAAAGGTGTGAACCAGCACCAAGCTGACCCGACAGCCCAGACTATACTGGTAGCCAAAGGTTTGATATTTAAGTAAATTAATCATGAGCAATTCTCAACCAGTAAGTTTGCATGTGTAATTCATTTATTTAAAACATTCCAACTTTCTGTGATTCAAAGGCAGGCCGGGGCTAATTTTTCCTATTTATATAATACTTATGTATGAGTCATAACTGCTAGATGTTTACTGAGACATCCCACTATGAAAACACTGTCGTTAGCTTTGCAGAGCTGTTCTGAAGTACAGAGTGCTGCTTTTGAGTACATTTAAAAAAAAACTGTAAAAAGCCGCAAGGCAGCTCAATTAAGGCAAAACAAATCAATAGTGAAGACACTGTGTTGTGCGCTGTGATGGAGATCATCTCCAAAGTGCTTATCATTGAATTTGGCCCTCAGTAAAAAAATTCAGTCTGTGTTCCGACCTGTTAGTCACAGATCCACCGGGCGTGTGCTGACGTTGGTTACGTAAACGCGCGCGGTTATCATCGAGGTAAAATCTCAATGAACGCGTGCGCAAGTCTCAGGGTTGGGAAATACAAAAACTGCAATGATCAGGAGATTGGATACTTTGCCAGAGGGACGTAGATGTGGTAAAATCCTCATATCAACCTTTAAGATCATCACATCTCAGTCACAGATGGATGACTTCAACCTATCCAGTGAATCACTTCAGTGCTTTGAGTATCATATCGAAGGTGAATACCTGAAATGACTCACACTGACTTTATTTCATAATTTATTTAATTAAAAGGCTTCCCTGATATATATTTATGGATTTCTCCTTGTGCTGCCCAGATGATGTATAGTGCCTTCACAATATATTCACCGATAATTTCTCATTTTGTTGTTTTGCAAGATCAACTGAAAATCCATGTAAATGCAGTTACTTATATACTGATGTATATAAGTAACTTCCATAAAGAATTGTCTGTTGTAAGAAACTGGAAGCGGTATGAAAGAGCTCAGATGCCACCCAGATCAGGCCCTCCAACCCAATGGAGAAAAGAAGAGACTGAGTGAGAGTGGAGACCAGCAGCAACACCGATGGAATTGTGGAGCTCATTGTCTTTTTTTTCTTTCCTTTTTTTCCCCTTTTTTTCCCTTCCCCCCCCCTTTTTTTTTCTTCTTTCCTTTTTTTCCCCTTTTTTTCCCTTTTTTTTCCTTTTTTTTTCTTTCCCTTTTTTTTTTGGAGCTCATTGTCTAAATCGGGAATCATGGCCTAGAGATCAGTAATGTCTTCAGACAGTTCTGGCCTTGTTTGAAGCGACTTCTGAGAAAGGCTAACATTAATTCAGGGCCCACGTGACAGACCGCAGGAATTTCATGAAGAAGATATTGGTGGCCTGATGAATCTGAAGTTAGACTTCTTGACTTAAACTGAAACCAAGTGTCCAGGTGACACTATCCCTGTCATTGAGCGTCATGCAGTGAGGTTGTTTTTCAGCGTGAGGGACTGGGAAGCTGGGCATGAGGGCCGAAAACCAAACACTGGGAATTTCTGGAGGGGCATCTGTTTCAACAACAGATATTTACGTGTGGAGAAGATTGATGTTCCAGCATTACAATGGGCCCGAAACACGTGGCGATCACTACAAAGAGTTGGCTGAAAAACAAGGTTAGCATCCTGTATTGACCTTGCCAAATCCTGGACCTAAATCCCATTGAAGATCTGTGGTACAGCCTGAAAAATGCTGCCCGCTGAGCCGGAGCAAATTTGCACGGAGGAGGCTGGCAAAACTTACGAAATTGGGATGTGCAAAGCCCGTGCAGGCATACTCAGAGGAGTAAGTACTGCCAGAGGCCTACCTGGCAAGAACTGGCTCTGGGGTGATTACCTTTCTAAATGAGACGTGAGCCTTCTCATTCTTTAAAGTTGAATAAGAAGTATTTTTTTGCGTCATGAATGTTGAATTTATTATTGGTGGAGTGGGAAGCAAATTATTTCCCTGCACTCAAATTAAGGTGTAACAGAACAGAGTGCGGAAAGATCAAATGGGGAAAATACTTTCTGAAGGTACTTATATCACAAAGTGCTCGTGATTTTATGGTTGTTCTTTCTGTTTTTGTTGGTGAAGGACCAGGATGAACAATAGTGCTGGATTAAGGGGCTTTGTTGTATTAAAGAACTTATTTGTTCTCCCCTTCCCAGGGTGCACTGGGGCTGTGGCCACGTCAGTGTGCTCTACACCTGGAGTGTAATTAAAACTGAGGTGCTGCACAGTGCCATTACAGCAGCGTGGAATGTGGGGCGGGAGGCTTAACTGATGACATCATACTGGAGGAAGTCCTGAATGTGTGTGTGTGTGGGTTATGTATATACAACGCAATGCCATGTGTGTTAATTTGTTATTTTGATGTTGTAGGGAATTTTTTTGGTCCCCACAATTTTAAAAAATCTGTGACTGCGATCAAAAAACTAAAAATGTCTTGTGTTTGTCTTGTAAAACAAAAGTCTTGGTTACTTATGGTTAAGGTTAAGGTTGTTATTGTTGAGATTTGAGTTTTTCCCATAGAAATGAAAGGATGGTCCCCAAAAAGATATGAGTACAAATGTGTGTCTGTGTGTGTGTGTGCGAGCAGTTATACCTGTCCTTATAGGGACGTGATAAATATCCATTTTTTTTTCCCTTATGGAGACCAGTTTCCTGGTCTATAAAGTTTCTTTCCTAGTTTATAAAACTCTATTTTATAAACATCGGTGACTGCTATGAAAAAACTAAAAATGCAAAAACTCTTGTATTTTGCTTGGTTATTTATGGTTATGGTTAGGGCTGGGTGGGGGTTGAGGTTGTCATAGTTAGCGTTAGCATTTTCCCATAGAAGTGAATGAGGTCCCCATAATGATAGGTATACCTGACGTGTGTGTGTGTGTGTGTTTCAGTAAAGGCCTGGTGCTTCACCCATGCTGTAGCCATATTGTCAGCCTCTTACTTGGGTCAGCATCGCTGTAACACTAACTGTAAAAATGGCAGGATATTTGCAAAAGGTGGGACTGAAGTTCACTTCCTTCCTGGTAAATGAGAAATGTTTCATTTCATTTTCAGAGTTTATCCAGCAGCAGCAATGTCAAAGCTAAAAGAACCACAAAGTATTTAGCTTCCAGGGTAAAAAGGACAAGTATAGGAAATGGATGGATGGTGCATTTGGAAAATGCATTTTTCCCTGTGTAAACTGCATTTAAAACCATCATAGCCTAAGTTAGCGGTGTGACTCATACCATTTTCATTAAGCACTGTTGAATCACATTGCTTTTTCAGAAGATTCCCGCGTCTTCTTCTGAATTTAATATAAATTCCAATTACAACAATGCAGTATTCCCTGTTGTCAGTGTTTCCTCTCCCAGCTGTCATTGTCCCTGAGATGTTTCTTGTCCACTTTAATTGGATACTGTCTGCCTCGCACCGTATCCAAAAATGAGACATTTGAGCCAAAGACGACATCAAATGAAGCATGTCGTGTAATTTGTCCAATTTACACTTCAGGCAGTTGGGCCGTGGGGGTCACATGATATTATTGGGCTCCTGCGTGGACAAATGGGGGGAGGCACGTGCAGTCAGTAATGAGGGCATCTTGCCTCGTCTTCATTAGTTATCATGTGAAATTTGTCAGGCTGGCCCCCTACTCCTTTACTCTTGATCGGGAGGAAGAATATGGGACACGGTGCCACCAAAGCCAGAGGTGGGGGGGGGGGATTGTTGCAAACTTCCAAGTTCAGAGACCTCCAGGCAATTATGAATGTGGAGCAGTGGAGGATCATGGGACTGCAAGGGCAGGAAGGGGCTACATTCGTGACAAAATAAATGCCTCTCATTACATAAGCAGTGCCACTCCGTGCTCAGTCACTAAATTCGGAATCGGGCTTCTTTTTACAGACACATATTTTTGCATGGATATAGTTACACAACTGTTATAAAGAGGCATAAAAAATAATGTTTGTGTTCGGAGGAGAAAACTGTTTTAGGCATGGAGTGGGCATGGATTTTACCATGGCGCTGATTTAGAGAGCATAGAAAGGCATCCATCCATCCATCCATCCATCCATCTTCAAGTCATTTACTCAGTATAGGCCCTGGCGGAGGCCTGGAGTTTATCCCAGACAGCATGGGGCACAAGGTAGGGAGAGACCCAGGATGAGGTGCCAGTCTATCGCAGGGTACATACAGGCGAGAGATGGACTCTCCAAAGAGACAGGTTCATCCAAGCACGGGTCTTTGGGCCACCGGAGGAAACCAGAGGGAACATGCAAACCCCACACATGAAGAGCAGGGACTCAGCCCTGTGGGGCGACAGGGATCCCCAACGAACCAAAAAGGCATCAAAAATACAGGCAGACTCAGTTTTTCCTGTATATCTCACAAATTAATACAATAAGTTATTCTAACATTGCAAATGTCATATGAATATCCCAGCATTAACTTATCGTCTCTTAATATTTTTGTCTAAATATGGCTGGTGCTAGATATACAGTATATTTACATAAATACATATCTGTGACACATGAGGAACTGTGGTAGTGTTTTAACAATGCGTGGTTTTTCAGCGTCATTTCAAGAGTGGTTGGTTGCTATTGAGTCATTTCAGGGTGTTTTATATTTGTCATTGTAAAAATACCATGTTGCATCATTGAGTATACAGGTGACGCATAAAGTTTACACACGAGCATGAACCTTCCCATACTTACCTCTACACTGGGAGCCTGGCAGCTTTCTCTCACTGGAATCACTGCTTGCGTACGGCTGGTGCCAGTGAAGGGCCGCCGGTGACCTGTACCCCTCTGAGCTTCCCTTCCCCGATTCCGCCCTATCCGAGCGTCTAACGCACCCATTATCGTCTGAGCACCGGGCCGCGTCTCTCTCCTGATCTCCGATGCGGGATGCATGATTCTCCGCGTCGGCTATGCATGACAGCAGCGATGTCCCTGAGGTAAAATTGTGAATGCAGGGACATTTGAGGAAGGTAATAAAAACTGTAATTACGGCGAAGGTGACATAGCAAAGCCAATTATTCTATGGAAAAAACGCAGTCCTTAACATTCATGACTCATTCCTACGGAATATAAACCATAATTCACTTCCTTTGGCGCCTCCGTCCAATAGCACCACAGTTATATCACCGTAGTTGTTCAGTGGACATTTATGTGGTTCCTACTACCCAAGTGAGTGTGGTTCTAGGTTACAGGGTCACTAAAGTACAGCCTAGAAGCCAAACTGTGCTGCAACCTGGAAGGAGAACCACTTCATAGCCACAGAATTCAGGCCAGAAAGCTTACTGGCTGGGTCTAGCAGGCAAGCATTTTTATAAACCAATAGCACCATTAGGAAGTTTGTTCCTAATAGAAGAGGTCAAGAACCGTTTCCTGCTTGTAAACTTTAGTTCATAATTATATGTAATTTTTTTCCAATTAGCTGTCTTTTTTTTTTCTTGTCAGTGTGACTGGTGTTCTCACCCCCCTGAATTCTCGGGTGAGAATTGCAGCCCTGTAGGTTTTGTCTCTCTTCCCCCAGCTGGAACAGGCATGGAAATTCCATTACACGGAGATAAAAGCCGATCCTGTCCCTCCTAGATAGGGTTTTCGTGACGCCGTGTATATAGGTTACCCCTGAAAGGGAAATGCAAGGAGAGGACACGCCCTCCTGCGGGACAGGAAATTGCACGCCTTTTTAGGATGAGCTGGCAAATCTTCAGGGATAAAACTCGCTACATAAAATAGAAGCTTCATCTGCCAATTAGCAGGGCAGAAGAATTAAACAGAACTGCAGGAGGGAAACTGAGGACCCTGCAATTCCTCCTCAGCTCTGCCAATTTTAACAACCATGTCATGTCAGTGTTATAGTTCATCCATCCATCCATCCAGGGGCGGATTAACGCACAGGCTAGGTATGGCTTAAGCCTAGGGGCCCCACGTGTGCCAGCCTGCAAGGGGGCCCCATTGGCCAGTAAAAAATATAGGGGGGCGGGGTTGGGGGTCCACAGACTACTGTAGCCTAGGGGCCTCTGTACACCTTAATCCGCCCCTGCATCCATCCATCCATCCATACATCCATCCATCTTCTGCCCAGTATAGCCTGTCACAGGAATCATCAATATTTTGTTACTGTTATATTTTTGGGCTCATATATATATTGGCTCACTCCTCTGGGACCCGGGTTCGAGTCTCTGCCATGGCTCCATGTGTATGGAGTTTGCATGTTCTCCCCGTGTCGTCGTGGGGTTTTCTCCGGGCACTCTGGCTCCCCCCCCAGTCCATAAACATGCTGAGGCTAATTGGAGATACCAGATTGTCTGTAGGTGTGCATTTGTAACTGAATAGTGTGTTAGTGTGCGCTGTGATGGGCTGGTGCCCCGTGTGTGTGTGTGTGTGTGTGTGTGTGTGTGTGTGTGTGTGTGTGTGAATATGTACAGTGCAGTCAAACAGTCAAAAGGTTTATTTGTACTATTCCACGTTTTAGAATGATTATAAAGACATAAAACCTATGAAATGACATATGTGGAATTTTGCATTGATCAAAAAAGTATCAAATAAAAAAATTGTTGGGGGGCAGCTCTGAGGGTTGGGACTCAGAAGGTTGCTGGTTCAAATCCCTGGGTCGGGAGAGTGATCCCACCATTGGACCCCTGACCAAGACCCGTAACCCTAAGCGCTCCAGGTACTGGCTGACCCTACTGTCTCCTCCATGCCAGTTCCATGAGGTGGCCTCCTGGGATGCTTCTCCAGCCGTCCTGAAGGAGGTCCCACATATATGCTGAGCTCCCATTGGCTGCTTCTCCTTCACTCTCTGGTCAAACACAGACACACACACACACACACACGCGCGCACACACATACACACACACACACACACAATTTTGTATTCCCTTTTTTTTTCCTTCCCCTAGACAGTGGTGTAAGAATCTATACTGAAATCACATTTCATCATAATCTAAGTGAATCAGTATGGCCCCTTAAAATATATTTCCAAATGTTTACAGCTCCACAAAGAGTGCATCGACCTTAAAGAACTGATAGAACTGTTAGAAACGAGAGCTGTGAAGCACCACATCACCACCTGATGATCAGCGAGCTGTTACTGCTCATGAATACCTGCACGACATCAAGAATGGCCGCCGTGTGCATTTATAAATAGTGTTTTTGTTACAACAGAAGCACTTACACTATGTGGATAAGCCATGCAATCGTCTGAGGAAACACTGCTGACAATGTCAGTCCTCTGTACAGTACTGTAGCTGTGTGATTTACTTATTCTGCAGCGGTATTGAAAAGGCAGCATAGCAAAGCAATCATTTATAGCTGTTTGGTGCTGGTGGTTTTTGAGAACCACGTGATAAAAGAAGAGACATAATATACTGTGTTTGTTTCGTTTTATTTATTTATTTTTATTTTCGCCCAATGTTTTTCAGGTTTCTCTAAAGTGTGGTGACTATCGATATTCTGATCTCTCTGCAAGGTCCAGACAAATCCCGTGGTATAATATATCTGGAAGTCATTTTAGCTTTTAAGTCAAATCCCAAAAGACAGTTGTTTTTTCATGCAGTGCTGCTTACACACCCTCCATACTGTTTTTTATAGCTCTCTGCTCAATAAATGCCTCTCCTCACCTTTGACCTCTAACCCCTCCTCAGACTCACTAAGTGCTTCTGCTCACCTTTGACCTCTAACCCCTTCTCAAACTCACTAAGTGCTTCTGCTCACCTTTGACCTCCAACCTCTCCTCAGACTCACTCATTGCTTCTCCTCACCTTTGACCTCTAACCTATCTTCAGACTGGCTAAGTGCTTCTCCTCACCTTTGACCTCCAACCTCTCCTCAGACTCACTAAATCCTTCTCCTCACCTTTGACCTATAACCTCAGACTAACTGGCTGCGTACTTGACCGTACTTGTGTTCTCGTGGACCCATTTTACGTTTTCTTCCATTGCCGAAGACCAGTTCCAATACTAAGAAAATTAGATCAGAGGATGGTAAAAATCCCCTGATGTTGGTCTTGCTCCACCCCAAATATCAAGGATGCATCGGGTGCAGCCTTGCCAAATGAGAACAATCCCATGATTCATTGCCTGTATGGAGGTCGAAGGCATGAGCCATACCCGTAGTACCTTAATTGGAGTTACCTTATTTGGAGTAACGTTTCTGTCGTTCCTCTCAGATAGTATTTTCCCGCTGTTTTTCACTTTTTTGGCCCATGAGACTGCTGAACTGGAATGGTTAACACCCACGTATAGCGTTTATACAGAGGTGAAATAAATATGAATATTTTAAGTGTAAACTTTTTTTGTGAAAAAAGCATAAATAGTAATCAGCTGGCCGTACAGCATAGTGGAACAGCAAGTACACATCTATCTAAATCTACAATTGGTACGTTCTCTGTCCTCGTGATCTTGCGAGATCATTCTTGGAAGGCAAGTTCGCAAGACGGGTCTTGCCAAGACCACAAGGACGGTCTTTGCGTTCCTGGTATTGAGATTCACCCGCTAAATACTTCTCCTCACCTTTGACCTCTAACCTCTCCTCAAACTCACTAAATGCTTCTCCTCACCTTTGACCTCTAACCTCTCCTCAGACTCACTAAATGCTTCCCATCACCTTTGACCTCTAACCTCTTCTCAGACTCGCTAAATGCTTCTCCTCACCTTTGACCTCTAACCTTTCCTGACTCACTAAATGCGTCTTCTCACCTTAATCCTACAGCCGCTCCTCGGACTTACTAGAAGATTCTTCTCACCTCGGCTTCTGCCCTCTCCGCAGGCGAGTACACTGTCATGACGGCTCAGTTCCACCTGAAGCGGAAGATCGGCTACTTCGTCATACAGACCTACCTGCCCTGCATCATGACCGTCATCCTGTCCCAGGTGTCCTTCTGGCTGAACAGGGAATCTGTGCCAGCCCGGACCGTTTTCGGTAAGTGGTGCGCAGCGTCCAGGGCAAAGCAGCCGGAGCAGAACGGCAGCAGATCTTGCGGAGCTCACTGTCCTGATAGGACCCCAGCAGAATACAGGGGCCTCCAAACCATCAATGATCCCTGCAGTCCATTGCTGTTCACTCGTCCATGTGTTATGAAGGTTTCGGAGCAGGTGACTTGCTGTCCCTTATTAAGGTTTATCATTAACAGCAAATAGAAGCATTTCCTGTGTGTTCTAGGTGGAGCTTAGGGCAAAGAGACTGCACCCTGTGTTGTTTGCAGATGGGCTGGTACAATGTGTTGAAAACCTCAGTCGATGAGCTTTTTTTTTTGTTGCAATTGTACCCAGACTAGCGGCAATACAGTGTTTAAGCAGATAGACACACAAAGGTTCAGGGTTCAAGTTTCAGGGTTCAAGTGCTGTAGTGTACTTGAGTAGGGCACTTAATCTAATTTGCTTCAGCAAATTACTCCACTGTGTAAATGGTTTTGGGTGAATTAGATGACAGGGGCAGATAAATGGGTAAATGGGTTGCTTACTACCTCCAGGGTTGGGGGTTTGAATCCTGCCGCTGCTCTCTGGGACTGCATGTTCTCCCCGCATCGTCCCCAGTTACTCCTGTTTCCTCCGTCAGTCCACGTCCCAAAATTTACCATAGTACATGTTCCCAATGATGGACTGACATCCCATCCAGGGTGTATCCCAGCATGTTGCCCTGTGCTGCCCCTTCCCCATGATGCTCCTAAGGATATGGAGGATGGATAGGTAATTGATTCAGGTGAAAGCAATTAGCATAGCAAGTACATGTAAATGGCCATGTGTTTGCTAAGATAAACAGAGGTGTTTCTCATGCATTACAGTTGACATTTTGTGTTGTTTTTGTTCAAAGCGACAAACATTTTTTG
Organism: Hippopotamyrus pictus; assembly: GCA_026781145.1. NCBI lineage: Eukaryota > Metazoa > Chordata > Actinopteri > Osteoglossiformes > Mormyridae > Hippopotamyrus > Hippopotamyrus pictus. The sequence continues at coordinate 53,407 of JAODLC010000015.1, forward strand.
AGGAAGCCAATCAGCCAGTTCCTGGAGCAGTTGGGGGTTGAGGGCCTTGCTCAGGGGCCCAAGTATAGGGGGTTGAGGGCCTTGCTCAGGGGCCCAGTGGTAGGGGGCTTTCTGAGAAGCACACAGGACAGGTTTATTCCACACTGAGCTGGCTGCAAGCTCCAGATTAGCTGTTTGTCTATGTGAAATATAAATGTGTGTGTGTGTGTCGCTCATGCAAATCAGCGAGCTGCCCTCCCAATCATAATTTCAATAACGTACATTTTTATGGGCCGTATTTTGTTATTGAAATAGTCTGAATGTACCTTTAAAAGCTTCTGCTCTTTATCAAATGAGGCCTGAGCTATGAAATTAAAATGGCGTATGTGTGGAGTGCTGCTGATAGATGCATTGTTCAAAAAAAACGTGTGAGAAATCAAGTGGAGGAGATCACATAAGGATGGCTCAAAGATGGAGAGAGAGAGAAAAGCAAAGGCAGAGGGGAGAGTAATGGAAAGTGTAGAAGGAGATCTTTAAGGAGGGACTCAGCGATCGATTATTAGCTTTTGGTCCAAGAGACCTCATAGGGAGAAAGGTGATGTATGTCCTGACCAGGAGCTGAACCTTCTTGGCAGGACTCCAGAGGTCCATGCCCATCCCACAACCGCTTCAAGCAGACACTCTGTCACTGGGACAATCTCCATCCGATTTCTACCGTCTCACTCTAAATGATCGCAAACTCAAAACTCCAGTAGCACACGATGTCTCGTTTTCTCGCTTTCCTTCAGTGGGACCGGTTAAGGAAGATGTCCGAGCCGCGACTGGGCTAACGGTATCTCGCTGGTCTCAGCTGGGTGCTTTGCTGTGGCCCCGCATCTGCTCACGGTCAGCAGATTTCACCTGATGCTCAGGACTTTATTAAAAGTTGGGACGCGGCATGTGTACTTCACCGACGTGCGGATCTCTCCGACGGAACGGGTGAGGCGGTGTTTATGAGGCCGCATGCCCTCCGAGCCCGACCTCGAACCCGCCGTCTCACCGTCGTCGATGTTGTCTTCAGCAGAAGTTACCACCTTTACACAAGTTGCAAATCTGATATGTTTGCTAGAAAGATTAACCAAAAACTGGTCAATGATACACATTTCAGTAGTTAGAAGCCTTCTGACAGAGTATTCGGTAACACTGGGAAAATTTCGACCACCCGATTGAATGGAGAATGTCTGTTGGTCTAAATACTTATTTATCAAACTGGTTCTGTTTACTTGCGCTCACCTTGCCGATGGTACACAGCTCTCGTTTAAGGAATTTCAGCCAGTCTATTTGAACTGAAATTTCTATCTTTATGCTGCTTCACAATACTTCTCCTTGGACCGCTGGAAGTAAACTCTACTTTTTAAAGGCCAAAGAATCTATTATGTATGTCTTGCTCTCAGGACTACTCGTGAAACAAAAATTAAATGCATTATTTTCATTTACGAAATACAAGTACAGGTGCCTCAGAATGCTTCTCGCATTTGATGTAGACAATTAAGGTAGATTATTTGAATAAAATAAAAATACGAGAAATGAGGGAACAGATCTGAAACATTTTAGCCTTCAAAAACAGAAGGTATCCATACCATTTTACACATATAATCTTGGTGGCATTCAGACTGATGATATCTCCTTCCCATTCTGTTTACTGAAATTGTACTAAAGAAGGATCCTCTGCAGGAATTAAAGGGTTTGATTTAAAATGAGACAAGTAATGCTGTTCTATTTACTTATAATTAAGATTACCACAACTTCAAAAATGCTATTTTAGGAGTCCTGCCAGATGAAATAGAGCCACAATGGAACAGATTTCCAGGCCTTTGAAAACAAGACTTTAATTAAAAGCCGTTTCTTGGCATATGTATATGTTGGTAAACCAAAGATTTGATTAAGACCATTCTATTCTAAATAGTTCAAAGGAAAAATAGGTGATTTATCCTACTTTCATCTTGTTGATGTTACAGATTTATATCATTTTGCGACTATTTTTGCTTTTGTGTGTCTCCCAGCTGCTCCAGCTGTCAGAATGGCTATATTTACCACAGGCTCAGTGCAGGCACTCACACGGGCGCCTCTAACATCATGTGCTTGAGAGTCACGTCAGGAAGTTGATTTGCTTTTCACTGCACACTCATCCATTAGAGCATTTGTACCCTCGTTAATTTTCTGCTCATCCGTTAGAGCATTTGTACCCTCGTCAGTGTGTGCTCGTCCGTTACAGCATTTGTACCCTCGTCAGTGTGTGCTCATCCATTAGAGCACCTGTACCCTCGTCAGTGTGTGCTCATCCATTAGAGCATTTGTACCCTCGTCAGTGTGTGCTCATTCATTAGAGCATTTGTACCCTCGTCAGTGTGTGCTCGTCCATTAGAGCATTTGTACCCTCGTCAGTGTGTGCTCATTCATTAGAGCATCTGTACCCTCGTTAATTTTCTGCTCATCTATTAGAGCATTTGTACCCTCGTCAGTGTGTGGTCATTCATTAGAGCATTTGTACCCTCGTCAGTGTGTGCTCATCCATTAGAGCATTTGTACCCTCGTCAGTGTGTGCTCATTCATTAGAGCATTT
>JAODLC010000015.1:62870-73277 GCA_026781145.1 Hippopotamyrus pictus
ATATATGACTACCTAAAAACTGTATATAGACTACCTTGCACCTGTAGACTACCTGACATATGTATAGACTACCTTATACTGTATCAGTATACAGACTACCTAACAGGTGTAAAAACCGTGGACAGACTGTGAGTCCCTGAGGACTGGTTTGAGAAACACTGACCTAAGCAATTATGAGTAATTTGCAGAACAGTGTCGCATTTACCGTGGCCAAAATCCTCCACAGACACTTGAAAGTGCTTCATGTCTTTCCTTCTCTACTCTATCTGCACCTTTTCCACCCTCTCTGTTCACAATGTGCAGATAGGGAATTAACAGCCTGTGTCCCTGGGCAGCTGAGAACTCTCTAGAAGGCCCCTGAGCTGACATATGAAAAGCGCTCCTACAGCACAAACACCCTGTTCAACAAACCTAAATGCTGAATATATAACATTAATCTAGTAACCTTTCCTATGGTTTGATAAGATTCCATTGTTTTATGTTTCTTGTTTTATGTTATACGTTATATTTTTATTTACTGCTCATTCACTGTTTTAAATGGCAGGTAATTTAAAACGAAAAAAAAATTGTGAAGTCGGTGTTGACATTTTCCCCCCTGTATCTCCTTAGTTTGAGAAGACGCACGACAAACTTTTTACAGCACGTATCTTAGCCATGCGTTTATATTTTATTCACATTTCATTTTCGGATTAATTCATTAATTTTTCATTTGCTGATTGACATTCCCAATTAATACATGTTTTGTCTTCTGTATGATGCCTGGTTTTAAGGTAGAATATAATTGAATATAATGTTGGAATACAAGTGAAGCAACTACGGATGTACTGACGTATAAATCATTGGATTACTGATAATCATGTTATACACACACACACACAGGCTTAATGGTTGCAGTGTGTGGTGGTTTTATGTTCACGATCGCACTTACAGAAGGATAAACTGCATCCGGAGGGTCGATCAGTGACTTCAGTTAAAACAGCGGCAGCCATAACATACCCTTCAAACGGCAATTTAGTTGTTTGTCCATGTAGCAGTAAGCAATTAACGTGTATTAGTCATTGCACTGGGGGAGTGAATCACACAATTTCCCTCTTGCAGTTCCTTGCTCGCATATCGCACTCCATCATGTCTCTGTTTATTGCAGCTTATTTTCTATCGCTTATCCTGGGACTGAAACACTGCGGCATCTGCAGTAACTGCAGATGAAAGTTCACTGGCAAAGTTGCGACTTTAAAGTTAAAACAGCGTAACTCAAGATGCCCTTTGCGCAACAGATGTGCCTTGTTTGTGACTAATGGCGAAATTAATCGAATTGTCACCAAAACCATACATTTAGAAGGGAACTAACGCATCTTGCTTTTGCAAGGAAAGAGGTACAGAATAGTTATGTGACGTTTTCTGATTAAATGAAATTTCTGCATTGATAGTTTATCAATTTACTGACATTTCTCATTAATGTGGAACAGGAAATATGTACTGTGGGTGATTTAAGTACGCTTACGGTAAATTTGTGTAAAGAATAGGCCCATCGTAGTGCTTAGTGTATGGCCAGCGAATGGGGATATTTTATCATTATTTTTTTTTAATGTGTGTAATTTTTCTTGCATCAAAACAAAACCAATACATGTTGCAGACTGCATTAACGATAGCTGTCAGGTTCAATTTAGCTGGATGAAATATTTGTCAGCTCTCAAAATTATAGATACAAAATATATTTGCAGGATTAATAATTTATGCTTTAATCCAACTCCCACTTCATCTGTATATAATTAAACCTTCTTGACTGCTTTCTATATGTGTTTATTTAGCCCTTACCGTGGTAGGGCACTTCATGAAAGTCAAAATGTTTTTTTGTAATACCAGCATTCCAACACCGGGGGGTCTTGACTTGTCGTGCTTCAATAATGGAGCTCATGTTCTGTACCTTGAGTGGCACAATGACTTGGTCCTCTAGCCTCGCTCTTCCTGCAGTGTTTGAACCCTGCTTCTGGCTCTGTGTATGCAGAGCTCCTGAGAGTCTCCTCCCTCTCTCACCAGTGGCTTATATGAACCAGCATCCCTAAATTGCTTATAGCGTGTTTTTGGGGTGTGAGTGTATGCCCAGTGATTAACTGGCATCCCATCCACAGTGTCCCACATGCTGTGCTTCTTAACATAGATCCAGACTCTCTGTGAGAACCAACTGGAATAAACATTTATGTCGGATTTATGGATGGTATTGACCATAATATAATCTAAACTGAATTGTTAAATTCATGAATTAGAACAGTAGATGTTTGTCCTGTGATGCATTTTTTCTCCTTTGAGCCTGTGCCTCCCAAGATACTCAGGATCAGTACTTAAGTCAGATTTATTATACTGCAATAACAAAGCACTCATATACTATATATAGTATAGTATGGCACTCTGATAGTATACAGCCTTGTTTCCCAGTCCAGCCCTTGAGGGCCGTAGTCGGTCCGTGTTTTTAATCACTACAAGCTCCAGAGGTGGACATTTCAGATCCAGAAAGTAAAAATCCAAACCAGGATTTTGTTTCAGCCAACCAGTTGAGCATAAAGAGTCACAGTCATAGAATACTCAACTGGTTGGTTGAAACAAAATCCTGGTTTGGATTTTTACTTTCTGGATCTGAAATGTGCACCTCTGACAAGCTCCCTGCCAGACAGTCCACATTTTTGTTTCCTCCCAGCCATTCCAGGATATATAAGGACCTATAAGTAGTGGTGGAGGATGTGAATAACTTACTGTAGTTGAAGTTTGCAATTGATGCAGACTTTTTTATTTCTTTATTTTTAAATAAAGCCATTAGCTTTGAAATGTCAAATATAAGTAGTAATGTCACAGCCATTGATGGTCTTATTTACAAGGTTACACGGAGCTTGAAACCATTTTTAAGGCAATCAAAAATGTGTCAAACGTCCATGCCAAACATGCATGCTGCGCTATCAGATGTCTCCTGCACGACGATGCAGCACGGAACTTCCAGTCGAGTGGCTGTTTCACCCTGAACGCCACTGTCTTCAGCATCCACTCACATGAGAGCTGACAGCTTTAAATGTTAAGTGCTGTGTGCGGCTATGCCGGCCTGCACTGCCAGTGAGAGTTGTCATGGAAATAACAGCTGTTCGTGTTTGCTATTAATCCAGAGGCTGTTTAAAGGCACATTCAACCTGCCTGTGTTTGTTCTGGTATATTTCCCTTCTGGGTGGCGCGTAAATCAGGCTGAGGTTTCAAAAGCAACCCTTTAATAGTTTACTATAATGTATTTTAAAGCCATTGTTTGATTAATATACAGTAGGTATGCAAGTGTGAGTGAATGGTGTGTGAGTGTGCCCTGTGATGGGTTGGTGCCCATTCTGGGTTGTTTCCTGCCTTGGGCCTGTAGCCCACAGGATAGGCTCTAGACCCCCTTCGACCCTGAATAGGACAAGCGGTTACAGAGGACGGACGAATGGAGGGATGTTCAATGGATATTTAGACTTTCTTTTCAAGTTAGTCTGCCTGCATTCATTTATCCTTTATAAGTCCTAAGATGGGTATTTTGGTAGAATATACAGTTTTGCATAGTCATTAGTGCAGATGTTTTGTTTTGCTGTTGTGTTGTTTTCGGCTGTTTAGTTTGAGAACCCACAGCATTCAGATTTTGCCATGTATAAATCTGTATTGCTAAAGGTATGACTCACATCTGTTTAGTAAGTGCAATAGAGCTCAAGTCATAACCTCATTTTATGAGCACGAAATACCCCAACCTTAAGTATGTTTGGCCAACACTGGGCCTGTGAGCTCGGTAGCTGTAGGACCTTAGGACCAGGTTTTGCATAAGCAATGAGTGTAGCGTGCTATTGTAATACCCAGAAGTGGATATTTCAGGTCCAGAAAGCAAAAGTCCAGACCAAGATTTTGTTTCAACCAACTGGTTGAGTACTCTGTGACTATGACTCTTTATACTCGACCGGTTGGTTGAAACAAAATCTTGGTCTGGATTTTTTTACTTTTTGGGCCTGAACTATCCACCTCTGGTGATATTGAGTAATATCGTATCCAGCAGTTTTGGGCAGAAAACTCCATCACCATGTTGCATCTGGCGAGGGCTGACAAACCTGAACAGATTGTATAAAATAGGCTTGCATGCTGTTTACTGTTCAACATGTTTGACTTTAACCTGCTTAACATTTTGCTTTAAGTAAATAAATAAGAAAGTGAAAACATTTGTCAAAAACCTCAATTCAGGCTGTGAGAAAAGGGTGCCCTGTCCAATGTTTGCGGAAAGCCAGGAATTATTTTAGCTACGTAAAACACCGTGCTCTCCTTACCCGTAACTGCTTGTAACTGATCTTCTTTTTGTTTCATTTGCATTTGGCCAATTAGCCATATGCTAAATGTGAGGACTTAAATCCCATGGTCTTAAGCACACCTGTCAATACGTATTGAACTTGTCTTAACCCATAGTTTGCGAGTTAGCTTAAAAAGTTCAAAGGCTTCTTGTAGTTCTGGCGTTCTTAACGAGGCGGTGGAAATCCTAGTCTTGAGCCAGTCGTTGCACATTCCAATCGATCTGTTGCCCTTTCCGTAATCCTGTTGCCGATTGTTAAAACAAAGCTCGGGGAATATTTGTCAGTTGGAGGGGGAGGGACTCTTGTGAGGAAAAAAAAAAAACAGTCCCTGATTGGTTTTCTTGGCAGAAAAAGGAGAAAGCTTCTATAATAAAGAAGAACAATGCCTATGCCGTAGCAGTGGCCAATTACGCGCCCAACATCACCAAGGACTCGGTGCTCCCGACCATCTCCAAAGGAGCTACAGCCGACCCTAACAAGGCCAAGCCGGACGCCAAGCCCGCAGAGAACAAGAAGACGTTCAACAGCGTCAGCAAGATCGACCGCATGTCCAGAATAATCTTCCCTGTCCTCTTTGGCAGCTTCAATCTGGTTTACTGGGCCACTTACTTAAACAGAGAACCTGTAATAAAAGATATGGTCCCCTCGAAGTAGAAGGGGCTGGAATGTGGTCTAACATGCATTGAATATAGGACTGAAGACAAGCCAAATACAACCAGTAACTGCTAAACTATGTACTTTGTTAAACTGGCGTAAAGCAGCCATTGAGTTGGATAATTTCTCTCGTTTTTGTATACCTTTTATCCGAAGCAGTGCTTTTCGAAAGACATAGTATATATACGGCTGTAAATATGTATCTATTTATTTTCACATGTAATGTATCATTTTGGGTGATTTTTGTTTTTGAGTGGGTTTTGTTTTTATTTTAAATATCAGTTTATATTTTTGTCATGTGAATATTTCCTGCATCAGAAGCTATTTAAAAATGTCAAGCTGTTGTTTAAATCTTTTTAAATTACTGTAGTTTTAAGTAGGTATTGGGAAAAAAAGATCACTGTACTGTAAACAGTTTACTTATTTATGTATTTATTTATTGTTTTTAAACAAAAGCCTTTGCAGGACACAATTTTATGTTATGCTAGGGAACTCGGAAGGGACCAAACACCTACAAGTGCTTCAATTTAAACTGTTTCATAGTATTATCAAGAATACCTATTTTGACTAATGCATTTAATTTATAGTCTTATTTACTTCTCAGAATCTAAGAATCAGTTTGAAGGTATTGATTGTTGGAATTTATACATTTTTGTGCATTTGTCATATTTTAGCCATATAACGTTTTTTTTCCCCCAAGATTATGTTACATATTAGGCATGCAACGAGCTCTTTATTGTCCTACAGGGGTCCATTTGCCATTTTACATAAGATTTCTAAAATTAGCAATGATATGTGTATTTGGATAAATGGTAATGGTTTCACTTTCGCAGTTTACCCACTTAACATGTGTGCAATGTTTACATGACACACGTGTCGCATTTACATAGCCAAACTAACACTGCAGGGAAGGGTTTTCTGCTTCTTTTCTGTTTACCAGATGACTATTTTGCCGGTACTTGTAACTATCTAAGAGGAGAAAAGCCCTGTTGTATTTTGATGTACTATGCTGTGCATCTCTAATGAACATATTAATTATGTTTTACATTTTAAGGACTGGCACAAAACCACAAAAGTTTTTTTGATTATTTATTTTATTATGATCATTTATTTATTTGTTTGTCTGTTTGTTTATTTTTGTTTATTTCAACATATTTTAGCAGTTGTTTGTTGACCTGAACATGGAAAAAACTATTTGTTATAAACATTTCTATTGTAAGTAAACATGTAGTTTAGTGGGAATCGTTACAGTAGTGTACAGTTATTTAATACATGGTTGGTGGAGAGCATTGATTGGTGCACAGTTTAATTTAATCTAAAAATGGTTTTGAAATGAGCAAAGAACAATTCCAAATGGGAATCAGAAAAGTTTGTTTCTACTCTTGCTTTGAAAACCAGTTATTTTCTTGTAACTATCTCTAGTGCTTTGCATGGTAATATCGCTGTTGGAATTTCTCTATTCCATATATACTGCTCCCAGTTCACACTACAGCCAAAATTCACAACATATATAAATGTATATATATGTTATTTTTTGCTAATCAGGATTTTGACACTGAGGTCTGGAATGTTTTCGCTGGGATGCTATTCAAGAACGAGAAAGTCGACTTCTCCATACGCTCTACATATTCTCTTTCTTCCAGTACTAAGAAGGATTGTGCCGTGGTCACGATTATGCATTGTATGCTTAAGCAATAAAAAAACACAGAGCTGGGATTGCATCCATTGCCTGTTGGATTGTAAATGCAGTTAGTTCACTCTTATGGTCCCCAAAAATGTTTCTAAGTACACCTGCAAAACAACATGTAATATTATCTGCTTTGGTGCACCATATTTGTTATTATTATTATTATTATTATTATTATTATTATTATTATTATTATTATTATTATTTATTGTACAACCCTTAATAAATTCACTTGAGTCTAAATTTATTCTAGTTTTAAAATCAGTGCGAAATTTTTGCTTGAAAAAATTACAAACCTAAACTTATTCTTTCTAGTATTATTAATCTAGTTGGTTATACTTATTTTAGTTTTAAAGTGTATAATATTCATTGGGGGGGAAAGTGCAGGTTTTGCAGTGGTTCTGAGCTTCAACAAATCTCACTTCTTGCTTTAAGAATACATACCGTTTTCAAATACTGCAGCAAAAAGAGAGTAAATGACAGTCACCTATTCTGTAAAACACATTACTTTTATGTCTTCATATATTATTATTAGTATTATTATGATTGAAATACCTAAACAGATGTTTACTGTAAGGCGTGAGGGTCTCTGAAATTATTCCACCTGGTGTCTTATCAAAACCTGGTCAGGTTATATTTTATAAGCCTTGTTATATCCTCTGACTCCTTTTCCTTTGAAATCTTCAGGCTCAATAGCTTAATAAAGGTTTATGTCCTGAACCGGCTCACATACTGTGTTTCATTCTGAGTCACGCACCCCGTGCGTGTCCCTCTGTTTGCTCTGGCCAGATTTTTCCCACAAGGCAGCTGATCCTCAGAGGGGTTTACAGCACAACTGTGCGTCAGAGTCGCACAAGGTAGCCCCGACTGGAGTTGCCGCTTTGTCTCCAGAAAGTCTCCAGCTGTGTATTTGTAAATGTCTTATGGTCCACAGGCAATGAGCAGGGGTTTATGCAGCGTCAGAAAATACTCTCCAAGCATGCGTCCGTCTGTCTATCCGTCCGTCCATCCATCCATCTGTCCATCCATTTCCATCCCATGCTTATTCTGCAAGTGTATAGAATGCGATGTTTCTCTTGTAGCCGATGCATGTTTTTAAAATGCTTCCTAAATGTATTATCAGTTGACTTGCCTGAACTTCATGCAGCTAGTGGGAATGAAATCAAGTGAAATGAAAAGTCGCTTTATTTGCGATTTGTATGAGTACGAGTGCGGAAACAATGCAATGCTTTTTTTTTTTTGCCTATTCAAATGAAAAACAGCCCTGAGCCCCAGGTAACACTTTGCTATCAAAATTACAGCCAAGGAGTGCATGCAGTGACTCTGCTTTGACAGATTACTAAGGTAGAAGGCAGCGAAGCCTTAATGCCTTACGTCTTCCTGATGAATTGCTCTTACAGTGCTCTGTGTCTGAAGCTACACTGTCTGCTTTGTCTCACGCAGCTCTGGTGCAGTTTGGACTCGAATTTGCAGTGATCTTAGCCCAGGCCTCTTCATTAACTCTGCACAGCACATTGAGCTTCTGCCTTCTGGCTTTTTGGTGGTAATAAACACAAATTCTTGATATGTTTGTGACCATAAATGTATTTATTTAAAACTTCCCTGTGCAATTTTGTACCCCGTCAGAGTAAGATGTAACTGGAAGTAATGCATTTTGGGTGGCTTGCTGACAATGTGGGCACCGTTACCCTGCCTCTCTGTGCTGGGGGGTTTAAATCCCAGTTCTGTGTGGGTGAGCAAAGACATGCAAGGTGAATTGGTCTTTCTAAATTTCCCATTGTGTGTGTCTGTGCATCTGTGTGCCTGTGACGGACTGGCATCCCATTCAGAATGTTCTCCATGCCTTGTCCCTTAGGTTGCCTGGTATACCCCCCCCCCCCAGCAAGCCTGTACTGCATAAGCAGATGGGTGATGGGTAATCCAATTTTTCTAAAATTTAACAGACAATGAAACAGCATGGTGGACAGAGAGATGGTATTCAGTCCTGCTGTTTGTCCTCTATGAGATGTTTAACAGACATTTTTCTCATGTTAAATGCCTATCTGGCATTTTAGCACATTAGCATCCCGTCTTAAATCTTGGTCTGTAACTAGCTCATTTCGAGGTGAATTGAATTATCACAGTGCAGACGGAAAAATCAGACAGCTGTAGGTTTCCCTGTAATTTGAAGATGCGAGGAATTTTATCTCATGCTTCCAACATTGTTTCCAGACATTCAAGGAACCCAGTTGAATGTTTACATTAATACCACCACCACCCCCTCCCCCCGACAAGCCCCCTGCTATATATGTGCATATATAGCAGTTATGTGACAATGTGAAGTCTGAGTTTGCCGGGCTGATGCATTTTTAATTACAGTACGCTCCAAATTTAGCAGCTGGGGGGGGCATAATCAGGGAGGTCTTTTCAGCAGGAACAAGTGATGTTTTCCAGCCACGGATCAGCAGATGCTGCGGTGACAGGAGACAGAGACTCCTTAGCCTTGCAAATGAAATTCCAGAGGTATCCATCCCACTCCTCTGTCATTGTCACCATGAGTGTCGGACTCCATGACACACAGACATCCACCCGCACAAACATACCCAGAAGCTTATTTTTTATGCATGAGCCCAGGTGTGGTTACCCAGAACGTCCATGCGGCCGTATTCTGAGGTTCTCCTCCGAGATCCACCACCTGCCCACCGTGGCCTCGCTCTGAGGGTGTGATAGCTCTCCTAGTGACCGAAAAACCTACCTGAACCACGTGGTGAAGCTGATGTCTTCATCCTGCTCGACTCTCAAGGTCTCACTCCTGTGACCCAGAACCTGACAAATCCGCGTTCCTTAAGATTATGTTACCAGCAGATCAAAACCCTTACTGTACACAGCACACGCTACAGAACAGTAGTACTGACTTTCCAATAAGCTCCCCCAAAAATCTCCTCTACTATGAGCTTGACTTCAGACCTGAGCAAATACATACATAAACACAAACATTACATCACGCTTTTGGCTATAAGTTACAGTGAGTTCAGTACGTGACTCTCATGAGGCTTGGCAAATTTTACCACTGAAAGCAAAATGTGTGGCTGTGAGAACCATACACCAGAGATGTTTCAGATCTCAGCCAAAGGGCAACCAAAACTGAAATTAAGGGCGCAGAATGCTGCAGAGTGCTGCTCTGAACTTCTAACATGACAGAGAAACTTTGCCAAAGTAGTTGTGAAAAAAACACTGGATCCAACCAGTTTTACTGCTACAATTTTATATCTATACACTGTTGATTCCACTGTATATCCCTTGAGCGATTGCCCCAGGATGCCGGATGGTGACCCTGCAGGGAGACCCTGAAGCTTGCTCTGACCTGTATACAGTATGTGTCTGTGTGTCTCATGGAAAGCAAGATGGGGTTCGGCAAAAAGACAAGTTCTGCACAGAGGTGAATAAAGTACCTCCATTCTGTTCTATTTTCAGGATGTCTCACTAATGCAACTTACATGCTTTGTTCATCTAAAGCTATCAATTAAATTGACATTTGAGGAATCTGGTCTCTGTATCCCCTTTGTACGGTGTTTAGAGCAGACATTTCCAGCAGTTATGGTTAATAGTCCAGGTAAAGCTGTGAAAGTATAGATATGGAGATTTCTGCCTTTTGGTTATAGTTTTTGCCATCGCCAGAGGCGGACATTTCAGGTCCAGAAAGTAAAAATCCAAACCAGGATTTTGTTTCAACCAACCAGTTGAGTATAA
>JAODLC010000015.1:93038-104646 GCA_026781145.1 Hippopotamyrus pictus
ATCACCACAAAGAAACTGATTAATATTGCATGAGTGTGGTTTTTAAATATGCACCAGAGTCAGATGGGCACAGAATATTTCAACTTCCACTTTCCAGCTCATTTGTTGAGTCCTGTGTTTTTATTAATGGTACGTCACAGCACGTTAGGCACGAGAGACTCACCTCGATAGATTATTTCAAATAATTATTTCATTATTGCAAATTGGACAAGCCATAGACTGTGAGCTTGACAATAAATGGGCAAATTTTTAGACCCTGCTTTGTTTGGAAAGGAAAAATGCATTTGATCATAAAACATACACATTGCTTAAATTTCTATTAATATTATAATTCTGATATTGCAGGCATATTTATAAAGCAGCATTTGCAGTAGCCTTGAGATTAACAGCCATCTGCAGCCTTCCATCATTCCGGAGCTCGCTCCAGACTGGCCCTCACACAAACAGCCCTTTGAAGTCCTCATGACAATTTTGCTAAAAAGACTGCAGTTGGTTCACCTCAGTTCAACATATTTTCATAGAGCACCAGTGTAAATGTAATGGACCATTTGCTCTTGTGATGGCTAAGAAATTAGAATGATACTGTACAACTGAGGATGACATTTATGTTTCTTGACACTTTTCGGTCCTGCACTCAGGTGTAACACATGCAAGTGCTATTTCCTTGTCAGTCCCATATCCCAATACCCAGGGTTTGCAATTAAATATTTAATAAATATTATAATAAATACAGAATAAAGATTTCCCTTCCAGATACTGTGTTGCTGTGAACCATGTTGCATTGTAATATATCTTTTGAATAGACAATTTAATTGATGATGGAGTTTATCACCCCTTCTAATTGAATCTTTTGTGATAAGATAACCTAAAATGAACTCACTGCCATAACAAGCTGAGTTTGCGAAGCATGCTATTAGAAAATGCTTTTTAGTAAAAGGACTTGATAACCAATTATGAATAATCGCTTCATCTGCACAGAACACGAGTATCTTATTAATATCACATTGTGTTGAGGAGAATATCCAGGTATTATAATGGGCTTGTAATTTGAAATTACTTCTGTTTTGTTTCATCAATATCGGGTATATGTCATAGTAATAGAACACGTCAAAAAGTCATTGGTAATCAAATTTAAAATGCATACACAGTAACCACAAGGGTAAAAATTAAATAAGCTGTATGAGATACATTTGCAATTTACTTGCAGCAAACCATTATGCTAAGATATGGATGTAAACTGGAAATGGAGGGTATTATTAGGTTATACAAGGTTTACACAAGATGGACCTTAAAGTTTGTAACTGAAATCTTTCTTCCATTGGGACGTTTTTTTAGACCGATACGTTGTGAGATAACTGGAAGTTCCAGTGATGCTTTAAGTCTGGGGTCCATTTTGCTCATTGCATTTTGCACTGTGATGAATCCAGTGGACCAGAAGCTTTTTCCAGCTCTCATAATTGCTTCATTAAAGTAATTATTTGGCTAGTAAGCAGCTTCGCTTGGTGTTTCGGGCTGCATATGCTAATTATAATTTGCTCTCTGAAAGCTGCAGGACTTTTGTTCTTAAGGAACAAACTTGAGTACCCATGATACTTGACTATTTTTTGTGATACATTTCTTTGCATTGTTGCATAATCAATTCTTGGAGTTTGTCAGAATTTGTGGGGTTTTGTCCACCTGCCTCTTGAGGATTCACCACAAGTTCTCAATGGGATTAAGGACTGGGGAGTTTCTTGGCCATGGACCCAAAATGTCGACGTTTTGTTCCCTGAGCCACTTAGTTGTCACTTTTGCCTTGTGGCACGGTGCTCCATCATGCTGGAAAAGGCACTGTTCATCACCAAACTGTTCTTGGATGGTTGGGAGAAGTTGCTCTCGGAGGATGTTTTGGTACCATTCTTTATTCATGGCTGTGTTCTTAAGGCCAAACTGTGAGTGAGCCCACTCCCCTGGCTAAGATGCAACCCCACACATGAATGGTCTCAGGATGCTTTACTGTTGGCATGTCACAGGACTGATGGTAGCGCTCACCTTTTTTCCAGATGCCCCAAACAATCGCAAAGGGGCAACCGGAATCATCAGAGAAAATGACTTTACCCCAGTCCTAAGCAGTCCAATTCCTGTACCTTTTGCAGAATATCAGTCTGTCCCTGATGTTTTTCCTGGAGAGAAGTGACTTCTTTACTGCCCTTCTTGACACCAGGCCATCCTCCAAAATTCTTCACCTCACTCTGCATGCAGATACACTCACACTCAATCTTATTAGCAGTAATATACTTGTCTGTGAAGCCCTTTTTGTGCAAAGCAACGATCACTGCATGTGTTTCCTTGTGGGTAACCATGGTTAACAGAGGAAGAACAATAATTTGAAGCACCACCCTCCTTTTAAAGCATCCAGTCTGCTATTCTAACTCAGTCAGCATGACAGATTGATTTCCAGCCTTGTCCTCGTCAACACTCTCACCTGTGTTAACGGGAGAATCACTGAAACGATGTCAGCAAGTCATTTTGTGGCAGGGATGAAATACAGTGGAAATAGGTGTTTTGGGATTAAGTTAATTTTCATGGCAAAGAGGGACTTTGCAATTAATTGAAATTCATCAGATCACTCCTCATAACATTCTGGAGTATATGCAAATTGGCATCATAAATACTGAGGCAGCAGACTTTGTGGGAATTAATATTTGTGTCATTCTCAAAACTTTTGACCACGGCTATACATCACGATTGATTTTTTTTGTGTGTTCAATAATATCTGTGAAACATGGGCAGGATGTCGATGTCTCTTAGGCGGCATGACCCTCTACAGACTTGTAACTCGATGTATTGTGTGCAAAGAAAGATTGCTGCGCGTTAGCAAAATGAACAGCTGCCAGCAATGCACCAGCTCTCTGCACGCATTTGAGTTGGAGAGCAAACTGGGAGTCTTTAATGTCGCTCAGGCTGCCTGCACATTCCACTCCTTAATAAAATCACCTTGTTCGGTTCTCCATGTCCCTGGTTCTGTCCATATTTTCCACAACGCAAAGTGGTTTTGCTAGTTTCGTACCAGTGCATTGTCCGTACGTCGTCAAAATAGCAAATGATTTTGCACCCGCTATCCACTCGTAGGCGTGGTGATTTTAAATGCGACGTGGCCGGGCGCATTGTCGGCGCGTTGCTAATTTAAGGCAGTGCAATGTCAAACCACGTCTAAAGTCAGTGATGCATTATCAAATGGTATTTAAGCGGCGTGTTTTAGAAACGTGTGGGTGCACGATGCTCGTTATTGACACAGATAGGCGCTGGAAGTGCACTGATGGTATTTTGTTATTTCATTTTATTTCATTTATATACTTTTTTATAGACTATGTTTGGTCCTTTTATGTAAGCATAGTGTTTAATGAAACACCAAAAGAAAAACAATATATATATTAAGTAAAGAACAAATCATTAAAATGTATCATTCAAAAACCTCTATTATCAGAATTAAGCACATACTATAATTGAAAGGACCTTTGGATCGCTGAAAATGCGTTTCAGATGTTTAGATACATCGGGTGGAACATTACAATACAGCCCTCACAAGGTCGTAGCATTCTTTGTGGCATGTTGTATGTTGCGTGACATTGCCATGTGTGATAGGTGTCTGTTGGGCATAAACAAGGAACCGTTAGAGGACTTTAGAAGGGGTGATGCCAGCAAAGGAGTGTACACCAGCTTCAGCGTGGGAAAGGAGGGATCAGCTGGCGAAAGATTGGTATGGAATCTAAATTGTGAGAGTGGAAAAATAACAGTCCTACTTCCTTTTATTTGAACATTTTAAAACACTTTAAAAACTGTTGGTTGTGTTTTGTTTGAACAAAGATCGCACTTTTGTTTATGTTTTGCGAACTGCAGACCCAAAATTAAAATAAAAAAAACACACACACGCATAATTATTCCCCGTTCCTAGCCACTGCTCTCGTTCAGCAATGAGCTCCCATTTTCCCCCTCTTCTGACATCATTATTCCGCTTTCGGCACTGTGCAGACGATCTAATGATGCCAGAAAACAAGGACACACTCGCTGCTACCTCATCTCATGTCTGCTTCACCCCGAAAGGCTTCGGTGAAACAGTGATGTTCCTCTAGATGATGCGCTCACACCTTTTCACCTCGCGCAAGAGCACGTCCGTGTCCACGGCCGAAAAGCGATCTTGTTTGCCGGGCAAATGCGCCATTGTAATAGCCATCTGCCACAGATCAAGTGCCGCTGCCTTTTAAAGGTGCCATTCAGATTGGTTCATTGCATGTTTTGCCCAAAACACACCTCTGAATAATTAGGAGAATTAGGACAACCCTTCTTCCTTGTTCTGGCACAAAGTCTGGTTTTTCTGCCGTCGACATAGCGAAATGGATTTGGACCCATATATATTAGTTCATCTTTGCACTTTACGTTAGATCGTCAAAATAGAGTTCCTGGTTGCTCTCACCTCTAGTACATATAGGTTACATAGGGTACATAATATGATACAATGTGTCCTTTGTCCATTACCGCACACACAAACACATAACCTCAGATATTCATTGAAATATTTGAGTGGGGAGCCCAAGGAGGAACTCAATTTTTATGCCATAAAGGATTCTTAAAATCATTCCATAGAAGCCACTTCAAAAGGATATGAAAACTTACGACGTAATGGGGAAATTCACGTAATCCTTGCAACAGCAGGGCTCAACAGAGCACGAAACTGCAAGCTGAAGGCCGCACCTCACCTCATCCTGATCAAAGCTTGAGCCAAATTCGAAACCAAGGTTTATTATGTGGTGGATGAGGGCTCAGTGTTGTGACCTTAATTCTAAGTCATATTTCTGTCTGGGAGAGAACATCACCCAAGGCTCTATGGTGAACAGCAATAATAGAAAACAGCTTTATTCCTAGAGGATTCTTCTCCCTGTGACTGGAGGTGCTGTTTCATGACAAAAGATATTTTGTTTCCTGTCAAGAGTCAGACCCCTTGAGAATGATCACTTCTAAGGTCTGGGTTAAATGTGACTGGTGGCCTTTGGTCCAAAGTTAGGGCACCTGTGAGGCGTGATGAGAGAACACCACTAAACTACACAAAGATGGCACTTTTCAGAGCCACTTCAAATAGCTACTCCGTGACATCTATTATCCTCATTCACTAATTAAGTCAATAAACCACCCAGCAGACAAATTGCAGACACGTTTTGTCAGATTTTTTTCCTGTCTGATTTTCTTCTATGACCATAGTAACAGCTACTCCCTACAACAATGATGGTTACATAAAGCAACACATATACAGTGGAAACCGCTTATAGTGATCACAGTTATAGTGATCACAATTATAGTGACCAACCGAATATATGGATCAAAAAGCTTGGGACAGAACCGGCCAACCATTTCCTGGAACCACTTATCCTGGTCAGGGCTGCGTGGGATCCAGAGCCTATCCTGGAGGCTACGGGCACAAGGCAGGGAACAACCCAGGATGGGGTGCCAACCAATCGCAGAGTACACTCACACATCATTCACTCACCCACACACAGCTATTAGCCTCAGAATGTTTTTGCACCGTGAGGGGAAACCAGAGTATGACACAGGGAGAACATGCAAATGCCACACACATGGAACCCCGACAGACTCGAGCCCTGGTTCTCAAGGTGCGAGGCAACAGTGCTAACCACTGTACAGTACCACCCACTGCAAGAGCATTCATGTACAAATACTGTTTAAAAAATTTGCTTGTAGTAATCAAGTGATCTGCTTACAGTGTTCATTTTGGGTCTTTCTATGCATGGCAACATATGGAAAAAATTAAAACTATGATAATTCTTTTTTTTTATTGCCTATTTTGCCTTGTGGTTTGCATTGCTTCTGGCTAGCTAGTTGAGGCTAATGCTGCGTGCACAGAAAACATGACGGGAAAAAGAAAGTCATTTTCTCACAATGATAAATATAGACTCATCAAAGCTTATGATAAATTGCCAAAAACGAGCCACTGAGTTGCAACAGCGAAACCACAGTAATATATATTTTACGTACAATATTGTACTATATTATAGAGTATTTGAATTATATGCAGCTCAGGAAATTAATTTGTAAAGTACTGTAATTTGAAAAGCATTTTTAACAGCTGTTGTCACAGCCAGCACCGGGAAGCAGGCAAAGGAAACTGTGGATACGGAGAAAGGACTTTATTCGCGGGGTAACACACTTCAAACACAACATGTAACGTTAATGACCGGACTGGGGAAACAAACTGAAATGCAGACTAAATACGTTGAACTAATGACAGCAACAGGAAACAGCTGGTGAACATGGGGAATCCACACGGGGTAGATGAGGGGGCGTGGCACCCGGGAGGAGTGGACGAGCGGGGCATGACAGCTGCACTGTATTTTGAAAGTCAATAAAATTCAGAAAATAGCAATGTTGTGTGTTTTATTACCTCATATTTATGTGATAAATATATAAATGTCAATTAGATGGTAATCTGCCTGAGACAAGAAAAGAAAAAGGAAAAAATCGGTTATAATTATCATCCACTTATTGGGATCAATATAAGCTGTTTCCACTGTATTTAAATTTGCATAAATTTCAATTTCATGTTGTAGCACATGGCAGTTTCTCAGGTTCCCAATTGGCCACGGACGGTATGTGACTAGCTGACCAACAGGATGTGGGAGATCAAAGGTCCTCTAAGGAAAACAACCCGGCCAATGAGGACGAAGGTGAGGAAACATGAAAGAGAGTGTCCAGCCCAGCCTGAACATTATGTCAACGCAGAATCCCAAAGGCTAACACACTAGAAATGACTCTCATAAATACAGTATGTGGATAAACATTCCCACTAGAAAACTTGCACTATGGAAGCTGACAAAGCCAGAGCTCCTATTAAATTCGAACCACATCCCGGTTTACAGCTCCCAGCTGAGTGAGGCTCATTTCCAGGGTGCCCCCCGACCAGCACAGTGAGTTTTCACACAATTATTTATCAGACGAATTTGGCTCATGGAAGAATAAAACCAGGCCTGTTCATGTTCAGGACATTATCATTACTGACCGAAAAGCACAAATAGACAAAGCGAGCAGCAGGCAGTGCTTCTAGCGCATACATTTCAGGTAGCGCACATTTCAGGTAACATGCACATTTCAGGTAGCGCACATTTCAGGTAGCGCACATTTCCGGTAGCGCGCACATTTCAGGTAGCGTGCACATTTCAGGTAGCGTGCACATTTTAGGTAGCGCACATTTCAGGTAGCGCGCACATTTCAGGTAGCGTGCACATTTTAGGTAGCGCACATTTCAGGTTCCCATAAATGGTAGCCCTTGTAGGTACAGCACTAAACAGAAAATCTACTTATGGTGGGAATAGATGTTTTTCTCTTCACCTTCCAGGTTTGCCGTCTTCCAGATTCCACGCTTACACAAGATGTTTCTAATGCTTTTTTTGGAGAAAAAAAAATATAAAAGACAGTCGCAGCAATTAAAATACATAGAATTCTCTTGGGATAGTTCCGAATAACATAGCAACAGTCTGATGGATTATATAGCAAGATTTCCATGTAGAGTCAGGCTAGACTCCTCTAGAAAATGCAGGGCTATTAATAGATCGTCCACATTATACATGTGTTTGTAGGAAAGTGGTCGCTCTTCCCTCTGGATAAAAGGACCGAACATTACTTCAGCAGTTCAGATCAACATCAGAGTGAGGATAAATCTGGCTTTTGCTGTTTCCTTGGCAACCTGAAACAAAATCCATCATATTAACGTTGGGGGAAGGAAGAAAAAAATGATAAATGTATTTTTTAATCTCTTCAAACATTCAATTAGCCCAATGTAAATGAATTATGGATGTTTACTGTTTATAATAAAATGACTATGTGCATATGAATTATTGTATGAAACACAATATGACATTTTTCTTATGAGTGTAAAACCTTGAATTACTGGGGTGTTCTAAGACTAGGAACATAGATATTATATTTTAATTCTTTCTGCTCCGAGCTGCAAACAACATGGTATTTATGGCTGATACGCAAATATCTGGCTTTGTATGATAACCCTTCAAATGATTGGTGAGAACCTCTTATTAACGTCTGACATATTAGGAATAAGATGAGAGAACCACTCCAGACTGTACGATCCAAGGCGCGTGAGGAACTTTCAAATTAAACAAAAAGCACCGGCTATAAACTTCAGGCAGCTGACAAACAAGGAATTAATTTCAGATAAGAGGGATGAAAGAGCTGGCCAATGTTAAGCGAAAAAGATACATGGGGGGAATGTAGAGAAAGAGAGAGAGAAAGAGAGGGCGAGAGAGAGAGAGAGAGAGAGAGAGAGAGAGAGAGAGAGAATAGGATTGTCACTCAGTAGCACCAGAATTAAATCCTGAGCCTCAAAGCTGAAAATCAAAACACAGGTAGCAACAGTGTCATTTAATTAAATATTAATGAGATGAATGTTGAAATTCGCATAATGTTGCTGAAAGCACAGCCTACTATGCTATTCCCACTGGGAATGTTAATTTTTTGCTTCTGGGCGTGTGCAGAGCAGCAAACAGCGCAGACTAACGTATGAATACAGAACACCGCTCAGCAATTTGGGTCAGCTCTGGCGCCTTTGAAGAAATCCCTTCATTTGTGGCTTCGCAGTCTATCTGGAGATTAATAAACAACTCCCAATCAACAAAAATGGGAATTATGAAGAATAAACTGAACTTTGATAAAGGTCACACTCTCCTTATATCCTTGTTGTAGTTATGAACACATTATGAGAAAACACTGTTTTTGTAGTATGCACCACCTGGACAGTGTATTGAGATAGACCTCTTAATCAGATATTAATTCTGGTTGCTTTATTCAGACCCATTACCACAGGAGTATAAAATCAAGCACCTAGCGATGTAGTCAGGTTTACAAACATCTGTGAAAGAATGGGTCGATTTGAAGAGCTCAGTGAATTCAAGTGTAGTACCGTCGTAGGATGCCACCTTTGAAAGTCAGTTTGTGAAATTTCTTCCCTGCTGGATATTCCACAGTCAACTGTAAGTGGTATTATTGCAAAGTGGAAGAATTTAGGAACAACAGAAACTCAGCCAAGAAGTAACAGAGCCAGGTCACAGGGTGTCTTCTCAGAAGAGTGGCAGCTGTTATACTGTAGCTGCAAATGGGGGAACAACTCCATATCGATGCCTATGGATTTAGAATGTGATGTCATAAGTTCCTGTAAATGTAATGACCAGGGGTCCCAATACGTTTGTCCATATAGTAAATATCCTCCTGAGACCTGAGGAAAAAAGTGTCTTTCAATTGTAGGTTATTTGTCTTTGGAGGAAATAAAACATCTTACAATTTAGATTTTTTTCAAATTTATTTTTATTTTTAATTTCACAGCATGTCCTCTTTAGTGCACAGCAGGAATAAATATGTTACCTAACATCAGTGCAAAGATAAATGCAAAAATAAAATGTCCACTACAATGGACAAAAATGAATGGGTGGGGTCTCCGGAAGATATGGCAACAGTGACTTTTTAAATTGCACAGATAATTAACAAAAAAAAAAACTATAGCAATCAAATAAATTTAGCTACATGATGATATGATTTATAGGATGTCACTGTGTATTTTGCTTCACTCGTAGAATATATTATTATTTGTTTTTGTTAAGCGTATCAAAAAATGATAAAAATTCATGTAACATAGCAACAAGGGTTGTTAAAATTCAGTCGGTTGACTTGAATCAGCCAGACAGATGTAAACATCTTTCAGCACATTAAAAATGTACTTTAGACATTTTCTAAAATGTCTCTGCATTAGACATGCACTGTTTATGTCATGCATCTCATAAGTTTTCATGTCATAATTTTTTTTTCTATGCCACGCACTTATGTCCTAGTTCCTACCCCACTGCCCAGACATACCCATACAGTAAACCAGTGGCTGTAATGGGATTTTAGGAGGGGCTGATAACTACCTACTGGGAGGTGCCACACAATGGCATGGTCATGTAAATCCACGCTTATAGATGTGTGAGCATCACGCCTAACATATTCACAACATTGTCATCTTAACACATTACAGCAACATTTATGCAGTATTAGATACCTTAGAAATGGGTTTGCCTGCATGAGCAGTCAAGCACACTGGAGAAAACCTACAGTTTTGATTTTCTGACACGGAAAAATTACATGAGCCAAAGTTACCTTGTGAACATTTCATCATGGAGGAAATAGAAACAGGTCTGAAAGTGAAACAAAAAAAGCTTTTGGGTACCCATACCTATACCATCACAAATTGGAATGCAATGCATGCAATCACGTTAATTAAAAATGGGTGAAATTATCTGTCTGAATCCAAATCAGAATCCGAATCCTTTTTATTACCCAAGAATGTTTCCATACAATGAATTTGCCTTGGTGCTGCGTTTAGAAGACACATTCAATGTTTAGCAAATGCATATACAGAAAAATAAAAACACTAGATTAGTGTTTGGGTAGTATAATTATTACATAATAATGAATTATAATAGTAGTAGTAATTATGATAATGAGATCATAAAATATGTAATTATATATTCGTGTACGTATGTATGTAGATAGTAATAATATAAGTATAAATATAAACTATATGAATTTAAACTATATAGAATAATATAGTAATTTAAGGGCTCTTATACAGTACAATTATTAAGTAGCAGCAGTCTATATGTGCAAGAGTGCAATATGTATGAAGTACAGAGAGTCTGCAGTATGTGTGCATAATGTGCAAAAATGCAGAATGCAATTGTGCAGGGAAAGTTTATCAGTGGTTCACTGGTTATACTGGTCAGTAGTTCACTGCAGGTGACGGTTAATTGAATGTCCATTCAGAGACTGGTTTGGTTAATGAGAGACGGAGAGGGAAGAAGCTCTTGACGTGTCTTGTGGTCTTATGTCCTTATGATTCCTGTGAATCATGTATTTATTGTATTTTTTTTCTCATTTCAGTCACGGTATGTAGAGACAATAATAGTAGTTCCATTAAAGGAACTATATCACGTTTGAAAGACGACAGTTGCTCCATTCTCCTCCTTAAGATACATCGGGATACTGTGCTTTTCCCATGCAAAAGGAACTGAACAGATTTCCCCGAGGATGACACAGATTAAGAATATAATCTACAACACTATCAGTAAATGAAATTCTTAGTCTGTGTGTGTTAATATGCTCTATTCGTTCTGAAGATGTTAACTAATGCCTTTTATAGTGACAGAAGTTGGGTATAGCAAACTTAAGCTGCAGCTCAGCATTCCCCTGGAGAGCTTGGTGTCCACGTTATCATTGTCCCCTTATCAGGCAGTGGTGCTGGATAAATGACCTTCTCTCTCACACAATGAGGGTGGTTTGGGGCACAAAGATGACAGGTTCTGCTACACCTCTCTTGATATGGTGATCCATGTCATTGGTGATAGCTTTGGATCTCCTTATTCACTGATCCATACCTTCTCCAACTGATTTTTGTGGCCAGGTTCATGGGCATCTCAGGCAGCATAGGACACACCTGTACTCCTGTCCATCGCAGGACACATACATACACACCTGGACTCCTGTCCATCGCAGGACACATGCATACACACCTGGA
>JAODLC010000015.1:108520-165839 GCA_026781145.1 Hippopotamyrus pictus
GGGATAATCACAGACACGGACAGGTACAGGGATAATCACAGACAGATACAGTCAGGTGCAGGGATAATCACAGACAGATACAATCAGGTGCAGGGATAATCACAGACAGATACAATCAGGTGCAGGGATAATCACAGACAGATACAATCAGGTGCAGGGATAATCACAGACAGACACGGACAGGTACAGGGATAATCACAGACAGACACAGACATAGAAATAAGCACACATAAACACACAGAGCTGACCCGGTTCCTACCAGGCCGGTGCGCCTTGGGGACGGCCACATTTGCGACGCGCACAACGTCCTGTGGCCGCGGCGGCGAGGCGGTGAAGCGGCAGATGCCGGACTCGGAAGGCGTGCTGGAAGTCAGGCTGTCGGTGTACTCGTGCACCCCGACGGCGAGCTGCTCGGACGACGTGTCCGACACGAAGCACTCGGTGACGGTGAGCTTGCCCTGCCTCAGCTGCTCCTCCAGCCGGGCGTGCTCGTAGGCCCGCGCCAGCTCCTCGTAGGTGGACGAGGCGCTCTCCGTGGAAACCATGCTGCTGCGTGCGCGGTCTGCATGTTCGGACACAAGGGTGGCTCTTTTATAGCCACTCAAACAAGTCCTTTCTCTTTTAAACCTTAAAATTTGCGGTGTCTGCAGTACACATAATCAGGCATTGCTAGAGAGAGCCGTAATCCACTGGCTTATAGAAGTCTTGAAAGAATTATGTCCTCTGCAGGCTGCTGTACCTGTATCCTGTGAGGGGCTAGCACTGTAGCTATCGCTCTCTTTGTCGCGGGGTGTGGGCAGCCTCCAGCCGCTACTCAGAGTGTGGGATGAGGAGGGCCGTGGGGGGCGGCTTAGCGTCCACTGGCTGGCGTAACGGCTCCGGGCTGCGGGGCCGGCTTTGGCGGTACGACGAGCTGTGGGGTCTGTGGGGGTGGGGGGACAAGAGTGAGGAGGCGAGCAGTCAGTCCTGAAGTCACACAGAAGCATCTAATAAGTGGGCAAAGGATCATGGGAAATCATGGCAGAGTTCTGGACTTACTGGTTCCGGGTCGTGCGTCGGACACATCCACTAGGGGGCCCGTGGCCTGGGAGATGGACTGGTAGTGGACTGTGTGAGTCACCGTGGTGGACTTGGGCTTGGAGGTCTCCCCAAAGTCAGTGTCTGTAAGCAACACTGTGGACCGGTCATCTGAGGGGGAGAGAAGGCGCAAAGGATAGCGAGGGAGGGGGAGAGATATGGGGAGAGGAAGAGTAGGAGGTAGAGAGATGGAGGGATAATCCTATCAGTGCTCTATTTATATAGAATGAACATTTAGTGAATATTTAGTGTCTCATTTCAGTCTGGCCACCAGGTGGTGTGTTGGTTAAGGAAGCTGAACTTGATGTGATGGTTGGGATCTGGTGTGTGTGGGTTCTCTAGAAGCCTCTTGTGCTGCAAAAGCACAACGTCTGAAGTACCCTGACCACGTGCATGCCGTGTGCCGTGGATCGAGAGCGCCACCTACCTGTGGCCTCCATGGTGTCTCTCTCCTCTATGAGGAGCTGAGCGCGAGGGATGTCGATGTGCATCCTTAGGGTCTGCTGCTGCTTGTTCAGGGTGTCTGACGGCCTGGTGTTCTTACTGAAAAACGAACAGCATGACCGGTGTCTGAACGTGTGAATGAAGCCGTTTACAGTAAGATTTGAACCATATTTTCACCATTTATTATCGGAGATAGGATCCAAGTTCACACTTACCTCATAAGCATCTCTGCCAAGCTTTTTGCATCTGTGGGCAAACGTTTTTTTCCTTAGTTAGCGTTTTGCTTATTTATAGATTCACTTGCCGTTCCCGCGTCCGTGTGTGTGTGTTGGGGCGGAGGTGTCTTACCTCTCAGTCTCTTCAGCCGTTGCTCCCTCCTTCTCCTCCTGAGCACCATCAACAGGATGATGAGCAGCACCAAGCCCGCCAAGATGCTGGGGATGGTCACCATCATCTTCAGGCCCTCGTTGGCAGACACGCTGCCCTTGCTCTCCACCACGGTCTTCGCCAGGGGTGGAATGGTACCTGATGGAGATGGAGGTGTCAAACGCTCGGAACATCAGCCTTTTGATTTGGGGAGCCGCTTAAGCTGGGTCATCGAGGCGTTTCCCTTGAGGCATCATACATAGCTCCTCCTGGGAATTAGCCTTTGACATCTCAGGCCAAAGTTTATCGCTATGATCTGTGATCTTCTGGTTTCTCATAACCTTTGCGGAGATAAAGTCTCCCACTTGTGGCTGGCATCTCTCGACTCTCGTGTTCAGAAGTGTTTAACTTTGAAATATAAGGCAATAAAAACCTCATACTCTTGACCATCCTGAGATATATCAACCCCTTCACATTTGCATTCCCATGAGTCTCTGCTCCACGGTAGAAGTCGGCACTTAACCTTTTTTGAATCTGGCACTCAGACCCAGCTGCCTGAAGCAATGATGAATTTGCTGCCCCCCCCCCTGCCCCCAGTGTTGGGACTTGGCTTTTATGCACAGAGAAGACAACAAATATAGCATGGTCCGTCCAATGAGCAGTTGGGCTTTCAGGAGGGTTTAGAGTGTCTGACAGGAAATCACTGAGCAACTCCCCCGCGTCCAGTAAGTCAGCAAATGATTTAATTCACAAGTCGGCGATCAATACCCCTGCGACACAGGAACATCGCTAAGAACTGGAAGGGAGCGGTGAAAGTTAGCAAAGTCAGCAAGAGATTCAGTGACGTGTGACGGTCTCGTTCATCAGCGGGCCCAGAGCCTTAAGGGCCGCTTAAAGACTAGGCGAGAAAGCTCTCTTCATTCCAGACCAGAGCACAGCACTGATAGGAGAGCGTAATGAGCAAATAAACCCCTGCCTTTCTCTTTATACTGCTGAGATAAATGCCTGTCGCTTGACGGATGATTTCCTGCTGGGAGAGTTAAGCAAAGCACATATTTTCTTGGGGAGATTGTTGAAGACTGTGCGGCTCTATATAGGACGACAAAGTGCAAGAATCTCTACATGAAGACAGATTGCATGATTCTCTACATAAGGACAGTGTGTGAGACTCTCTACGTGAAGATAGAGTGTGTGACTCTACATGAGGACAGATGATGTGACTCTACAAGAGGACAAAGTGTGTAACTCTCTAAATGATGACAGAGTGTGTGACTCTACATGAGGACAGATGATGTGACCCTACAAGAGGACAAAGTGTGTAACTCTCTAAATGAAGACAGAGTGTGTGACTCTACATGAGGACAGAATCTGCGACTCTACATATGGACAAAGTGTCTGACACTCTAAATGAGGACAGACTGTGTGACTCTCTACAAGAGGACAAAGTGTGTGACCCTCTAAATGAAGACAGAGTGTGTGACTCTACATGAGGACAAAGTGTGTGACTCTCTAAATGAAGACAATGTGTGACTCTACATGAGGACAGATGGTGTGACTCTTCATGGAGACAGAGTTTAAGACTCAACATGAGGACAAAATGTATGACTCTACATGGGGGCAGAATGTCAGAGGGGAGGACAGTCAGCATGAGTTGAAAAGGAAGAAGGAGGAAGACTCACTGCCTTCATAGCTGAGAGTGGCGAACATGGCGGTCTTCTCTGCAAAACCAGCACTGTTGGATACCTTCATTCTCAGCTCATACCAAGTGGCCTCTTGCAGGTCGTACAGGGTGTAGCTCTTGGTCAGAGATGCACGCTGAGCAGTCGTCCAGATGGCGCTGTCCACCGGGCGGTACTCCAGGACAAAGGAGGTGATGGGGCAGCCACCATTGCTCCAGCCAATCAGGTTCAGCTTGACACGGGTGGAGTTGATGCTGGCAAACAGCTCCTGCTCTTTGGAATATTGCGGCTCTGGGCAGGAGTAATGAACAGATCAGAGACATCGGCTCTAGACCTGAGAAATCAAAGTCTTACATTCTGCAAAATCACAGAGTTGGTTCAGCTGCTCTGTAATCGGCTTTCATAGCCTGTCTGGTTATTGACTGCTAGCAGTGAGAGTCATATTGCTTCTCCAATCAGAGCTATGTTTTGTATACAGAGTCTGCTAATTGGTTGTGTGGAAAAGAGGCTGAGCTCAACTGCACACAAGATAGAGGAACTTGCATCAGCAGCCGCAGCACATAAACATTGAGCATGGCAGCCCTGTGGTAGCGAAGGCCAAATGAAGCTTCATGAACCATGTGCTGTATTTTCTGACCCCACTAGATGGTGCTCTCTGTTCAACAAAGGGCTCAAAGCATGCCCCAAAACAAACCAAGAGCACCATCTAGCAGTGTCAAAAAATACAGCAAATTTGAAACTTCATTTGACCATCACTAACATGGAATAAAAAACGAGGCAAAAGCAAGCAAAGGAGAGAATGGTACCTTTGCCGTGTGTCTTGGCCTCAATGATCTCGCTGATGCGGCCGGGTCCAACCCCATTGTGGGCAGTAAGTGTGAATTTGTACCACGAGCCACACTTGAGGTTTTCCAGCCGGTAGAATCGCTCGCTGGGGCTGATGGAGAAGTTGCCCCACTGCTCGCTGTTGTCCTCTGAGTACTGCAGGACATACCCTGTATGGAGCGGGGACATTAGTGAGAGTCCCTGACCTTCACCCACCAAGTGGTATCTGTGTCAATGTCCTCCTGCACCAGCATCTCTGTGAGTGTTTCTCAATATGTGGACGTGACTCTACTTGTGTTCTTGCGTACCCATTTTACGTAATCTTCCATTGTCGAAGACCAGGTCCAATACTCAAATACAGTACAGTACAGAAGATGGTAAAAATCCCCGGATGTTCTTCTTGCCCCGCCCCAAATATCAAGGATACATCGGTTGCATCTTCACCAAGTGAGACCAATCCCATGATTCATTGCACCCCAAGTTCATTCTTGGGAGGCAAGTTAACAAGACCACTCTTGCTAAGACCATAAGCACGGTCTTTGAGTTCTTGGTATTGAGAAACACCTTAAGACTTTATGAATGGGACTTTAACGACTAATACAGGCAACATGATAAGCAAGACGTGTGTGGGGTGATTTTGTTCAGCAAATCCAGAGAAAATGTTAAGAAGGTAAATGTCACACTAAAGGCTCACTAGGGTAACAATGACATCTGGAATTGGATAAATGTGTGACTGATAGGATGCAGGATCCTCTGGTACAAGTCTTGCTGCTGTCCGCTATACGGGAGTACACAGGGGTGGGCGCACAGAGGCTCTGGCCCCAGCTGAAAGCTGATTGGTCCACAAAGTACCCCCTTCACTGTCACTCATAAGATTCAAAACATATCATTGGCTAATGATCTGGTAGGCATCTCTATGTATTTTGGCTCCTCTTATGCCCCCCCAACCTTAAAAAAATGTTAGAATTGCCCCTGGTCCTCGCACATAACACCATTATTACTGCTGCAAACTTCTTTGTTCCCTGGTCGTATGGAGGGAAACAGCCTGCCGCGTGGACACTCTCCTTGAGTACCACCGGTGAGTTGCTTATCGAGAACCAATCATTATAGCCAGTGACAGACAGTGCCAGCCCCTCACTGGGCTTCTCTCCAGCATGAAAATCGCCAGCCATTCCACATTTGCCGACTCATCGCACATAAAGGACGACCTGACTCACCCCTGATGGAGCTGCCCCCATTGTCTCCGGGGATCCAAGAGAGAGTGATGGACGTGGTGGTCGTCTTGGTTACCGTGAGACGAGGCTGGTCTGGAGGCACTAGGAGAAAACGTCGTTATTTTTTGGTGTCTGTGTTTAGTTGACAAGATATCCTGAGGGGCATTCAGGAGGCATACACCAAACTAGAGGACAACAGAAGAGAAGAATCAAGATCTTCTTCGGTAATTAATGGAAAGAACGAGTCCAGAAACAAGCAGAAACACATATTCAGGATGCTTAAAATTGCCTGCTGGCATTTCAGCTCCTCAAGGTGATCTAGGGTGCTTCCTCATGTCAAGGCAGACAGAATTTAGACTACATAAACAGGATTTTGGGTTACACAGTGCTCCCAGGAAGTCTTGGGAAGCTTGTTTAATTCTGTAAAAATATTGCAAATCCTGTCCACTATACAGGGGTACACTGGGGTGGGAGCACACAGAGGCTCTGGCCCATATGTTTAACATATCTGCATATATCTTCCCTACAGACATTTTCTTTTTATTAAGTGTCAATATTGTTGACTGACACATTCAGTTCTGTTCTTGCCATTTTGCTATTAATCGCCATTGTAGTTACTGGCTCCCAAAGGGACACTAAACACAAATGCTTGGTGTTTTACATTATTGGAAAGGTGTTACTAATTAAAAAGCACGCAGTGAGACTGCTTGTCAATTAACTTGTTAACACAGAACAGCTCCTTTAGAACTATAATTTGGGTTTCAATTTATTACTACTTGAAATAAATGTTTTACTAACAACTACTGATTGTTTCAATTGTGATATATATTTTTGTCAACAAATGATTCGAGTAATGGTTTTTGTTATGAAAGCAATAAATTTGTGCAGGCGTCCTGAGACTGAACACTGTGTGTTGGGTCAGGTCACCATCACATAGAGTTTTGTCTTGTTTACCTTGAACCTGCAGGTTAAGCACAATTTCATCCGATCCCCAGCTGTTGCTAGCCATGCAGGTGTAGTACCCAGAATCCTCTGCTTTCACCATCCGGATGACAAAGCTACTGTTGCTATGAATACTGCGCCTTCCGTCAGTGACCACAGGGGCAGGATTGCCATTGCTGAAAGAGAGCAGGTTATATTCTCATGACCATGTGCAATCATGGTGCTTACATGTGCTTTTAATGCTGAACTCTAGTTGAATAAACAAGCTCTTTCCTGTTTGTCTTCCTTCCTTGTTCTTGTTACTCCACTGCTTTTTCCCTATTTTCACTTCCTGTTTCTAATATTTTTATCTGCTTCATTTTATACTACAGCTTTGTCCTGGTTCCTCTCCCCTTTCCTGTTACTCTGCAGCTTTCCCGTGTCTATTTTTCCTGTACAGTTCTTGTTTCAGTTTGCTGTTCCTTAACTTTTCCCGTGTGCCTTTTCTGTTTCCTGTCTTCCTCCTGTCTTTCCCATGTGCCTTTCCTATTCTCTGACTTGTTCCTGTTTTTCCCTGTGTCTTTCCTGTTTCCTATCTTCTTTCTGTCTTTACTGTGTCTTTCCTGTTTCTGGTCTTCTTCCTGTCTTTCCAATGTGGATTTCCTATTTCCTGGCTTCTTCCTGTCTTTCCTATGTGGCCTTCCTCTTTCCTGTATTGTTCCTGTCTTTCCTGTGTGTCTTTCCTGTTTCCTGTCTTCTTTCTGTCTTAACTGTGTGTATTTCTTGTTTCTGGTCTTCTTCCTGTCTTTACGATGTGCATTTCCTATTTCCTGGCTTCTTCCTGTCTTTCCTATGTGGCCTTCCTGTTTCCTGTATTGTTCCTGTCTTTCCTGTTTCCTGTCTTCTTTCTGTCTTAACTGTGTGTATTTCCTGTTTCTGGTCTTCTTCCTGTCTTTCCGATGTGCATTTCCTATTTCCTGACTTCTTCCTGTCTTTCCTATGTGGCCTTCCTCTTTCCTGTATTGTTCCTGTTTTTCCTGTGTGCCGTTCCTGTTCCATGTCTTCTTCCTCTCTTTCCTCTGTGCCTTCCTCTTCCTTGTTTTTCACTTTTCCTGTTCCCTGTCAGTCTATATTTTCATTCTGTTTGTCTCTTCTGTTGCTTCTCTCGTTCTCTTTACTGTACAGCTATCACCCGTTTCCTTTCCTTCGCCTTTTCCTGTTTCCAATTAATGAATAGCATTTCCGGTTTGCCTTTCCTGTTATTTCCTGTCGAATCTGAATTACCTGTCCTTCACCCATTTGACGGTGGGGGATGGGTCCCCGACTGCCCTGCACGGTAAGATTATGTCCCTCATCCAGGGTGTCGTGACAGTGCCGCTGAACGTCAAGATCCTGGCAGGAGCTGGGGAACGGGAACAGTTCATTTCATGTGACCTTTTAACTGCCTATTTGTCTTTTAAAAAATTCACTAATGCGTGTGATATATACCACCAAAACGCACAGAATCTGACATTAGTCTCCCCCTTTGACTAAATGTGATTAACTGTGAATTTTGGTCTGCATGTCTTAGCAGAACTGGGTGCGGCTGAAGGTTCATCTGTGGTTTTGCGCGGGTGAACCGCTGGCTGTGTACCTTTGGGTAGCGGCTCCACTGTGATGATGGCGCTGGCATTGCCCCGACCTGCCTCTGTGGCCGCCACCACCCAGATACTGTATTGTCGGTTCTGGACCAGGTTTGGGATGCGGTAGAAGAAGACGTCCGGTGAAGCTTCGAACTCACTCATGACCTGTGGAGCGTGGGAGTGGCGCGGGGGGGCCATGAGGACGGGCACGAGACACTTCAGCAAGAGACGGGGGCCGAGGCCATGTGACCCCTCTGGTCCTGTACCTTAGGGTAAGGGTTGGAGCAGAACACGGTGTACTTCCTGATGACCCCATTCAGCTTCAGCGGCGGCAGCCAGGAGACGAACACCACGGTGCTGCCCGCGGCCGCGGCTTTTACCCCCCCTGGTGGCCCAGGGACTGGAGACAAGACAGGAAGTGAGGTGGGGGGGGCAACAAAAAAAGGGACTGACAATAATTTCATACGTGTGATACATAGATTATGTTGACGTACAGGCAGTCCCCGGGTTAAGGATGCCTGACGTACGGAACAACTTACAAACGGACTGCCATAAAGCCTATTATATTAAAAAATCGGAGACTGGAGTTAAATACAATGGTTTGTAATGAACACACGTACGACTTTGTGAAGCTCGTTGGCTCAAGGTACAGTACAGTACTGTATGTAGTTTATTACTGTATAATTAATATGGAGTTTGTTATCACTGTTCCGACTTACCTACGAATTTGACTTAAAGACAGACTTAGGGAACCGATCTTGTTGTCAGAGATGCCACCTATCTGAGCTCCATTCCCCGCCCCACGGTGCCCGCCCCCGTACCATCTTCTCTGGTGCGGATGAAGATCTGCTGGCTGCGGGCGCCGTCGCCGGCGCGCGTGAAAGCCAGCACCTGCACACTGTAGTTGGTGTACTTCTCCAGGCCGTCCAGCTCTAGCGACGGCTGCATCGTGGTCACGTTCCAGATTTCGCCAAGCTCTGGAGGGGGCCGGCGAAAGGTCAAAGGTTAGTATAAAGTGAGTTTGCCTGCAGATGTAATAGGCTCCTGTATCCATGGGAGATCAACTGATGGGATAGGACGTCAAGTCCAAGACACATATGAAATGTAGCAGAAGCGCAAGGCATGCACAGCCAAGAGCTCTGTGATTTTATCGGTATCATGCGCGTGGTGCTGCGGGACCATCCTTATGCGTGGAATAAGCTGTCTTGAATGAGCTCTACATTGCCACCTTGTGGCAGATTGGAATATAAGCAGGCTGCCCATGTCATATCCACAACCACATACAGCGAAATAGAAACGGCATGATGTGGCACGGATAGGCACGGCTGTCATTCCTCTGTTTGGGCACACTAGCCACAGAACCTTGCCTGTTTAAAATGGTCTTTGAATATTTCATTAGTGGGTCAGCTTGTCAGACTGTGACAGCAAACAGGAGCATCTGTGAAATCGGTGTGACGGATTTGGGGGCCAGAGGTCCCGGCACGTCAAAAGTAATAACAGTGACCCTGTGGATAAGCCCAACAGAGACTAGCCTCTATGAACCTCTATGGACTGGGGGTTATGCTACAGAAACAGATGTGAAAATAATCCTGAATCCATGCTCACACAGATACTGGGGGTAATGTTCTGTATCTCCACTCTGTTTTAATCTGGCTCCCACCCAGCAGAGAGCGGTGTGGTTAACTGACTAAGGTCAAAGGTTAAGACTATGCTTTCCTGCTGTGGTTTATGAATGTTAACTAGCTTTGCTGAGAATGTCAACACAGTTTCCGTAGGGATCATGAGACCCTCTAGACAAGGCCGGCTGCCAAACAACCATGTTATTATACTAGCCCTACTGTGAGGGTCCCCCATATTGGGGGGGCAGGGGCCAAAAAGAACAAGGAATGGGGAATGCTGGCTTATTAGGATACAGGGAAGTGCTCAACACCACACAACAGTAAATACAGACACAGAAGAGGACTTTGATAGAGGAGAAAACAAACAGAAACATGAGCAGGGATGTCGTGGACACGAACTGAGAACAAGGGCAGGGCCCCAGCTAAGAGCTGATTGGCTCCCACTTGAAAGCTGATTGGCTCCTGGAAGCTCCCTCCCCTGTCGCTCACTGATTTTGAACCTCATTTGCTAAAGATAAGCTTGGCCACATATTATGAATTACATCCTAGTATTATGAATTAAATCCTAGGATGAACCCGGAACGAGGGACAGACAGAACTAATCCGTCACCTGACTCTCTACTTTACGATAATTAAACAATAATTAAAATAATCTCCATCGCCATCACTATGATGTTAAATACTCATAGAATTGAAGAGGATGGGTAAATGGTTCTAGAACCATTGGCCGGGGGCTGTACCTCCGTCAGGCAGGTTGGCCCAGTAGATGACGCGGAAACCTTGGAGGACGCCATTGAGGGCGTCCTTGCCGGGCGTCTGCCAGGACAGCGAGATGCTCTCAGCTGATGTGGCGGTGGCTTGGACGTTTTCAGGTGGCCGACTGGGAACTAAGGAGGGAAATAGAAGACTGTAACAAAGTGCAATTCGCAAGGTGTCCACTAGGTGGAGATCGTGTACCTTTCCCGTACTAAAAATGGTAACGGAGATCAATGCGACTAGGGAGTTAAATGTAAAACCTAAGAAAGGACTGCGTGAAAATCACAGGATTTTGTATCACTGTTTCACAACTGGGCGGAAAATTAAATTTTAATATTTATTAGTCTTGTCAAACTTTCTGCTTTCATTATTTTACTGAAAATATTTGATAATATTGTTCTAAGCCTATCAGTCCTCTTAATCAATGTAGTAAATATTCAAAGCAAGGAAGCAAAGTTATTAACAGCAAGGAATTAAACTAAAAATATAATTTTCTTGTGGAGAACCTCACGGGTTTAGGGCGAGTATACTGGTTAAGATTAGGGCTGTCAAACTCAGTCCAGTTTAACCACAGATGCTTCAGTATTATTTGCAGTTCTGTCCTACTGTCACTAGAGGGTGCTGTTACTCACCATCCTCCAGTGTGGTGATCACCACCTCTTGGGATGACGGTCCCATGCCTGCACTGTTGCCGGCCTGCACCACCACTCCATAGCGGGTGAACTTCCTTAGACCATCCAGCAGAAGCGTCTCGCCGTCTCCCGTCGTCTCTGTGGTGACCACGTTGAACTGATGGCTGCCAGCCATGCTGTGCTCGCGATAGCCCACCTGGTAGCCGCGGATCACGCCGTTCTGTAGGTGCTTCTTGGGTGCCTGGAAGGATTCAGACACTATGGTAATAGACCCAGAACCCCACTTAAAGAATGTCAACTGGTGCCATTGGAATCACCCCTTACTGACAGAATCTAGGGAGAGGTCAACAGGACAAAGAAACTGCATGGCCAGTGTATCCAGGTCAGCATGACATGGGGTGGTCTCCATCCTCACCTGGCATGCGACTACCCCATACTGACCTGGCATAAGACCACCCCATACTGACTTGGTGTATGACCACTCCATCCTGACCTGGCATGAGGCCGCGCCGTACTGATCTCTACTACACCTGAATCAATTCATGAGTTGAGCACGCAGGTCAAGAGGCCTCACCATACCTTCCAGATGACTCTGATGCTCTGGGATGTGACGGCCTCAAGCTGGACATCCTGTGGAGAACCATCGGGGGCTAAGGAGGAGATAAGTCCCAACATTAGTCAGTCAAGGAAGCAGCAGATCAGTTCCCCCTTAAAGGACCAAGACTCATGGCCACATGAGATGCTACCTGCTTCATCAGTGGTGACAGTGAGCTCATTGCTGGCCTCGCTTTTGCCAATATGGTTCTTGGCAAACATGCGGATGTTGTAGGTGGACGATGGGTGGAGATCGATGATCGTGGCCTGGTTCAGCTGCGGGGAGACGTCCTTGGTCTTCTGGGCAGTTTCCCAGGTGGCTTTAGGTAGAGTATGGTTAAGGATCATACAAGGGTGAAGTGCAGTGGAGGAGGTGAAGCTGAAAAGCAATAAGTCTCATTCATTGGCTTAAAAACATTCCAGTCTCCCTAGCAACCATACCTGATTTGTTCTTGCACTCGATGTCATAGCCAGTGATTGGGCTGTTGCCGTCAAAGCCCATGGTCCAACGGAGGGCAATGATACGATCCCGCACCTCCCGGATCTCCACCTCGGGAGGGTCAGGGGGTTCTGGGGTGGAAGAGGTTGGGAGGTTGTTCGATATTAAACATGGACTCATGATTATTATCCCCTCTGGGACACTTTGACCGTAACACCATGACCCCATAAACTGCAAGGCCTGGTCTTTTAGTCTTGCAGTTATCAGAAGTGCAGCTCAGAGCATCCCGTTACCTTGGACCGTCAGCTGAATGATGCCTCTGTCTTCACCATACGTGTTGATCGCATGGCAGGAAAAAAACCCAGAGTCTTCCCTGACTGTAGGTAAAATCTGGAGCGGAGAGACACATGATGGCTGGGGTCATACTGGAGAAAAATAAGGATAACTGAACCTCATTTTACTATGTTTATTGACCATAGACAGCAGGGGGAGCCAACACCAGACAGCCAAGCCCACAAGCAGAAGCAGACCCAGCTTTCAACAAGCATTACTCTAGATGCCCTGTCCACTTGGCTAACTGAAGAGCTCAAGACTGGGAATCTCTAGAGCCCAGTCGGGCAGCCCTCCAGCACATTGCAGGACCAGCACATTGCAGGTGTACTCCCCCTCTTCGGTATCCTTCCGCACGTCAGACACATTTATACATCTTAGATAGATTTATCGTGGTGGGAATATGGAACAGAAAACATGGTATCCATCACTGGGACCTGGCTCGAGCAGGGTGGAGGGCTCCCTCATATGAAAGACAGCAGTACCTGCAGGGTGGAAATGACTTCGTCGGCTGTCTCCTTGACAGAGATCACGTAGCGGCTGGTCTCAGGGTTGATGATGCGGTCCTCCTTCTCCCAGCGGACCATGATGGGCTTCTCACCGTGAGCTGTGCAGCTCATCTCCTTCTTTTGGCCCTGTGTTGCCAGTGTTGTGTTGGGGTACGATGTAATCATGGCTGGGACTGGAGGGGGAGGGGAGGGTTACTATGATGAGACACAGTGCCAGAGAGAAACAAACTGTTCATACAAGAAGTGCTCAACAAGTGTAAAGTGTCCACACAGGAAGTGGCAGAAAGTAAAACAGGAAGTGCAAGAAGGGATACAGAAAATGGAAAGAACAAGAACAAAGTGCAAGAACAAACTATCCACACAGGAAGTTTCAGGAAGGTATTCAAGATATGCAAGAAGGAATACAGGAAATGCCAGACAAACCAAACAGTCCACACAGAAAGTATAATAACAATAGATACTTTGTTGATCCCTGTGAGGAAATTCTCTTTATGTCTCCCCCAACTTGCAACTAGGTGAGAGCAAGCTGGCTGTGAAAGGCAGCCACCCATTACAGAAAGAGCCCACAGATGTGCAGAGGCTGAACCGGTGACCTTCCAGTCACAGGCACAGACGCTTAGCCCGCTGAGCCTATCAGGCAAGAACAGACTATCTACATTAGAAATGCATGATAGAAACAAACTGTCCAGGAAGTGCCAGAAAGGAAAAGAGGAATCGCCAGGAAGGAATACAGGAAATGCAGAAAAGAAAAGAGGAAGCACCGGGAAGGAATACAGGAAATGCCAGAAAGAAAAAGAGGAAGTGTCAGGAAGGAATACAAGAAATGCCAGGAAGGAAAAGAGGAAGCGCCAGAAAGGAATACAGGAAATGCAGAAAGGAAAAGAGGAAGCACCGGGAAGGAATACAGGAAATGCCAGAAAGAAAAAGAGGAAGTGCCAGGAAGGAATACAGGAAATGTTCAGGAAGGAAAAGAGGAAGCACCTGAAAGGAATACAGGAAATGTAAAAGGAATAGAGGACATTCCAGGAAGGAATACAGGAAATGCCAGTAAGGAATACAGGAAATGCCAATAAGGAATAGAGGAAGTGCCAGGTACTGTCCACACAGAAACTGCCAGTCAAATACATACTGTCCAAATAAAGGAAGCAGACTTTCTAGACTATGTGCAACAGAAGAGAAAGGTTAAATTCATGCTTCACAGTCCCATGCAATAAGAGTGACATAGACACATATATACCTGAGAATAGCTTGAGCATTCACAGTAACATACACATGCTGAGTTATGGAGGTACGGGCAAATGGGGCATGAAAGCTCTGAACACACACACAGTGTGAGCCTGTATCAGACCCTGGCAGTGTAACCAGTTAGGTCTCACTCTCAGGCCTGTCTGATGATTGGCTCAGAACATAGCACTATATAAGCCCCACCCCCTCTTATACTGAACCAATCAATGCATTGCACCTGAATGTGAGTGATGAGTTATTTGCACCCCCCAACCCCGCTGGCCACTCCTTACTTTTCACGTTGAGGTACATGGACTTGCTGACGTCGGCTCCCACGTCGTTGCTGACCTTGCACAGATAGTAGCCGCTGTCCTCTTCCAAGACATGCTTGATGAGCAACGAGCCATTAGCCAGCAGCTGGATCCGGAAGCCAGAGTTCATGGCGATGGGCAGGAACTGGGGCACGCCCGCACCTGGAGGGGTGTGGGTGGGGGGTACAAGCCAGTCAAGTGAAGATGGAACCCAGAACCAGTTCTTTACAAAACACCAGGACAGACTCAGATCAGTGCCAACCACTATGACTTTTTGATTGGTACTTGACTATTGTTTGATATTTTTCACAGTGCTGTTGAAAATCCCTCCAATATTTGACACAAGAACAGATTGTTACTTTAATACCATGTATTTGGATAAAATGCTTTAATACAATAAGGTTATATGGTAAGTTAAACTTATGCAATGGTCCACTGATACTAACACACTGGACTGCAACTTACACTGGCAGGTAAATTAAAAATAAACACATTATCAGAATAGTAATATATTGTAAAGTTTAAATGTCTTTTTTCAATTCCATGGTGTTATACAGTGATTTCTCACACTTAAGTATTTGTTTGTGAGCAAGTAGTGGATAGTAGATAGTGATTAGCAGGTAGTGCAAAGCCAATAGCGGGTAGCATGTAGCGAGTAGCATATCATGCATAGTGAGTAAGAAGTAGCAGGTAGTGTATAGCGTATAGTGGGTAGCAAGTAGCGGGTAGCAGATAGCAGGCAGTAAGTAGCATGTAGTACGTAGCCTATAGCAAGTAGCAGGTAGTGAATAGCAGGTAGTGCAATCCCGGCAGCAGGAGGCAAACCATCGTGCTGGACAGATAAGCAACCCATTGCTATAGCGAACTGCACTGGGGCAAGCGAGGAGCTGAGGGTGGCTCGCACTGTACAGATGCTTGCAGAGGCTCACCTTTGGAGTGCTTCCACACGATGGTGGGCACGGGGTAGCCCTCCGCCGAGCAGTTCAGCGTCACAGCCTTGCCATAAATGCCGTCTTGGTCGCGGGGCTGCACGACGAACCTAGGGGGAACTGCGCAGGAAAGGAAAATGCCAGTCAGCGACACCGGGTACTGCAAGTGACAGCCATGTCTCACCAGCCCCACCCCAAATGGGCAGCCCCCTCACCCCTGACAATAAGCTGACTCTGGTGCTCCACCGCCGCCGCCTCGTTGCGCGCGATGCAGGTGTAGTTGCCGTTGTGCACGAGCGAGAGGTTGGAGATGCGCAACGAGCTGGTGAAATCGATGTTGTCGATGGTGACGCCCAGGCTGGCCGGGATGGGGCGGCCATCCTTCTGCCAGGTGATGAAGATGGGCAGGTCGCCGGACACCACCACGCAGGGGATGAAGACCCGCTGGCCAATGGAGAAACGTGGGAACTCGAAGGGCTGGATGAAGGGCGGCACTTGGAGGACATGAGAAAACAAAGACATAAACGTCTGGCCTGACCTTCCTTCCGGCTGAACTAGCATTTAAAACATTTATATAACCAACAGTGAAAAGAAACAAGAACGTGACAATGCTGTTAAAAAAGCTTTTCAAGAAATAGTTCACCTTGAATAACAACCCTTTCAACACCCAATTCAGTTTTTAATGAAGTTTCCTAAGCTGGGACAAAATTACAATATAAATGTTACTACTAAACTATGGCAGTGTTGCTAGGCAGATCTACAAGAATGTAGGTGGAGTGAGAGGACAAAGGAACCAGAGATGTCCTCCTTTTCCCTTTCCTAAAGATCTTCCTCCAATGAAAGTAAAAAAAGTAGGCCAATGACACAAGAAAGGTCGAGAAGGCCACGCCCCTTTGAGACTCAAACATGCACGCTCCTGATGCTGCCTTTCCACCATCTAACTATACCTTTGCCGTCCCCCAGATAGGGCCCAGAGTGAAAGACCTTGAACTTGACATTCTCAGGGTTGGGGCCTTGTCTTTGATTTCATGTACCTTAGGGGTGGGGTCTTATCTTTGATCTTAAGATGATCAGGTTTGGATTCTTACCTATGAGCTTAACAAATCCAAGAGCAGGGATCTTTGACCTTAAAGTACAGGAGGAATTGGGGCCAAATTTTGACTTTGACACTCCCAGGGTTGATGTATGACCTTTGACTTTGGCATAATCGGGGACAGGTCCTTACTTTTGACATTTCCAGTGATAGAACATTACCTTTCACCTTGGAATTCTGAGTGGTAAAATGTTACCTTTGACCTTGACATTCTTAGTTGTAGAGCTTTGCCTCTAACCTTGGCATACCCAGGGGGCGGAGCCTTACCTTTGACCTTGACATGCACGCTTTGGCTGGTGGACAGTTGGGGCTGGACCAACACATTGCAGGTGTATTCCCCCTCATCGGTATCTTTCTGCACGTCGGACAGCTTCAGTGTGCCATTGTTCTCGAAGGCCCGCTGCCGGTGGTTGAAGGGCAGCAGGTTGGAGTTCTTGTACCACTTGATGGAGTAGTATGGGTAGCCAATGACACGGCAGTGAATGTAGGTGTCCCGCCCAGCTATGGCTGTGAGGTTCTTCATTGGACGGATGCTGGCTGGGCCTTCAGAAGGGGCATAGGAGAACAGGCACTCTTTTTTAAGAAACTTTGGAAGACAACATGGATTAAGAACCAAGAATAATGGGCATGCGGAGGGTGTGGCCACATTTACCAAAAGACTTTTCATTGGACCCTGATTCTGAAAACAAAGAACAAATGCTTAAATAATAAACATATGAGCAAGAGTAGAGAAGACTTCCTCAGTGTTGCTATATTAATATGATCCAGACAGCAAAACAGGAA
Organism: Hippopotamyrus pictus; assembly: GCA_026781145.1. NCBI lineage: Eukaryota > Metazoa > Chordata > Actinopteri > Osteoglossiformes > Mormyridae > Hippopotamyrus > Hippopotamyrus pictus. The sequence goes on from JAODLC010000015.1 coordinate 125,888, forward strand.
CCTGGTCGCATTCAGATGAGACACAAGCCAGAGGAGATTCCAGCTTTCCCGTGTGATAAATTACTCAGCATCCCAGCAGTAAAAAAATAAACATAAATGGGATATGATAAAAATCACACACGTGACGGAAATCGCCTCTTACATGAGCGATAACCTGTCCGCCACGAGATAACGCCTCCCTCACAGTAACCTCGACTTCGGTATCTACAGCAAGGTCAAGCCACGTGGAAGGAGACAGGTGTCAGAGGGAAGATGATAGGGGGCAGGGACAGAGAGAAGCAGGGATGCGGCTCGGGTTCAAATCGGGAAAACACGCTAGGGAATAGACAAATACACACAGGCACAGACACACAGAGACATATGTCTGTGTACTGATCGCAGTGCAAATATGGAACGCAACATAGTGTCATCCGGCAGATGCAAATAATGATATAGAATGAGGTACAGCTGTGAGTAAGTAGAACCAGCTGAAGGATTTGGCACCAACCCACAAAAGTTGACTGCAGACCGTTAAAGGGGAACGACAGACTGGTGTACTTCACTTAGGAGCATTCTCAGATCAGATCAACTGGTCTGCCATGATTAGCACTAGCATTAACGAGTATTGTCTAGTACTAACAGTATATGGCGTAGTCATTAAGGAGACACACATCATGGGATCAAGTCCCAAGAGGAGTTCTAAGGCTGTAGACTATATAATGCAGCATATTGATTATCTACGCTGAATGAGCGCCACGTAGTGGAGGAAAATGGAAACAAACACAGCACCCACAAGACTAAACACTCTGTGTATTTACTGGTGGAGTTGTGGCATCATAGACATCTGCTATCTGGGGAATGAGGGGATGTGAGGTGATGCCACAAGAGGATGTCAAAGCTAGGCGTGGGAGGCACATCCACGAGAGCCACCAAATGGGACAAATGCAGAAGAATGGAGGGGGGATGCACAGGGGGTGGGGGGGGTCCCTGAGTGCTGGCCAGCAGGGATGATGCAGCATGCGTCTTGGAGGAGCTGATCTGACAAGCACCTCTTACGTTTATTCGAGCCTGGTAGGTGACCACTCCGGCCGAGTTGTTGCAGGTGCAGCGGTAGACACCGCCGTCGCGCACTTGGGCCTGAGAGATGTTCAGATAGCTCAGCACGTGACCCTCGGTGGTGACGGTCTGTCCCACACGGCGGCCGCCATCCCGCACCACGGGCTCGTCATCTAGGGTCCAGGTGACAGTGGGCAGTGGGGTTCCCTTCACAAGGCACACCAGGGATACAGACTCGCTGGGGCTCACAACTTTCTCACTGAAGGAAGAGAGGATCTTTGGGGTGCCATCTGTGGGGGCGGGGGGGCAAGGGGGTCATCAGAGACAGTGTGGTGAGGTTGCAGCTCCTGGCAGATATCTCAGTCTGATCCACAGGCAAAGACCTCGCTCTAGAACATTCCCCGACCTAAGTCGGACTCGCACCCAGTAGATCCTAGAAACAAGGCCCCCCACCTTCTAGAACCACCTGCACAAAGTCCTGGGCGGACATCTTGGCTTTCCTGGCAAAACACTGGTAGGCGCCCCCGTCGCTCTTGCTCATGGCCTCCACCACCAGGGTCTCACGGTTGTCGCCAGTGATGCGCACGCCGCTGCCTGGGTGGACCACCTCGCCATTACGGTACCAGGAGATCTCATAGTCATCGGAGCCGCTCACCGTGCAGGACAGTGACACCTGGCTGCCCACACTGCCCTTCACTTTGCGTGGACTCACAACTGCCTTCAACGGCTCTGTGGAGGACACAAACAATGGGCCACTCCACAAGGTGGTGCTCTACAAAAACACCTAGAGATGCCATATGCTTCAGGGGCTCTGTCTAAATGGTTGACCCTGTAACAAACTGTAGATGATCTAATATGCATGTGGCAAGATGTAGAGTCAGCTAATTGACTTACGTGTGACCAACAACCGGCCAGCGACCTCAGCATTGCCGTAGCTGTTCCAGACCTCACACACATAGCTACCAGCATCACCGGGCTGAGCGCTCTCAATCAGGAGGCCTGTCACGCCTTGCCGGAAGCGGCTGTCCGATTCCAGTGGCCTGCCGTCTTTCAGCCAGCGGTACTTGGGTGCAGGGTGACCTAGCGCCTTGCAGGGAAGCTCGACCCGATGGGAGGCCATCACCTCACGCTGCTCAAAGCCGTCCAGGATCATCGGTTCAGAGTTCGTTGGATCTTCGGAGACAGAGACAGAAGAAAAGGATCGTCATGACCAGACAGGTGGGTGGATCGACGCTCGAGAGAAGGCGAAACCTCACCTGACACAAAAAGACGCGCGCTGTTGCTCTGCCGGGTCTCGCCTGTGTAGCGATGGCGTGTGACGCAGCGGTAGTTATACAAACCATCCTCATTCTGCACGTCTAAAATGTACAAGGCCCCAGTGGAGGTGATGAGAAATCTAGATCCTGCAATTAATAAAACAAAGGAGCAGAAGGATCAACGTAATCATCTGAACGAAGTTGACTGGTTTCAAATAAGTAGCACAATGCAAAGCCAAAACAGATCTCCCGGACTTATCTGGTCTCCAGGAACTAAGAGACAAGGTAAGCAAACAGCAGGATACTTGTTTCCTGCATGAAACAAAGACCAGGAAGTGTTCAAGAGTGAAGGTAAATGAGAGCTGATGAGCATTGGCACCTATTTTCGGTTTCTCATATGGACAGCAAGTTCTGGCAGGGTGCTCTGTTTGTTGTTCAGTGTAAATAAAGCCAGGATTTTGTTCTTCCTTATGTAGGTCACGCGCCTCAACCAGACTTGTTATCATACACCTCTAAATAATTCAACATCTGAAAATCAATTTCTACATTACTGCAATTTTTTTCAGAGTACCTCTGTGATCACCCGCAAAGATGAGGGGTGGTGGTGGCGGTGAATCAATAAAAATAATTTTTGAATCAGCTGAAATACATTATTGATAGTGCTCCTCTTTGAAGAGGACCTACAGAGAGCTGGGTGTTTCTTGTCTCGGAGGGAAATTCAAACACACCCCATAACTGCACAGGTATGAAGATCACGGAAAACTGACCAATTGCTCTTCCACAGCCTCGCAGAATGTCAAGTCTGTTTACCAGAAACCTCAACATATGCTCACCTCAAGTTGAATGTGAAGATATTTAACATAATCACCCATATACTTAAATGCAGTAAATCCTCAGACTGGCAGACTCTATCAGGAATTATGTCTTAGTATACATGGCTCTACCCAAAAGAGCTTGTAGGGCAAAGCCAGAACCTGATGACACCTTGCTTTTCCATAACAGAGAGCATTACCATCCCCTAAGAGCCCCGTTTGTAGTCATGGCCCTGTGATACTGTGCAGGGAGGTATTTTCCACTCGAGTATGATACCATTTGGTCTGTGTGACGCTCCAGAGACAGTTTGCTGAACCCCAGTGGGATTTTTCACTCCTGGAGCTGAATAATTGGTCATTTCTGACTAATTTTTAAGGCATGGCTGCAAAATGTAACACAACAAGGGGGTCCACAGTGCTAGAGAACAAGTGGGGAGAGTAGAATTCAGGATGTCTCTGACGCATCTGGCCTGTGTCTCTTTGAGAAGCATCTCGCAGGTATGACCACAGACAAGACAGTGGACCGACCCAGCGGTCAGTAGTATAGTCAGAGGCCAAGACAGCAAAGACATTTAACGGGGCCATTTACAAGGCATCACAAAGCTTTCTGAACAAAAAGTAACACATAGATACTCTTTATAATTTAGTAAGCTCTGTTTTTACCACATTACGCAAACTCTTTGCTCTCTATATATCATGTACAAGTAATATGATCTCAATTGCTTTCTTTTTTATACCCCAAAGGATACTTAAATATAACATGAGAACATAGTTTAAAGTATGCATTGAATAATTACATTTATTTATTGTATAAAACCACAAAAATAAACTGACGGAACTAAAACTGAGAATATATCACTGAGTTGCCTTAGGAATGTGTCCCAGAATTTTCTGTGTTGGGAGAGTGCGGGGGGGTCGAGCTTGTGGTCCGGCCTGCAAAAATAGAATATAGCACGCCCCTCTTCCAAGAGGTGCCCTGAGTGACTGAAGAGAGGAAAAGGAAAACAGAGGGATGGAGGTGAGAGAGGAGTGTATTCCTGTGAAGGATGACCTAGTTAAAGGCACGGGGTGAAGGTCTGATTCCCTGAAAGGCTTATTGCCTGTGGTGTAAATGGAGCACATTGTCATAGGTAAGCACAGACAGGAGGGGAGGGTGATCTGTGTGCATGTGCGTGTAACAGAGAGGAGACCCAAGTCCTGGTGCACTCTGGGAAATCACCTTTAGGAGCTTATACAAGCCACAGGGGCACTGGCCCCAGCTGAAAGCTGATTGGCCCCCAGAGTGACCTCTCCTTTGTCATTCAAAACATATCATTCACTAATGATAAAGTTGACCCCTCTTTATGAATGATGGCCCCTGTTATGCCCCCAGTCTTAAACAATCCTTGATTCGGCCCTGATTGCAAGCCTGAAACGGAGAAGCTATTTTCAATTGATGTTCTGACACCAAACCACCATCTATCGCTCTCGACCTCCTGATGGCTCCAGGTGACAGGATGCTTCCTATGAATCCTGAGCCAACGAGCCCCTAATTGACAGAGAAGGACGTGCATCCCCCTGCCGCTGTCCATCTGTGTCATCACCGCCGCCTTCGGAAATGCCGAGTCATCTCCGGCACTTTCTGGGAAAAAGGCTGAAGGCACAATCCCCTCCCACCCCTCACCGCTGCCACATGGCTCCGACGTCCCCACTAACTCACCTAATGGGGAGTGACCCCCACGCAGGGCTGATCCTAGGAATTTTTAAGGTGAAGGGCAATAGAGGGGCCATAATTTATATAGAGGGGCCAACCATATCATGAGTGGTCCTCCCCCTTATATACACCCCCCTCAAACAAAAAGGCCCACTTTCATTAAAACGCTCAGGCTGTTCTGCATGGGAGTGCATGCTCATCCCAACACACTCACTTAGTATTGGCGCATTCCTGCCTCCTGCGGTAACCCCCCCCCCCCCGTGACCCGACCCTAACCATTACTCATTTGACCTTTTCTCCTAACTAACATCAAGGTGGGACAGAGAGCGGGATAATTGACTCTCGGCTCCGAGGCCTCCTCCGGCGGTGACTCCATGAGACACAGTGCACGACACATACAGTAGGGACGCTGACGGAGTAACGCCAGGGATTTCGTTACACCCCCTCAATGCACATCTGAACACTGAGCATCCCCTGCAGGTGCGTAATGATCCATAAAGATACAAAGCGCTTGACCTAAACGCTGAGGACCATGTGCGATTCGTGATTTGAAGGGATCCAGCTCAACCATCCCCCTCAAAGGTAGAGCAACGGGACCAGAACAACCAGAAGCTTCAAGTGCTCGCTTCGGTTCCTCACTGCACCCCCTACACAAAGAGCCAGATGCATTGTGGGTAAGGCCTGTTCCCTGTACATTGGGAGCCACATCTCCGGTGGGAAGCAGCTGTCTAACATTTATACTAGCCATGTACCTTGAGCTACTCCAGGTAAATGCTCAGCTGCATGATTAACCTTAACACTGCCTCAAAAGCTTAACAGCAGTTACCACGATGTATTCATACCCTGCATCGACCTCAATGTGACCTTGAGGAGGCCTTCCCACAATTCACTGCAGTGACCTACTCCTGATTCCTGTATTGAGAACGCTGTGCTGCATTGTTTTGAAGGACTCCTAGGGGATTTGTTGTCGCATTGCCACAGCTCAGACACTGGCCACACAGGGGCGCTGTAGATGTCAGATGGAATTCTACAGACACAGTGATGTTGTAACTGAGACGATGCGGTGAGGGAGTTGGGAGTCCGGCAGGTGTCCGCACTGCACTGATCAGCTTGTTAATGTGGCTTCCCCTGTAAGTAATGTAGCTAAACCCTGTAAGTCACTGTAAGTCACTGCGTTTCCTGGCCTGTTGTCCACTGCGAAGATTCAGCAGGGGCCGCTCGATGACACGCTTCCTCAAACACCTTATCACCGTCATTATGAGCGCAGGAGCAGGAGCCCCGACTGCGGTGGCGTCTAGGGGCCGTCTTCCCCTCCCGCCATCTCGTTACGCCGCGTGGCATGGTTCGTTAGCTGCAGATTTAACAAGAGGGCGTGTGCGAGAGCTCGCGGGAAACTGATGGAGGAGCAAACAAAACCTAGGCACGACGGAGGAGACCAACGATGCAAGCAGACCAGCCGGCTCCTTGAGTCCTCTGATCCTATCTCGATGGAGCTCGAGGGAGAACATTACCCAGCGCACATGGAGAAATGCACACTATACTTTGTACCCCTGCGTATAAATCACACTTTATTTCTGTAGCAGATATCATTCACGAAAAGCTACAATGTTGCAAAGGGCTTTCAATTTATACACGTTATATATTTGTTCAGATTTTGTTAAAAGGTTCAGCAGCTGTGTATGCATAGTGCATAGTGCTCTCAGGAATCACTCAGACCCGGCACGTTCGGAGCTGGTTCTGCATCTTCATTTGAAGTGGACCGGCAGTCCGTACCGCCCATAATAAGACCCATTCGTCCCCATTAGCTGGAGTTGTTGACGGTTCCTGTTGTTTTCACGGCAACATGCCCACCAAACCCCTAACACATTCACAAACATTCACATGTTTGCACTGACACACCTGGTTAATTACGCATTTGACTCGGTGTTCAGTTTCCTTTCACTGTTGACCTTAGAGCTCAAACAGCAGAACCCTCTTGATCTGACAGTTCAGTATGACCAGCATGCTGCTGTCAAATCAATCATCAATGTAAACAGGTTGGTTATATTGCTCTAGTCCTCTAACTGACATTGTTGACAAGCTTTTTTCACCCGAAACTTAGCAAGCTCATTCTCACAAACTTGTCACTCAGCTTGCACTTCTACAGCTCATCCACCGGAGGGCGAAATCCGCATGACTCAGTCATACCTCCCACTGTCTCAACCCGAGCGGAGCTAAGATGCCGCTAGTGATATCCAGCATTCTTGTGCAGATTTTAATTGGTCATGTTATAATTAAGGCCCAGTTCTTCCTATGGCACGCGAGACCACACTGATTTCACCCCTGGATTATCAGCAAGGCTTCGTCCTGGGCCACGCCCACCCCGCAATTACTGAAAGAGAATTAATTAAAAATACACATCATTCCTAATGGGCACCGGCATAAAAACGCAGCCAATTTCATTACACTAACACTGCATTATTTAAAATTAGATCATTTATTTGGCTTAAATTTATGGAGTTCCAGACACACAAAGGCACACATACTCAGACGCACATATACTCATGGAGACGCGCGTGCCCGTTACTGCCAACTCTGCCGATTAATGTCTCCCACCGGATGAATGGTCCAAGAAGATTACCCAGATAAAGATTACGACGGTGTCGGCGAGGATGACAGAGCAGCCTGCAGCATTAAAACCGCTCACGCTGAAAATCAGAGTGGCGGCAATTTAAATACAGCTGCTGGCTGGACGGCCTGGGGTGGGGGGGGGCTGCCGGCTCATTCACATCCTACACGGGGTTCCCGTGCTCACCAGGCATGATGAAACTGCATCGGCGTTGTCATCAGCAGCCGCGGAGGCCAATGGAATGGACACAACTACAGCCACCCCCCCTGCATTCAGGGCCAGGAAACCCCACGGATGTGCCAAGGGGAGAGGGCGGGGCCGGAACCCGGAAGAGGCCGGAGGCTGGGATGCACGGGGCCTCAAAGCCCAGCAGACACGGTGTAGATATCAGGAACGATAGCAGGAGTCAAAGCTGCCCCATAGGACTCTAAGCAGACCTGAATTAAAGGCACCAGGAGGGTAACCAGCAGGCTGACCCTCTCGCCCCCCCCCCCACGTCACCGATAATGCTGCCACGTGTTCTCACAATTTCACCGAACGATTTCATCATTTATTGCCCCGTGGACTCCGCCGTCAACCCAAACTTAACTCTTCGGCAGAGTAGCTAAGTGAGCTGGAATTACGTTGCCCGGTCTTCATTCTGAGATTGGCTGTTCTCATGCGCTACAGTACTGGTGATGAATTTCAATTTGTGTATATAGGATAGGCCACATCGCTGCCTCTACAGCACACATCAAAGCACAATGCATCGTAGGAGCTGTAGAGCAGGACAGGGACTGATGACACCACACCGACATCAGAGAGCCCCCTGGGCAGGACTGATGTGCTCTTTAATTACAAAGTGTGCAACTGTTGGGTCAGGCAGGGGGGGGGAGCTTCAGGATGAGTCTGAGGCAGGCTGGAGTCAGAACCTTCTGTCCCCTTTCAAAGTCCAATATGGCCAAGTCTTGCGAAATTACTCATCAGTCAGAGTCTGTCTCCTGAGTCTCCATTTACCCCAAATGAGGTCAGCATATCACTGTGGCCTCCTTGTCTACCTGGGGGGCAGCTTGGTGAGACCGACAAGCTTCTAGCCTTCCCTCATGGGGGGGGGGGGTGTCCTCATGTTTACTGGGCTTTGTTGATTGGGCGTGAGCAGCTGCTATCCGTGGCTATGGTGCTGAAGCCTCCCAAAGCGACTGGAAGGGACCCCATGATGTTATAAAAAACCTGTTATTCTGACATTGCGGGGACCATTTTTTCGGTCACCACAAGGGGAAATTCAATCAAAAACTAAAAATGCCAGAACGCTTATATTTTGCTTGGTTACTTATCAGCAAGTTTAGGGCTGGGTAGGGGGTTAAGGTTATTATTGTTGGGATTAGGGTTTTGCCCATAGAAATGAATGGATGGTCCCCACAGAGATATGAGTACAGGTCTGTGTGCGTGTGTGTGTGTGTGTGTGTGTGTGCATTAGAGGAGTGTTATATTCAGGAAGCCTTTCTGCACACCACTGTAGTACTGAGTGAGCTGTGATTTTTGCACTTGTACTCTTCCAGTCAGCTTTAAGGAGTCCAGCCATTAACATGACGTTTTCTGAGATCCTTCAACCACCACATCTGGCACCAAAAATCACGCCACATTCAAAACTGCCCAGATCACGACTTAGAGCCATTGTAATGCGTAAAGTAACAGAACTAGCCGACCTTGTCGCTGTACCTCAGCCGCATGGTTCTCTGCTAAGAGGAGCAGGCTGTTTGCTATAACAAGCACTTCCATCTAATGAACAGGCCATTGACTGAATTTTGTCATTTATCTGTGACACACGGTGGCCGAACACTGTGACCTCAGTCTTTCAGAGCTGTAGAAATGCATGCTGCCTTTATACAGAGATCGTACATTTTGCTCCTCTGCATCAGTTTCCACTGTCTACTGAAATGTCTTCCTATAGCATAACTTGCATGGTGGAGCTAGCATCATACACGTAAACCACCTGGTTGGCTCCCAGGGGAACTGCTCCAGGCACGTCCCACTGGGTGGAGATCCTGAGGCCAAACCAAGATATGCTATTGGGCATATATCTCCCAGCTTGTTTGGAAACTTCCAGCAATCCACCAGAATGACTAGACGTCATGGTCTTGGTAAGGGAGGTCTAGTCTGATCTGGCTTAAATGCTGCTATTGTGAACCACACCAAAAAAGGTAAGAGCTAGGTTAGTCCATTAAAGATATCTGGCTCTACATTTACTATTTCCTCGCATCAAACCCAGTACTACACCCCCCAGTTCTGAATGCCGTGCATCCCACTTAGCGACAGAAAGAAAATGGTTGCAGTGGTTTTGCCCTTGTATTACTCAAACTGTTTTCCCAATAGTACCCTTGTAGAAACAGAGGCAGATAGAGACCTCAGCTGCTATCCACCAACAGTGGAGATGTTACAGATGCCAGGTATTTAATGAAAGTGGGTTTCTCGTAGAGAAAGTTGGAATGGTCTGGAGGTACTCATGAGGACCTCAAAAGGGAGATCTGACCATGTAAATGAGGCTTGATTCTTGATTTTTGCCACCTTACATCTTACATCGAAAGGCGGCAAGACATGTTCTGGCAAGTTCAAAGATGATGAAAAGGATTCTCACAGGGGTTGTAAGTTGTCCTTCGTTTGCTCGATTTAATTGAACCAGTCCCCCCAGGAGAATTGATCAGTTTGTTTTATTTGGGCTTGCAAGGTGTCACGATTCTTTATGGTGCCTTTTATTGTGCCTTGCCGCTGAATAGCTTCCGGATGATTTGTGATGGCAGAAATGAACAGGAATTTTAAAAAGGAAATAAAAACTATACACAAAACTCCACTGCTTGCCTACTATTTCTCCGCCAAACCTGGCTGCCCCGTTTCAACACCAGAACAGTACGCAATGCTAATGCTAATGCTAATCCTGAAACCGGCCTTCATCTCCTTTGGCCTCATTACTACTGCCATTTTTGGGCTGTCTATCGTCTTGAATTTTCAAATATATTTAAACCAAAAATACTTATCACACACCCACAAATCAATGACGACGATGATACGCAGTATTAATAATAATGATAATAACATTAATAATAATAAACAAACAGAAGGCAGATAGATAACTGAAACGTTATTGTTATGAGCGAGAAAAAGCAGTATTTTTTTCTCTCTTTCCTAATGACAAGTGAATTCAAAAGAAAAGGCAGAAATAGCCTCTGCAAACAGTTTCCTTGGAAACAGTCAGAGTGAGAGGATTTTCTGCTTTGAACACTTAAGCCTCCCAGAAAAGGCAGAGCTGAGGATGCTAAAGATCTGAGATCCTTCTGTGACTCCGCATGGAACAGAAGCTTGACGGTGCATCTCCACTGAGGAAATGCAGGCCCAACGTAGTATTTTAACATGTTGTTGGACTATATTTACAAATCAAAACATTATTTAAAGACATTAGTAAAAACAGTAAGATCAAGATCAAGTATCTCCAGTCTTCACCTCAATGCACAAACAACCATTTAGGTGAATCGATGTTTCTAAATTGGCCATAATTGTGCTTGTGTATCCGTGGTACCTTGCAATAGAAGCTTTTGAGGATAGACTCAACACATATATTGACCATAATGTTATATTATGTTATACAGTGGACAAAGATGATGGATGCATTGATACTAGGAAATGTTCGGTCACCAACAAATCATTAGTCAATATTGATTGGTTTGTTGCAAAATTTGTGTATTTTTAGAGGACAAGTTGTAAACTAAGCCTCTGTGTGTGGGCAGTGTGAACTCAGCATGTGCAAGGACTTGATTTTTGCCTGCAACAAACTTGCTATGTACCTGAAATTTCCCCATCTCGAGGGTGGAGTTTGGAATTAAATTTATATTCATAAAATTCTTTAGGAAGGTCAAAGGTGAGTGGACATAAATGAAACATTCTTGAAGAATTTTGCACTGAACTGGGAGGTATGTCCTTCAATATAACACTCTCATCAGTATATCACCAATAATATTCACACTTATTTAATAAAATTTTGTTTATGTGTGACAGATTTTTTTTGCCATTTATAAATTGCTATTTTTTGTCTTCTCACCTTTTTATTTGGCTATTTATATGAACATATTCCAGTATTTTATTCACTTCAGAGTCGAGAGTTACGTTTTTGACGCGCACACTGGATATAAAAAGTACTGAAAACTGAGTCACCCACCCCACATCTACGTGCTCAAAGGCATAAGAGGACCTGGAGCTTGTCCTGCGCATGACACAGCACAAGGCAGAGGTACACCCTGGGCAGGGTAGCAGTCCATCGCAGAACATGTGCACATATAAACGAAATCATAGACTAGGGGCACGGATTAACCGAGCAGCATGTCTTTGGAGGGGCAACAAGCCCACCCAATAAAAACCATGAGATCTCATATAGCACGTGGAGCGGAGGAAGATGCAGTTTGCTACCCAACACAAATCACATGCTCAAAAATTTAGGCCATCCATCCATCCATCCATCCATCCATCCATTTACTGTACCTGCTTTTTCTGTTCAGGGCCGTGGGAAATTTAGGTAATAAATTTGATACGTTTTTATTAGGATTGTAAGTAAAAGTTGTTTTGTGCCATTTGTATAGACACTGCTGCAGCTGCTCTAGTCAGATGCTATTAATGTTAAGGGCACAGTTGCTGGCAGAAGGCTGGAACCTGAACACACAGCAGCCAGTCACATTTAGTGACGATAGCAGCTTCATTTAAAACGTGAAACATATTTGATAAATTGCCAGTTAAATAATGACATCAGTTTGAAATTTGAAGACCCCCCCCCCCCCCCGACCCATGACTGGGTCTCTGGTTGAAAGCCACTAGATGTTCAACTGAATGAATGCGAAATTGACGTATTCTTCGAGAAGGCAGCCTTATCAATGAGATGTAATTGGGTTGTATATTCATAGGCTCTGCAGCAACACTGCTGATATTCATTTAACATACTGTGCAAGTGACAGTCACTGTCGCCTGCTGTAAGTAACTGCTATTGTCTCCCATGGCGCATAACCCTGTTCCTATCAGGCTGAATACTTTCTACTCATATTATGTCATAGAGTCTAATGAACAGCCCACCCTCTGTTGCAAATTCCATCATTTACAAGTTACTTTTTGGGCTCTACTGAGAATGTCTCAGGGTGCCTTGATGCTGTATAATTGAAACTGCTTTAGTGATTTATTCAGCCCTAAGTCCTAACGAAATAAAGCGTGATTAGGTATTTTCTTCTTCCCGTTCGAAAACAAATCCAAATCCGTTGTCAACATGACGGGGATTTGCGCGTTTAAGGCGGCCCTCTGAATTTCCATTCAATTTCATGTTCATTTATCTAAGCTTGGTACCACGCAAATGTCAATGTACAACAAGAGCAGCAAAAGCAGAGGACCGGAATGTAGCGGCAAACATTTAGCTAAGGGTTGGCGAGCCCCCCCACCCCTGTAAATACACGTGTTTCAGAAAACTAAACAGACCCTCTGCATTCTGATGGGTGTTTGTCAGCCCAAAGCAATTCTCCAGTGCAAAACTGTACGAGATGGAATTCCGAAATGCTTCCCAAAGCCGTTTCTTATTTCTCACCATAAAGTGTATTGAGTTTTCCTTTTAAATGTGAGTATTAGAAGGATTAGCTGTAACCGGTCTGATGACATGATCTTTATCAAGGCAGAAAATGAGTTGCTTTCCTACTGAAGCGTATAAGCCGCACTAGAAATCTATTGCTGTACTCCAGGGTCACAGCCATGGCCTGGGTGACGGGCCCAGGCACTGTAATATTCCGCTTTTAAGCTGAAGATTAGAGATCTCTTTAACGTTCCTTCAAAACCACTCTGTGTTCAAAATTAATGGTATGCAATTCATCCCATTTATATGTAGCAATAATGCTGTGCCTTGTAATGGCTGGAAGGTATTTATTTAGAAAATAAATAATTACCACCAGATCTGTCTGTTTGACAAAGTTATGACATCACTCTTCCTCTTGGCAAACATCAAATCGGCTGCATACACCAGGACATAATTATCATGTTTTTTTTTCTTCACAAAATGTAATTGCAAGGTCAGGCTTACTTGTTATTATTCAACATTTGCATGTTTTAGAAAATTGTTTAAAATTTATGCCACGTATTCCAGCAAATGCCTTTGACTGGCCTCCTGATGACAGCTTTTCAATTAAACTGATCCTTTCAGCCTCTCCAGATATTTGGCTTATTATAAATTACTGTAAGTGTCAGGAGCCAGGGTCTGGCGGCAATCCTTCATGGTCGGGTGTCAACTTTGGCACCGAAAAAGTGGGAATTACGAAGCTGACCATATGGAAATGAAGCTGTTGGACGAAGCTATTGGCTGGAGCTCAGCTGTCGAATGGGACGGCTGACCTTTCATGTGCTTGTAAGTCGCCCATCAGTGAGGGGCTGTAAGTCCAATGGAGACTGAGGCTTTATAGAACCATACCCCTAACCCTAACCCTAAACCTAACCCTGCTGTACGCTGAACTCCAGTCACCCCATTTGGAGACACAGGTGGCCATCTGGGGCGCCATCTACTGGTGAAACCTGCCAAGGGCACACATGGGCTTTGAATCGCCGTGTACCGTGTCTGAATGAGAATCTGTTGAGAGGTTGGTGGACCAGTACAGCATGCCTCATAATCAGAGGGCTTTTCTGGGGAACAAACTGATCATTTTCCAGCTAAAAACACCTTAGCTCTGGAGGCAAAAAAAATAAATATTCATAGCATGGAAATGTATGCGTTTAAATAAAACGAAGGCATACTCATCCAGGAATTGGAGAGTTTTTTACACACCCCCCACATGTGTTTCAGGGATGAGGCAGAGATGAAAGTGTTATTTCATGAAATTTGCAATGCCTGTGAGTTTTATGTCACCTGGCAGAATGGGAATTGTCCTACCATAGGCATACACCTTCATTTCAGTCGTGTACCCTTCATTTCAGTCGCGTACCCTTCATTTCAGTCGCGTACCCCTTTCATTTCAGTCTGGAAGCAAACGGTGTTGCTCTTTCGGTGTGAAACCGGTGAGCTCAGATCACCTCGGCTGAGTCATGCGAGATTAACCTTCTTTAAAATTCCGAAGCGCTGTGGCACGCCGACGATGACGTCACAGTCGGCTCCCTTTCAGGCGGTCCGAGGGCCCCAGGATTCCAAATGTCATGCCATTAACGTGAGAAAATATCCAGCGCGGCTACGTGTTAATTTAGTCCCAGGTGCGATGTCGGTGAGTGCAAGGGGGGGCAAAAACATGGAGCGTAGTCTAAGCACGCTTATCAAAGGGGCAGGAATTAGGGGTAGAAATTGGCAGAGACCTTCCCATTCGATATGATATCGATATTTGACAAATTTATATGTATCACGGTTTTTAATCGTTTTTGCTGTAGAGCAGTGCAGGTCAACATTTAAAGTAAAGACCATGGTTGTAGAGGTACACGTACTGTATTCATCTTGTGCCTTTTGGTTACATCGTTAATATTAATTGTTTTTGATTCCTTATGGGGAAATTACCTTTTTGCCTACCCCATCTAGCTCTCCATGGTACACAGACACAAAAGTAGGTGAGAGCAAGCTTGGCATTGAAGGGCAGTGACCTGCAGCAGGGAGTTAAGGACCCACAGACGTGACCCTTCTGCTGAAGCTGGGCTTGAACCGGCAACCTCCCGATTAACCTGCCACATGCAGCTTTCAAACGAATGAATACATTTCTTGACAAGAGTGAATGAATACATTTCTTGACATGGGCAAAACATAAACTCATAAATAGCAGTTCAACCCTGAAAACATTATGCTAATTGTGGCTGTGAGTTGGTTATAGCTAATGCTGATTACAGTCAGTCATCACTGGTGGTCTCAATGTGTTATTTACGGCATTTTTGCCTGGAAATTCAAACCAATAAAAGAAATAAATAAAGGTATACGGGTGTTTATCACCACTGATTTGCAAACGTACTTGGTAGTACAGTATATGAGATTTATACGACGTTAATACCATGTAAATGTTACTGCTTTCTCCACTATATATGCATATCCACAGCAAATCTTGCAGATAGCTATATTCATGTCTAGGTGACCATTCACTTTATAGAAACCAGGGTTTGCTAAATTCTGGATTTAACTTGAAACAATGCTGGACGTGTTTCTGCACATGCTTGCTCATTCACGGTAACACTGTGCCAAACTTGCGCATATCAGTCCTTTAACGACATGTGTGCAACTGGGCAAAGAAATTAGCAGTAATAAATGTAACCAAGATAATTAGAGTAACCTACATTTAAATTAATATTTAAAAATCCAATTCTTAAGTCAATTTAGAAATCGCCAGCTTGAAGAATCTCAGTTTGTAACTGAATCGAATGCCTCAGAGAACCAAGACAGAGAGGAATGACTCTCCCCACCATCACTGGAATTTCAGATCTTACTGTGTCCATTTTAAATTGGGCTATCAAGGGCTTGATTGTAGGTGAAAATAAAAAAAAAAAAACTGGGGGTATTATTTTAAAAGTATCATTATCGTTTTATCGTTGTCATCGTCTTTGATGTCATTTGATGTTGCCATGGTTTTCAGCGTTATTAGTTTTATTATATTTCCAGACTCCAGAGATGTTGGAAGAAGTGTTTCTTGTTGCTAGGTAACCTTGGCCGAAGCTCAGTATTGAAAGTGCGGTCATGACGCTTTTCGAGATTCTGGGTTGCATCCATCATGAGGAGAACCTGTGTTTGTCTCCATATGAAGAGAGACAGAAAACATACAGGCAGTGCGGCGAGATAAGCAGGGGTATTAACCAAAATTTTGGAAAAAGGGGAAATCATTTCAAATACGTCACGGGAAGCTAATCTGTTGAATATGCATTTTGCTGTGTCAGTATGTGCAGCACATATGTCTTTTCTCTGTTGTTGTTTTTCTGTGTTTGAACTCCTGCTTTTGAGGTCTGACGCACATAAATTTTCCCGCGTTTGAACTCAACGGCTGCCATGCCCCGGCCCCCATCTGATTTACATCTAAAAGACCGTTGCGTTTGTCAAAGTGACGATCGGTATTACCACATAGCACTGATTCTCTGTATATACTGTACGTGCATTATTTTCGCAGTATTAAGACATTATTTTTGTCTATTGAGTTGCGGAAGAATGTCTCAACTCGTAAATAAATATATAAATATAAGAGTTTCTCAGAAAAGATTGCTATGTCATGGTGATGTTGTGGGGGGGTGCGGGGTAGGTTCGACCCCCTGAGGAAATGTAGAATGTCCCCCCCACCATTAAATTTCCCAAACAGGGGTGGAGGTCCCCAACCAGTTTGTTGAGCCAAGGTATTATGGAATGTACACAAAAAATACTGGAGAAATTGCTAAATGCTTTTAGAAAAATTATTTTTAGGGGGTTGAGACTATGCCTATGGGGTGCAGTGACAGCTACTTCACCATCATGGCTCCAGGTGGGTCTCGCCCGTGTTCCTAAGGATTATCCGAACCTCACCAAGCACAGCTTCCCAGGGCCAGACTCCATCCACACGGCAGGACCGCTGTTCCCAGCAGGTAACATTATGACTGGAGGATTAGCGAGGGTGACTTGTGCCAGTCTTACTGTACATCCGGTCCAGGCAGTTACCTGGCAAAGTACGACGTCTGTCTGCCAAACTCCTGTCACACAGACCTGGAGAAACATGCAAGCCTGTCATTAGGAGGAGCTCTGTTAGGAATGTCGTTCTGCTCTACAACCTATAGTACCACTATGGTGATATATTTACACGTAGTGTTTTGTTTTGTTTTGTTTGTTGGTTTGTTTGCTTATATTTTGAATTCTGGTGAAGTCTTAGAAATCTGGTATTCTGTCCACAGCTTCGTGCCCTGTGTTATCTGGAACATTCTCCTGGCTCACCACAATCCTGCACTGATAAGTGGTTATGGATTGATTGATTGATTCTGGTGGAGGAAGAAGCCTTTCGTAGGGTTTAGGGTTGCCTGTGATGACTGAGTATGAAACAAAAGGCTGACAGAAAGTCACCTGCCTTCCTCTGTTTCCCATACGCTCTCCTGACCCATCCCCTACTTGTCGTTTCAGTTGCAACGCACGCTACCTCTGCTACAGCTAAAGATCAATGCGATTGAATAGCGAGGTCATTGGTTTCTCTGCTTTCCCTCTAGAATACAATCCAAACCAACACAGTCAACAGTGTTAACCCAGGAAATTGAAAAGAGTCACTGGTCACGTGGGCCAAAAGGCGCACTTAGGCAGCTGTGGAAGTTTATTGTCATCGTGCCCTTGCTCATGACCTTTGGGACGACCTTTAGCATGCCTAGCCTCTACAAGCACTGGGGTTTCTCTCAGTCCATGTGGCACAGCTCGCCCACTAACTGACGAGAGCAAACTCAAGGCATGTTTCTCTAGCTGCATGGAGGTTTCCCTGTGGGTGACGAGAGTCCAGGTTTCCCTCTGAGAAAGAAACTGTGTCACGTTAGACTTGGATGGTGACTGGAGCCAACGCACTAGAAAGAGGAGGTGGATTTTTAAATTTGATATTTACATTTTATAATATAAAGCACCTTCTTAAATACAGATTAACTTTTTACATCGTGACATTTGAAGGTACTACTACAAAGGACGTTTTACAGTTAAGACCTTTCAACTGATTATGAATAAATGGCATCAGTTAAATACATATTTGATCTATATCAGCCTGCGCTGAACTAAGGACAACTGTTAAATACAATACCTAAAGGAATTTTATAAGGAATGGAAAGCTTAAATAAATTTTTATTTAGTACTGCAGTGTTTCTCAAACCAGTCCTGAGCTGGAAGGGAGCAAAAATGTGTACTGTCTAGCAGGGAGCTGGAAGGGAGCAAAAATGTGTACTGTCTGGCAGGGAGCTGGGAGGGAGCAAAAATGTGTACTGTCTGGCAGGGAGCTGGGAGGGACTGGGTTAAGAAACATTGCAGTACAGGACCTCGAGTTTATACAGTAGGCTACAAGGCGTAGGGCATGCAGGACAGGATGCCAGTCTATTGCAGGGCCAAAGCTCTTGTACCAGAGCCAAAGTATACTGTAAAATACTAATATACAAGCCATATTAAAGTGTTCTTTGGAATATACAGACTCAACAATGCAGATTAATAATGCTTTGCTGTTTATGGTCAAAAGTCTGTTGACTCTCTCCCTCAATGTTATGACTATTGCCTATGTACCTTGTATCCTTATAGACTGAACCCTACAATGTAAGATCCCTATGGGGATTTGCACTGGACCACTGTGCCAATGATGTGTTCGTGTTCCTCAGTACTTAATTAAACACCTTCAGCACCCCCCTCTGTAATTACTCACTGCCAGTTTTGGTATTCCGGCAAAGCGTGATTTTGGCACGGAAGCCAGTAGGGAAATAAGCTACAATGGTTGAAAGGTATTTGCAAACAAAAATAAGTGACAATGTAAACATCTTCTCCTCTAAAAATGTAATCAGTGCTCTTTCGTATCTTTGAGGCTCTCTGGCACCCACCAGGCTCCCCACGCAGGGAGACGTGCACACACTAGCACACGCCCACTGGAGGAGTCGCCCACTAGAGGAGTCGCCCTCTGCCGTCGCTCATTTAACGTGTCTCGGTCCTTCTGAGCAGAGACGGCCTGTAATTGGATGGACGGGTGCAGAAATAAGTCGTGGTAGAGGTTGATCTGAGAGGATGCAGCAGATGGTTTTGGGTCTGAAATACCGATGGAATGAAAACTGCCTTTAATCCTGGAAAGTGCAGCAACAAACACAGTGTCACTGAGTTTATTTATATCAATAGATCTGAACCTTACATGTTTTAATTAAAGGATTTTTAAATTATACATGCATAATAAAAGTAATACATAATTATATAAGCGGTATATCATTTAGATTGTTAAAGAATGGGTATATGTATGTTTGGCGTGGTTTATCAACTGATTTTTGCTGTATCAGCAAATCTCTCACTTTTTTAGCTTACAATTTTATTTGCCCACATTTTCCTGTAATAAAGTTTGGCTTCAAAAGCCTCTTTTCATTTTACATACACACGCACAAACACCAAAAAACCAGACAATTATGATATGTGTCAGTTATTAAGACAATATAATATTCCATATGGACACAGCAATGTAATATTCCTATTCCTATATTTATATACAAAATAGCAATAATTTAGGCAATATGTTCTCGAAAAGAATTTGAAATTGGTTTTCAAATAGTTTTTTGGTGGATTCTTGTTTAAAAAGTAATAGTAAGTGTCACCCTGAGATTTCTGTCGACAGTGCACCTGCTTATAGATACATTATTTTGTGCACAGTAAGGTACACTTTTGCCAGTTACAGATACGGAATGTTTACAGCAGCTACTATTCTACTGCACAAGTTACTGATAGGAGAGACTGGGGTGAAATACTGCAGCCTTTATCTTAGTGGGTTAGTCTGACCTTGCAGCAGTCAGATCCACCAAATACCTGAGGCTGGGCCATCTAGAACCATAAGGCACAGTTTGATTAAGAGAAACCCTCTGACAGGAGATATGGCAGGGAAGGAACCACACAGTCAATAAAGTGTCGTTATACTTGGGCTGGACTAAATCCATACTGTCTGTCAGGTAGTAAGGTGTCTTAGAGGTCATTGAGTCCATTTGTCAGGTTACTTATGACAGGTCAACTATAGGTTTTACTAATCACTGCAAAAAGATAAATGGAACTTGTGAAGCTCCACTGAAGGTTGACAGCTAACCTGGGCCCCAACGGCCAGGTCCTCCTTATATTAACGGGAAATTAGAGCGGGGGCTCTCGGTCAGGCCTCTTCTCAAGTGTTTTTTCTCACTTGCCGTTTCTGCAGTAAATCAGTCCAGGACAGAAGAGGAAAGGGGGCTCCGGACTGAAGGGCAGATGTAGGGGGTGGCTGTGACCATCCCCGGGAAATACACGGCGAATCCGTTTGCTAGCGCACATCAGGAGAAATATTTCTGGCCCCTGACGGGCTCCCCAATCAAAATTTGCATCAAAATGCTTGAAAAAATCCAAACAAGGGTTAAAATGTAAGCCTCCAAACATTCCAGTGACTGAAAAGTTGTGGGCGGGGGAGTGGGGGGGGGGGGCTTGTTTACATCTTAGGATCTCCAGCAGAATGAATAGGGTACAGGGGCAGCAGTTGGTGCACCTAAAAATAGTCAAAGTAACACAGTTTAGAGATGTATCTGAGTGCCGGGTCACTCGGCGCCTTGGAAGGCCAAAGAGCACACGGGACTGAGCAGATGGCACACGCGAGACCCGACAACTGGGTCATCTCAAGGACAAACGGCTACATTAAACACACTCCTGGAGCAAAAGAAAAATCAGCAGCTGCCTCGATTGTGCGGATCTTTCAGCCGTTCCGTGTTCAGCTAGCAACTGTCACATAATGACACGTATTTTGTACTTTTCTTACGGGGAATACCAAGGACACGAGGTTGTCAAGGAAACCAGGGATGACGCTGCCAGGAAAGATGGGTCATTCAACTCGGGTGCAGACAAATTCACATGGATCTCCTCTTACATTTGTCCGGATTAATTGCATACGTATCTAGCTGTTTTCCAAAATCCAGTGTCTCTTACAAGATTAGGGGAAACTGTGAAAACCTTCTTTAAAATGCATGGTTCCTTTTTCTGACATTGTTGACCAGTTACGCATCCATCTATCCAGCCAGTAATATGCTCTGATCCATTATACTGTGGTGAACATGAAATCTAACCCAGAAGGCACAGGGCACCACAATAATATAAAATACTCTCGTGTAAATTACTACAGTCTCTGACAAATGCCATTGACAGCTCTCTTTTCCATTGTGTCTATACTTTCTTTTCTATTGTTTCAATTTTGAATGGTCGTCTTAGTAACTTCTTGCTAAGTTTGAAAGGCATCGTACAGCTCCTGCCCCAGTATAACTTACATTTATACCTTTACTGGAAGATAAGCCTATTTGAAGTTATGACTAGTTTACTCTTTGACAGGTATATGTGCCATTTGCCTCACTTTGGATGTGAATTTGAGGAAAAGGGTTTGCTGAATAAATGTAAATGTATTTAAATTAGGGGCTGTGCAACGCATAAGTTCTACCTTGGGCCCCGTGGTTGCATGGATATGCTTTGGCTTCACTGGAACCTTGCATTGGATAATTGTGTTGTGAGATGGATGGATGCACAGGTGAACCCACCAATGTACGGAATATATGGAGCAGCTCAGTCTGACACTCAGCTCTGACAATAAATATAGCAGCAGCATCATAAGCATACCACCGCTCACCTGCCTATCAGTCATTTGTAATGGTGAATTTAAATGGAAATGTCGAGCGAGCGGCCGGTCATGCACATAAATCATTTACAGCCCACTGATGAAATTATAACACAAACACAGGCCCTCCCTAATTCCCTTTTATTGGATTAGGTTTTATTGCTGGGGATTTGGAAGGCCAGGGTCAGCATTTGGAGGTGCCATTCAGCAGTATTGTAATAAGTGCTTGTTTGCGATGTGGGGGGGGGGGTGTCGGTGAGATTGGGCGGTGACAGCGCGTCGCAGGGCCGGTTTAGCCATGATGGAGTATAGCTAGGCAGGGCAGGAGTTACGACGAAGTGAAGCAGATAGCATACAGGCAGTCGCCGCGTAAAAATGTGCAGCGATTGCGGTACTTGACGGGGACGAGCTCTTTATGGCTATTATCTGGTGAGGGATTTTTATTGCCTGTATTTCAACAGAAAAACATACCTCCTACTGTACATACATTTTGCTTTATACAGGGCCGTAGCTAGAAATTCTGGGCCCCCTGACAAAGTGTCCTCTCGGGGCCCTCCACCCAATTTTACGCATAATTTTGCATATTCAATGGCCCCTGTAAAGTGCTGGGCCCCCTGAAACTGCCAGGCTATCCATGCCCCTACTGTAGCCCCTATAAAGTGCTGGGCCCCCTGAATCCACCAGGGTATCCATGCCCCTACTGTGGCCCCTGTAAAGTGTAGGGCCTCCTGAATTTGTCAGGGTATCCATGACCCTATTGTGGCCCTGGTTTTATAACATCTACTAAGCATGCATAACATATAAATTAGATATATTTAGGTGCTGATACTTCCTGTGACTAACATTGCTCAAATTCCATGGCCGATTCACTCAGAAATCAGGAGATACATCAAGATAAAAAAATGAGCATGTGAAGATCCTGTATTTGTATGGTCTCTCTATGTGGTCAGGAAATCTGTCAGAAATATTTAGAGCTAACAAAATGTTTTTTTTTTTTTTTCCCCAAAGAGTATTCCAGCATAGTAAGGATAATCAATGGCCTCTAGGGGCTGCAAATTCAACCAGAGACGCAAAATCAATCCTTTTTTGTTTGTTTCTTTTTTAGAAAAATAAATCAATATTCATTTCTCATATTCAGAGTCAGTATCCATTAGCCTGTATTGTGCTACCTGACGGAAATGTAATTCCCAGGGGCATGATGAGAAGTTGGACCCATACATAAGAACAGGTGACACCAGGAAATGGTGATGAGAAAATGTTTTTCTTTTGGCTATAATTTCATATTTTAGGGATCAGGCTGGGAGGGCATCAGGCCTTGCTGAGAGATCAGGGTCTGATGGGGTTGAACAGGGTAAATGATTGTAGGGGAGGAGCTAAAAGCTTCCGGAACTGGCATCGATAGGTATGAGTACTCTGTGGAGAAAAAAACATATCCATTTATACCTATTGTGGAGAAGTGGAAACCAGGGGAACGATACAATTCAGAAAACCTCAATCACCCAGGCATATTGGAAAGATAAAGATGAATCAATGTCCAATATGACATTATAAAAAACACACAAAAGCTTTAAAAACTTGTTGACAAAAACTCTGACCTAATTGTAATTTGCTTTTCAAATATTTTTCTGGATTTCCTTTGTTTCAATCATTGAGGCCATATTTTTTTTTTATCTTCATAAAGGATTTTGACTTTTCCACAGTCTCCAAGAAATCACTGTAGATTATCAGAACAGTCAACTTGATTAGGTGGCTGTATCATTTTTACCTGTTTCTATATGTCACAGAAGTTAATTTAGCTTCCAGAGATGTATATTGCAGAGACGCAATATACATGGTGCTACACATCAAGGAAACGTTCAAGGAAATGTTGACAGATAAACTAGGTTGGGAAAAACACCACCAGTCTTTCTCTGGTATTTAATGGTTTTAGACGTTCTGGCCCAGGCTAAGCTAAGCAGAATGACATAACCATTCTTCTTTTTTGTTTTTCATTTACGAAGAATCTCAGCATGTCATTAGACATGGCGAGAGGCAGAGTGGATAAGATCTTTGCTGACAGAAAGATACAGGAAAAGAGTCAGTATCAGAACCAGGACCTCAGATTAGAAGGGTTTTGAACATTATTGATCCTTACAGAACTTTCAAATCTCAAGACTCGTCCAATTCTATCTGAGGATACGCTAGTGATGGTACGGGAACCATTGGTTTTGCAAAAACCAATTATGTGAGAAAATGCATATCTCACTTCTCAGCAAGGTGTAGAGTAAGGAGGAATGACAGAGCATCAGGAAAGCACTTACACTTCAGGAACGTATCTTCACATAGTCAAATATTGAGAGCCTGCTGCTGAAGGATGTATGTATGATTTATGAAAATGTAATAATGCTAGAAATGTGAAACGTAGTGTCAGTTAATGCAATATTTATATAATATATATGTTTTAGAAATGCAATATCTGAATAACAATTCCAGGAAATTACAGAGTATATATAATTCTCTTCACGATACATATTTGGGTTGGGAATGTTAATTTCTCAGGTTTGGCTGATATTTGTTTAAAACGCCTCTGATCCCCTGCATTATTCAGCTTTGCATCCCAGTTTAAATGATGAGATGCGATGTTTCTGCCTGCTAAGCCAATCAAATTAATCGTTATACGGAACATTAAGTGTAATCACCGGAGTGCCTCATTTATATGAGTAACGGCACCGCAGAAATGCTGAACTTCAAATAGGGGGATGACATATAGGGTAGTTTTAGCGCAGTGCTAGACGCCCCTCCCATCACCATGGAAACAAAGGTAGAAGCAATTACAAAAGTTTGTGGCATGAGGGAAGGCCCATTATTACAAACTTAGCACATAAAAGCAGCTTGATGTACATAACAACATAAGAACTATACAAACGAGAGGAGGCCATTCGGCCCATCAAGCTCGCTTACACTTCGAGAAGGTTTTCATTGTTACTATAAGGCTGTGTCTAGACACTTGTCGACTCCTAGTGACTGTACATATGGCGTTCCTCCTGTCAGCCGTCAGGCTTCCCAGATGCACGTTCATTGTTGTGATGACTGAGCGCACACACCCTGTTGCCGCTTTCCCTCTTCCTGTTTCACCTACAAGACCCACTGAACTGGGCGTTCACATGATTTGCCCAAAATAAGAATTTCATTTGGTCATCTGTGCTTCAAGTGTAAGTTTAGAGTTGATGTGATTAAGAATCCATTTCTTTTCCTGTTGGTATTTCTAAAAATTTCTTTCGGCACAAACGTTTATAAGCATCAATTCTCTACCAGATCTACTTCTACACCGTCCACGTTTCACATTCATAGAGACTGTAGTTTTTAATGCAGGTACACAGTTGCCCATGCAATTTTATCCTCTGAACTAACTGACGGCGAGGAACAGAAGAAGTCCAGAATGACAAATTAAGTTTTTTTATTTTTTTTTTAAATGGGAACATCTCTTATCAGGGAATGTTTTCATTTAAGCAGCTAATATTTTGTTGACATTTCTTTGCACCTGCTCGAATCACTAATGTGGTGAGTCTTCATCTCGTCACGTTCTCCTGTATCCTCGAGATTAGAGTTCACCAGTGAAATGTAGGAAGCACACCAGATGAGGCGACATGGAATCTCATCTCCGTCAAATGTCAGTGGTTTTGCCTTTCCACGAGCACTTACAAACCCCGTTTCAGATGTAGAAGTTAAGAGAGAATAAGTTTATTATCTCTTGCCATTTACCAAAAGACCTCGGTCCTCACACAGAGGGGGAAAAAGTTTATTGGCTGTAAGTTCTCAAACCTGATAGCCAAGATAAACAGCTACGGTTGATTCTGAAACGGCAATGATGGTGTAAATATGTTATTTGGTGTGGAAGGTCAGCATTGTTTTTCTCTGTTGTTTGATATCACCTCAGTCATCTGAGTCATTAATTAACGATACATACACAGCCCCACAGAAGTCACCCTGTTCTCATTTAGGGTATTTCGGCTCAGTTATCTCTGACTTTAAGTGTTCTGTCTGACTTTAAGTGTTTAAGGTAAAAAATGGCGACTGAGCCCAGTGAGCCGTATGGCATTTCATAAACGAGCTTTGACAAAAGTGTTTGTGCATTGTGGAGGAGGGTTTGAAGAACCCAGGTGTGATGAAAGACATGTAGGCACCATTAAACACGCTGTCATCAGTCACATTGCGTCTCCAGGAATCTGTTAATCAAGCGAGCATGGCACGGAAAAGAGTTTGCCAACTCTCACAAAGCGATAATACGTAAAGTATTGTGTCTTTTAGTAAATAGCTATTTTCACGTGATTTTGGTTCAGAGGCTACTGAGCTTTTCAACTCTATATTTTTAATAGGTGTCTTTTTTGATGATGCCATCTGTAGCACTGGTAAATCTGAATTTTTATTTCTACAGAGAAATAATAGTAATAAAATGTTATGGCCCAGTTAATCATGTGTACTGTAGATGTGAATGACCTTGCAAATAAGAGATGTTTGAGGACTGGAGGGAAATAAAGGGGATATGAAGTGGAACTTGTTTTTCAGATTTTAGCTTTCTGGACATCTTACAGACACTCTTCTTCAGGCAAACCCCTATTGTGATGCAGGCGGTTCTTCATCCCACTTGTCAGGATGGAGCATCATGTGGAAGCTTTAGCTATTGTCAGAGGATTTGCCTTATTTGGCTGCAGAAGGTTGCCAAAGCAAATTCACCCTTGTTTTTAATAAATGGCCTGAGAGCTAAACTTCATTACTCTCGTTGCCCTGCGATGCTGCCGCTCTCGCAAGTGGAGTGTCTACCAAAACATGGAAAAGGCACTCGCAATATGGTATTCCATTACAGTTAGAGAGAAATTCCCTTCCTCTACTGAAAAAATAAAAATGGCTACCCTTGTGTATAAAAAGGGAAAAAAACACTTGTTCTGCACCAGTGAGTGCTACTCCAATTGTCTCAAAATTTCAGCTTCATTTTCTTCTCCAGATTGTCTGTCTTTAGCGCCTGAGATACTCAGCAGAGTGATTCCCAAATATATTTCTCCATGGACCAATACCTGTACACCTTTAAATAAATGCCAGAGTGAGTTAAACCTTGCCAAGTTATTTATGTGAAAGACAACAAATCTTAAAGTGCATCATCCCTGTTGTTGGCACATGTGCCAGTTTGTGTGTGTGTGTGTGTGTGTGTCTGTTTCAGCCATGATGAAATATTCGCCCCTTTTGGCTCATCAAAACCAACTCTTTGAAGGTCTCCTGTGCAGCGATTAGCCCACAGTCTTATGGAACAAAGCAATGGATTGTGGGATTTCACAACCCTCTTGCTGAATAAATTTAACTGCTGACAGCTGTATGCCCAATCACAGGAAGCTTTTACATGGTCCTTGGCGACATATCATCTGTCCTCATATTTTTCAGGTTCGTGTTCCCCATCCCTCACTGATATCCCCTTGCAGTCTTCCTGTTGGACAACCAGATTAATTATACAATGTGTCTTGAAGCGTTCCTGTATGGCTTCCCCCTTTACACTGGGTGGAGATTATGACTCAGTTGGTTGTAAGGAGAAGATCAGAAGATCAAACAGCAACATAGGAAAAGCAATTGCAGAAGGGTGCCAAACCTAACAGACAGGTTTGAAATGAGCCTATTACTGATTATGTGAATGGGGACGATTGCTCTTCCAGCTCAGCATCAACGACAGCTTGCTAAAGAGCAGATGGTTCCCTCACAGGGCTCTGTCAGCCATCAATTATTTCCGCTAGAGGAAGAGCTTCCACAGAACCTGCAGGCTCACAAAGGGGCAAGAGGATTTCAAGCAACCTTAAAGATTTCCAAGTGAAACAACTTACTCACTGCGAAGAGGACGCCTTTTTCAATATGTCACAAATATGAGAAATTTCACCTCTGCATAAACCCAAGGGAGAACCAAAAGTAGCCAGCAAGTCACCCACCAGCCAGCTGTTTCTATTACCGAGATGCTAAAGGTATGTATTGTGAAATACTCTTGTGTCTTTTATTATACTGAAAGCACCAGAGAAATACAATGAAGAAAAAACCCATAATCCTGTGAGCCACATCTATAAGGCATGAATTATGACACAGCCGCCGCGTTTTTGAAGAGCAGTTACCCTTTACGACGTCCCATAAGATGCTAGACATTATATAAATACCGTGGCCTGTTTTATATGCCCATCATGAGGGTGACGTGACTGAAGAAACGCAACTGATTCTCCACTGAAAATGCTTTTAAACAGCTGGAGGAGAGCAGACTTCATCCCCACCAGCAAAAGCTGTAAAAAAGACATAAAAAATGGCCGTGTATTGACAGGAACGATAAGGATGAAGCTTTGCAGCTGCTATCATTGTTTCGACATACTGCACGGGGAACATGAGTCATTTCTTGTCTCGATTTTTAAATTATTTTCCATCTTCACAGCTGGATATGCATCTGAAAAGTGTACGTCAAGGACTTTATTCATTTGGACAACTGTGGCAACGTTTATAATCTTTTACAGTTCACTTAAGCTCTATATCGGCAATATATGCATGTTTAAGGCCTATCTTAGGATTTTGCTTCTGAAATTTGTTTTTGGAATGCACAGTCGTGCCCACCAGGTGTATGAAATATGTAATGCTGTTTGGTGTAACACTCTAAAATCTGTACCAGCCTATAAATGCCATAGCTCACTTGGCTACCAGTCACTTGGGAATGGAGAGGATGTTGTTTCGGGTGATAGTCAATTCTAAACTGCATTCTTGAAACTGTATTTAAACATGAAATACAATATATAAAATGTTGACTTTTGCGTTAAACCGGATCAATAGCTCATGTTAATTTGCTTTGACTTTTATTTATATCTTATAGAAATATTTATATAAATGTATAGCTCTTTTTTTCTGGGAAGCTATTTGCTATCAGTGTGGAGCTAACAGCCATTTAAAGCAATAGATTTTCCCCCAAAAAAACCTTTTTTGGAACCATATAATTTCTTTAACATTTTAAAAGCCCTGTAAACAAATAATCTGGGCTCACACGCAGTTGGCAATCCTGGCCAAGGGATTATTTTTCTTGATTAATTAACGTATGCATGCATCTCATCCCTTGAAGCCTCAGAACAGTTCCTTGATGTTCATCAAGACAAAGCTGCGAAAAAAAGAGAGAGAAAGAAAACAGAGAAGCTCTTGCTGTAGGTTTCGGCCGGCTGCCACGTCCAATTTTGAGTTCGCTCCCGCACAATGCCCGCCGCGCTCCCTTTGGTCTCCCGCGGAAAAAGAAAATGAAAGCGCGAGCTTCGGGGGTAAAGGCGGGCTACGGCTGCGTACCAGCCACCGTGTCGGAATGATGAAAGCTGCGGCGGCTGAGCGGAGCCGCGTATCGGCATCGATTGCTCCCCAGGACCTGCGAGGCTGTTTGGGCATCAAAGCGCTCGCGTAGCACCTTGCTGTAATCTCAGCAAGAAAATAAAAAATAAAATAAAAAACACCAAACCTCCAGCATCTCTGAGAAGCACTAGGGACTTCGGAAAAATAGGAGACGCATTTAAATCGCTCTGGATTTAAAGCTGAGGTTCTATCTTACATCATTAAAGTAGGATAAATCAAAACATTCCTATATAACTTTGCAATGGAAGTCAAGCCAAAAAGTTTACATTCTAAAAATTCTAAATTATAATAATAAGAAAAATAATGTAGTTTGTGCTCAACGGTGGTCCAGCATATCTTGCCACGGTTCCTCAGCCTTGAATCTTACCCACAATGTGTGCATCTAATAGTCCCAAACTTTCGTACCCAAGCCTTTGTGCCACACTAACTGTTGTTTTTAATATATGCCTTTACCCATTTGGAAAAGTTTTTTTTTTTCCATATTCCATTTTTTTAAGATAAAAATAAAATATGACCCTTATGCGTTTTACGCAAATTACGTAAGCTCAAAATAAATATACAATGCATATTGACTTAATGAGTCATTAGGCATATATATGTTCTTTATTGACGTAAAACACATATGAGATTAATGTACTGTCAAACACATAAGCCCTACAATTCATGTAGGCCTATAATTCATATTAAATGTATGTGTATTAGTCATATGTCCTATGTTCATTTAAAATACTTATTAAATGAATGTTTTGTCAAACATGTAAGTTATATATTTGATGTACCATGCATATTAAATGAATGTTTTGTCAGTATTAGTTTTCATATTTAATTCTTTGAATTAACTCATTTGAATCACAGAGAGCAGAGACCATACATTACTGTCATTAGAATATAAAAGCAATATATATTTTTATTAAGAAATAAGCAATAAACATGTATTTCCTACTACAGCCATATGTAAATATGGTAAAATGTAAGGTTCAGGTTTCCTACAGGTTTTTCCCTTGAGTGTCTTACATGTCACTTGTGTTTTTGGTATGAATGTGGTTGTAACCATACAAGATAAACCACTGATTCGTAGTGAAAAAATAAAACCGGCTCTACCTTTTGATCTACCAGGGATAACTACATTAATAACTTTCTATTACTTTCATTGTTAGAAGTGTAGCGTGAAAATAAACTTCACCCTCAACTTTGTCTACATTGTTTACCAAATATAAGGTGATAACTAATGCTTTAATTTATGGAGTTCCACACCCCTTCTGTATGGGCTAATTTCAAGTTTTCTATTTAAATAACCTTTGATAATACTTTATCTGAGGCTTTTATGTAAGTTAGACTTGCAACCAGTAAGTAAATGTGCTTGAAAACTAGATTTAGGACTCATAGAATTAAGAATCAGCAAACTAAAATGTACACATACTGAAGAACTGGCTTTGAGATGGCAAAAATGTTTTTTTTTTCTTGCGTTTTCGGTTATGACAGCACATGGCGAAAGGAGACACAATCCATGTAGTGGCTCAAATAAATCAGGGGTTTATTTACAAAAACAAACAGAAAGGGAGAAAAGAAGGAATCATGATGGGTCAAAACCAAACTGGTGAAACAGAAATTAAGTCAGGGAGCAACACCAGGAACACTCCACTAAAGGCGGGAAAGAACAGAGGAAAACTACAATACATAACATGGACTACTACTAACTGGGAAACAGCAGAACAACACATGTTAACAGCCAACATTCACAATGAACCAACAAGGAACAGAACAAGAAAAGGAGCTAAAATACATACGGACAAAAAGGCTAACAAGGGATAGGTGTGGAACATAACCAAATCAACCAATCAGGACAGATATGGGACAACAAGAAACAGGTAGAACATGTTACAATAAACAAGCACAAGAAAATAGGAAATGGTAGCAAACACTAAGGGCTAACTAAACTAGGAGAGACTAGGAACTCAAGCCAAACATAATCCAACATGGCATGGGCAGGGTAGGCTATAAACATGGACTTGAAGCAAAGACAAAGATAAGCAATATCAAAAATTAAGGATAAAATACAACCCAAAGAATTAAAAAATAGGTAAGGTAGGCCTTCAATCCATGACTAGAGGGATCTTATCTTCTCAGCCACTCATTCAACTTATTCAGCTACATGGCAGTCTATGGCAAGCAAGGAAACACACTCAGGACTTAGGGCTACAAGACAGGATGGGTAACAGGTAACAGCATGGCCAACATCACCTGCTGCCAGATGGGCACCAACCCTAACATTTACTTAATGTGTGGAATTTAACATTTTCCCAATGTCTTGTGAGTTTCCAGGTTCTCCAGTGTCACCCCCCCCCATTTCACAGAGATGCAGATAGGCTGACCGGCATCGCTACATTGCCCACTGTGTCACGACTCAAGCTCAGCACTCAGCCTTCATCTCCGACACCAGACCTGTGACAGGGTACCTCACCCCAGGCCGCCCATCCAATATGCTGGGTTTTCTGCCCCCTGGCCACCGAGACCAACAGTCCCAACATTGCTGGAAACTGGGAACCAGGGGGACCTGGGCCGCTTATTGGATGGCACGCTCTAGCATGAGCTGGGACAGAAGGCAGAGGAGAGGACTGGAGAACCAGAACCTGAACCTAAAGGGGCAAGAACACAAAACCAAAGACAAAACCCCCCAGAGACAGGATACCAGCAGCACCGCACACCAGCTGTGGAATGATGGCCACCTGGACTCATATAGCCTTAACACAGAAACCGGCCAATCAGAAGCCCAAGTCAAAATGCCAGTCAAGGACCATGAACCCTAAACTACCCCAACCCACAAGGTAGTACCTGCTGGCTACTGACAGGGACAGAGAAAACAGATCTACACAGACCACCCCCTAAATCCTAAGCAAACCAAACCAAACTTCTGAGCCAACAGTTCCACAAGCAACTCCTGATGACTGAGCATGCTCAATTTCCTGATTGATTAATCAGAGGCAGGTGTGACTGACTGTGTGTGTGTGTGTGCCTTGTGCCCTGTGGTGGCATCCCACTCAGGGTGTACCCCTGCCTTGTGCCCTAGCTGCCTGGGATAGCCTCCAGAGCTCCTGGTGACTCCAACCATTATAGGTATTTGCAAGATGGATGGATGAACAAATGTTTTCAAATTTGGCAAAGGTTTGAAACACTACAGGGAGAAGGAAATGTGTCCTTATTTGGAATGACTGATGTTATCGATTTGGTTTAATAACTTTTTCACCATCAAGCAACTGAAACAAAAATACTCCTGCAGATAATCCTTAAAATTATGAAAATCTATTATCTGTGGGTTAATTTAAATAAATATTTAAAATAAAGCAGAATTTAATTGCGAGCTGAACTAATCATTTAACACTAAAACTGTTACCCTGTGTTTTATTTTGCCACCATTTTGTCTATTTGTTTTACTGAATTAACGCAAATGTTACACTGATTGCAAGTATAAATTATGTTTCTGTTTTTTTAAATGTATGTAAATACGACAGTATTTCGCATTCAAGGCCCGAATTATACCAAAATGACTTTTAAATGTTAGTATTTAACAAAGAAATAAGCATAAGGGATTTTTTACAGCTAGGCAATAATCTCAACCAATTATCCCTTCACTTACATGACTGTGGAGAAAAAAAAAAAAAGTAAAATATCTTGGTAGCAAGAATAAAAACACAAAAGAATTGACATGGTGGTACAAGCCTGATTGATTGCTGTTATTGTCCTGTACAGAGCTGGGTAATTCAGGTCCAGAAAGTAAAAGACCAGACTGGGATTTTGTTTCAACCAAACATTTGAGCATAAAGAGTCACAATCACAGAGTATTCAACTGGTTTTGCTTGAAAGAAAATCCCGGTCTAGACTTTTGCTCTCTGGACCTGAATTACCCAGCTCTGGTCCTGTATACAGGAGCCTGATCTCTCACGGTTTACTCATTCAAGTCCAGGAAGCCCAGGAACAGTTGCTTCTCAAAGGCGGAGTGAACAAGAAATCTGAAAGTGTGAATTTGGATCCCTACAGAACTGTAAGCTCACACTGAGGACCAGACGGCCTACACGTATTCCATCACGGTAGTCATTTTCAGGTGGTAGATAACTTTAATTTGTACTTCGTTTAAATAGTTTTACATTACCTTAGTTTTAAATATGCAATTTTTCATATGTCTTGGAGGTATGCCTCCTTGTGGGGGCTGTATACAATCGTTACTAGATTATGTGTCAAACAGTAATTAACAAACAGATCAAGTCTGTAATATTGATTGATTTTGGTATCAGTGCATATTCAAGAGCAGCGCAGTGGCACAGTGGTTAGTGCTGCTGCCTCACAGAAGGAAGGTCCTGGTTTCAGTCCCCGGTCCTGTCTGTGTGGATTTTGCACGCTCTCCTCGTGCTCACGTGGGTTTTTGCCGGGAGCTCCAGTTTCCTCCCACGGCCCAAAAGCGTGCAGGATAGGTTGATTGGTGAGTCTAAATTGGCCCTGTAGTTGTGTGAGTGTGTGTGACCTGTGGTGTGTTGGCGACTGGCCAAGGTTGGTTCCCGTCTGCGCCCATTGTTCCCAGGATAGGCTCTGGTCCTCCCTGTGACCCCAGTTGGGATTGAGCGGTTTTGGAAAAAGGATGGATACATATGTGTGTGTGTGTATATATATATGTAGCGCCTATTTTACATACATTTTTACTTTTTAAAAAGACATATTGAGCATCATTTGTGAACTGTTATCCCTCGCTGGACTATTATTGTAGTTAATTGAGTTAGCTGCATTTTTTTGTACTCTTGTCCACTCTTTAATTTTCTCTGACAAACTCATGAGCCTGGTTACATCATCCTCCATCCTCTTAATGTTCTATGTCCATGGAAACTGATGCACATGTCAGTGAGTGTGAGAAGCGGCCAGACCGATCTGGTGATGGTGCCTATGACAAGACTGGCAGTTGCCATGACAACGGTGCCAGTGGGCTGTGCAGAGAGTGCATGACCCTATTTCTGGAAGAGCTCTAATCATGCCTAGGCAGTCTGGGTCCAGCTGTCAGAAGGCAGAAACCAATCATTTTGATCATTTTTAATAGTCATTTAGGGAAGGAGGGTAGGAAAATTTACCCACAATCCCTTTGAATTACTGGGGGGAGTCACTACTAACATTCTTATGAGATGGGAGAATAAAACAAGGTGGACAAACTTGAAAGATCTCAGACCACAATATCTTCAGACACATAATGACACAATTGTGACACTTCGCACTGAAAAATCACAAAAAGCTGATAGACAAATATTAATCCTATACGTATACAAAATATTTGACTCTCTTTAGTGAATAGTGAGTATAGGATATACACTGATATTTCCAACCTTTCCATTGAAGACTAGCAGAGCAGATGTTTGTTCAATGGTTGAAAGAGCACTGCTTCTGCTTTTTGAAATGTCTGTTATAGCACTGAGTTTGGCCTTGGGGCCACCCCACTGGGCTTCTCCAAATGGACCTCCAGATGATCCGTGAACCTACACCGGATGAAACTCAGTCGAAGCTCTGACCCACCTGCCTGCTCAGGAAGTCCGCTGACTCGGCGCCTGTATGTTGAGCTGATTAAAGCTGATCACTTGTAAACAAACAGAGGCACAACCGGTCACATGGCCAGTAGGTCATGTATGAGGGCAGGAATTTGACCCGATTTACCAGGAGAGAAACAGGCAAACAAAACAAGAAAGATCTCCAGCTATAACAAATAAAGAAAAATAAAAATAAAATAAATAAATGAATAAAAACATTGTTCAGTCCATTAGAGTATTGTCCTGGTTTTACCCTTTAGTCCAGTCAGAAACTTCTACAGATTACTTCATGGTCCAGTTGGCAGACAGAAATAAAATAGTGACATTAATCACTTCCTAGTCTAGTGAAGGGAAAGTTCCTGACAAGATTCTATATCCAACACCAAAAATCGAAAGTATCCAATGGCTTCCTTCCAATGGCTTCCTTCCTCAGAGCTAAAGCATTAAGAAGAAGGAGTATGGAGTATACAATACTCAGTCTAATAGAAAGAGCTGTCAATGAAATTTTGATAATTATACTCATTCTTAATACTACCTTTAAAGAATGAATTAACATTAAATGATGCTTGCTTTAATAGTTTAATAGTCAGTCTACATTCCCATTGTCACCATTTGCATTGAGCTATGGATAATGACTAAAAGATCAAGGATGTGAGTGCAAGTGGGTTGCCATGTTTGGCATCCATAACGGGGGGATTTGGAGATGGGAAGGGACCTCGACATTGAGTCCCTTCTCTTTTGGAATGAGAGGAGTCAGCTGATATGGTTTGAGCATATCATACGGATGCCACCCGGTCAGTTCCAAAAGATGTCCCAAAATTTGAGCCGAGGCACTGGAGCAGAAGCAGGACGTGCTGGAGGGGCTATACCTCGCAGCTGGCTTAGAAGTATCTGGAGACCTGTCAGGGTCAGCACCCTTCTGACCCTGTCCTTGTGTCTCTTCCACGTGTGGTCAGCAGCCATCACTGGCCATCCCCTTTGTCATCTCATTGTCTTTGGCCCTAGTGTGTTATTCCTGTTCCCCACATGGGTCAATGGGTTGCGTGTGTGGTACTGAGGTTGGAACCTTCTGGTCATGGGTTCTGGAACTAGCCTTAATGGTTTTGTTTTGTTTTTCTGTTCCTCCTAGTGTTTATGAGTTCTGTGTTCTCCTTCTGAAGCATGTGCCTTGTTTTATTATGTTCCACGTGTTCCTATATTTTTTGAGTGTTGAATTTCTAGTGTGCGATTGGTGTTTCCTACTTTCAGTGTTTGTTGGAGTTTTCCTAGTCTCGTGTTCATTAGTACAAGTTACTGCACCTGTTGCCTGTTTTCCCTCCTCTGTTGTTATTGGTTGATTGTCTGATGTTCCACACCTGCCCCTCTCGTTAGCTCAGTTCCCTTTTGTATTTAAGTGCCTGTCCCTG
Organism: Hippopotamyrus pictus; assembly: GCA_026781145.1. NCBI lineage: Eukaryota > Metazoa > Chordata > Actinopteri > Osteoglossiformes > Mormyridae > Hippopotamyrus > Hippopotamyrus pictus. The sequence goes on from JAODLC010000015.1 coordinate 161,906, forward strand.
CTCAGTTCTTTAGTCAGTCATTGTGTTCAAGTTACTTTGTGTTTGTTCTTCTGATCTACTGCTGAATTTGAGTCCCTGTGTTTTTGCTTGGTTCCTTAGTTGTACTTTGTTTCATAGTATTATCAATTCAGTCTTTTTCCCTGTTTGTTTTCTGACCCCTTGTGGTCCTTTTATTTTTGTGCCTTTCCCATTGAGTTCTGTTTTATGTTAATAAACCCCTTTTTGTCACGGAGCTGCCAGTGGATCGTCACCTTCTTTATGCCTGCACTATGCCCCGAGTCCGTAACACAGATCAGTCTAAAGATAGATCAATGAAGTAGAAATCTTATAAGTTCAGTTTACTCTAGTGCATTGTAGCATTTGGTCTCAGTCTGACACTGGCTGCTGTGGGGAGAGACTTAAACAGGAGTATTACTTCCATTGTAGCAGTGATGACACAATGGCAATTCATACCATTGTAAAGTTTTCTATCATAAAAAGGGAAAGATGAGTAACTTTTTATGCACTAAACGAAGACTCTGATTTAGTTTCATGTACACCATTCTTAGATAATCAATTTTGTCTATGCTGATGAAAAGAATGAATGTCTATTAGACTTGTTCTAACAATTCTCCCTTTTGCTAATGTACTTTCCAAAAATGAAAACTGAATTTAAAAATGTGTAAATGGGAATGCTTTTCAGGGCATGCCTCAGTTTAGTGTAATACTTAATGTTTCTGTGTGAAATTGAGAATTAATGAATGCATCAGTGTTTAAACATTAATTAGCCTCCCTTTCTGTCAACATTCTGCCAGTGGGAATACAAAAGTGTTTAGTAAAGGTCTGTGAACACAAAAATAACTAATCATGAGCTTTGGAGGAGATTGGTCTTGGCTCCAAAGTTTTGGATGCCTTCATGGTTTCACAAGCTCACTCTCAGCACCAAACTCTCTTTATAGCTCCTCCGGAGAATTTAATTACACACCGCAGACCTTGATTAAACCACTGATGCCCGCATTTAATGTCTCCATCAATTTGCTGAATAGCAAAGCCGACAAACTAAAATGATGACGTGCAGCCAAATCATCGTTATTACTATTATTATTACTCGAACCACAGCTATAATGGAAGACGCCAGCTCCCGCACTCACGGAAATGACAAAAAAAGTTCTTATATCGATCTTTCTCAGGCATGTATACTTCCCGTTTTTCAATATCTGCCTGTGCTCCTCCACGTATGAGCAGACATATTTCATACATTCTTGCACAGAAGACGACCCATTTGATGAGACTCGATCTCCAAGCAACAAAACCTGTGTGGCCTAAAAATAGCAGATCGCATGATGAAACCGCAGTCGGCATCATGAATTCTTAACGCTGTGCTTGTTTCATGTCCTAATGGCGTCTATTCTTAAGTTGCTCATTTGATAAGAGGGATCCTTCATTCTTTTATCATCTCACTTACTATAATTAGAATAATCCTCCCACGCTGTTGCTGGGACATACCGCACGTCCGATTTCAGATCCAGTAATTATGAAGTCGCAATCTCTCTGCGTGACCCGAGATACGAAGTTGGAATCTGAAGCTTGCATTTTTTCATGACTTACATTAATGGGTCACAAACCCAATTATGCCCAGTATCTGACTGGCACTTAGTAATAACAGAGCTTTTAGGGGAGGGAAAAAAAACAGCGCATAAGCTGTAAGAGCTGAAATACAGTCAGTTGCTCATAAACCATGCCGCAATGTGAATTCCCTTTCTCCTCAGATACAAAGTAGGCCTACTTTTCAGTACATCTCAATCACAAATTAGCACCTTCCTGCAGATTCAGGCATCATGTGATTCCGACAGACCGCACAGTGGCCAGAAACAGTCAGACCCTAAGATCCAGTCACACCCCTGCAGGAAAATGACAGCAAGTGACGCCAAGTGACCAACTACCTTACGACAATAAGTCAGAAGAGTGCTAGCATTTGGCTTCCTCTCAGCTGGGTGTTGAAGAAGTAGCATGAAATATGATTAGGCAATCTATAAAATTACCCTGGAAAACGGAATGGGTGACAGCAGCAGGTCTTATAAATAATTACATATACGTATTTTAGCACAAATCTTAGAACGCAGCTGCCCCCCATCCCAAATGCTGATATTAAATATTTAATAACATACTGGGAGGTATACTTTTAGGCTAAATGCAATTGCAGAGGTGTTACTTTGCCGTTACCACAATACAAACTGACTTTAAGTACATATAATCTGTGTGAATACTTATAAAATGATGTAATTTCTCAAAACATCTGATAAATATAGCAAATGCTTTTAGAAGTCACACATCTTACGCATACGTCAAGACTCCCATTTATATCCACTTCAATATGCTCTGAGAAAAAAAATACAAATTAAAAAAGTGACTCACATTAGACCTTTTTGCCTATAATCAGCTGCTGGAAAAGAGAAGAGCAATTATTGCTGGAATAAAATGTACTGCTTGTGCCGCAGTTTAGAGGGAAATAAATTCAAAGTAAGTTCACAATGCATCACCGTACACACACTTGACTGCTGTAAACAAAGTCTGAAGTGTTGAATCCAAAGCCTGAAATAAGAGTTCATAAGAATGCCAAGAAAATAATGTTGACTTAAATACTGAAGGAAATTCATATAAATGTAATAAATAAAATTTGAGCATAACCTTTTAAGGGTCACTTTGAGGCACCTTGGTATGGCTCATGCTGCCTAACAGTACAGTTCTTTTAATCTGCACTTTGCCACTTCGATTCTTGTACTTCCAGGGTAAAGTATGTTCCAGTAAAATGAAAATGAAAGATGACACATTTTCCTTTGAAATATTATTCACTTTCCACTCATGGGAAATATGAATAATGAAGGGAAATGGGTGAATTGTGAAAATGAGCTGGGTCAATCAGTACCATTAATCAGCACCATTAATAATTTCTGCACAACAAATGTGAAGAAGCATAGTTCAAATGTAAGGATTGATTTGCGTTTGTTTTTCTATATCCGATGCCCGTTTATCTGTCTGCCTTCCCATACCTCCTGCACGGCCTTAAAATCCACCCTTCTGTCCGTTTTCTGTATGTTCTGTGGTATGTTATAACCACTTGTTCTATTCAGGGTTCCGGGGGAAGGAAAGCAGAACATATCCTGGATTCTATGGGCACAATGGGGGACAGGGTGGCAAACCATTGTAGGTTCCACTGCTTTCACTCACACATATGCACAATTTGGGAATGCCAATTAACCTACTGTAAGCATACTTTTGGACTGGTGGGGGGTATGGATTGGGTATGGCAGACGCTCCAGCCCTGGTCCCAGAGATGTGAGTAAACAGTACTAAGCACTACATTACCAGGCCACCAAAATGTGTTATAAAATATTACTCATAAATTTAACTACCTGAGGCTGCAGTGCCTTTTTTTAAAATCCATGGCATAGTTGATCTAAGAATAGATCATATATTATAACTATACAATAAGTAGTAATCAGTGTACATTAAATAACACTTTACTTGAGGGGGCACAAATAACATGCTAGGTAACACTTCAAAATACGGTTACTCAGTAACTTAATAGTAACTCAGTTGTTACTCAAGTACAAATCATAAACAAGTATAGTTACATTAAGTAAGAGTTAGTTCATGATTTATTACGAGTAATATAGTATATTTGTGCCACCTCAAGTGAAGTGTTGCCATAAAATTTTTTCAACCTGCTGCATCCTCTCTTTACTTTAATATTTCTGCGCTCATACATTGGTTTGATTAACATTACATTCAGTATCAAACTTATAAGGCAGAAACAATAACTATTAAATTGAAATCACACAAGAAAACTAATAACATAACTAATAACAATAATAAATTGCATCGGTCTGCCCCTGGATTGAGTCTGAAATTTCAACCCCTGTATTAGCTTAGTTATATCATCTTGTCTTGTTTG
>JAODLC010000015.1:181746-193470 GCA_026781145.1 Hippopotamyrus pictus
TATAAACGTAGTGTGTCTCCGCCTGCATTTCCTTAACCATAACATTGCGTAATGTTGCACTCTTTTTTCACGGGTTTTGTCTTGATAGGGTCTTTTTAAACAATTTTAAAAACAATGATTTCCAACTTGTAGAGGTACAAGTTTTACTTATATTTTATGTTAAAATATTTTTTTAAATGAAAAACAAAGCAGAAAGGCGTGCACGCATTTTATCCATATGATGACTACTAACCACCTACTACTACGCGTTCCTTTGCAATGAACTACTTGTCCCAGAGTGCAATGCTACAGAGAACAGCCAGATGAAAAAAAAGAATTTAAATATATATGTCGTTTCAGTATTTTCGAATAATTTGACTTAGTATTTAGAATTTAAGAATAAGAAGTCGGTACCGAAATATACAGCGAACATTTAATATAATAAATTACAGTGTAACCTTTGACCCCAAGATGGCTGCGCCCACGGTAGTGTCATGCAGTCCTAGTCGGACTTTGCCGAAGTGCTCTGCTGTACGCTTAAGGCTAAGCAGAAAGATCCAGAATTGGAGTAACCATTTAAATGCATATTATACAACAAAAACCCAGTCCGTAATGGATTGGAAAAGGTCCAGAGTATCTACTCGCAAGATTATTGACTAGTAATCGCGGCTGACAGACTGCTGTGGATTTACCTGACATACTCCAATGCCAAAATGCGTCTGCCATTAATGACATATCAAGGGCTTGGGTTCCCTTTAGTCGAACGTCTTTTGGATTTAAGGACATGCAAAATACGAAGGAAGCAGTTATACAGCACGACCTTCACTTTAATTAGGCATCGCTGGATGAGAAACATACCTTCAATATGTGCTTTCACCTCCAAGCAGTTCAGCACACAATCAGAAAAGGTAAATTATGGAGGCTCAGTAATGTATGGTTACGGCTGGTGATAACAAGCCTTGTAATGGTGTCATTTTTTTAGAATTTAAAGGGTACCTCTTTAAGTGTACATATAGGCCTAGATGCTTTCGATTTTTAATGGTAAACTGTATGCTTATCGAATGTGTTTTCCTCTTCAGGATAAAATTGATATGTCCAAATTTCCTGTCGAGAACATAAGAAATTTCAGCATCATCGCCCATGTTGACCATGGTAAAAGCACTTTGGCTGACAGATTATTGGAGTTAACAGGTACGTTGTGCTGGTGCTGCTAATTAATGAACTTAATGTAAGGACCAAACATTTCAGATGAATGTCAGGAGTTATTTAATAAATGGGAAAAAATACAGCACCCCTGGCTTAGAACACTGATGTTCCTGTTATTGCAGGAGCCATTGCTAAGACAGACCGTAACAAGCAGGTGTTGGACAAGCTGCAGGTGGAGAGAGAGAGAGGGATCACTGTGAAGGCCCAGACAGCCTCTCTGTTCTATACTCACCAAGACCAGACGTATTTACTCAATCTCATTGACACGCCTGTGAGTTCTGCCCCCTCTGTCATTTCTGTTGTTCGTCAGGCATTACAATATTATATGTTTTATGTAACATATTTTATATGTTTTATTATTCATATATGTGAGGGTGTGGGGAAAACAATTGCCATTTGTAGCAGTTGTTTTTTGCTTTATTTTTATTTAGTATTCATACCTTCATAATGTGTTCTCTCATATCCCCCAGTTTTTTTTTGTTTGTTTTTTTAACTATTTTGAGATTGATTTTGGGTGTATTTCTCTTATGCAGGGTCATGTTGACTTCAGCTATGAAGTTTCCAGGTCGATCTCTGCATGCCAGGGGGTTCTGCTGATAGTCGACGCAAATCAGGTAAGATGTTTTTCCTTTGAGGTCAAATGGGCAAATCTGACTCCATATTTGTTTATTAAAGAACATATTCGAACAATGTAACAAACAGAATCTGTTAGATTCCCTTTTAAACAATTACTTTGGGATACTATTGAAAATCGTTCTTATACAGCTGCACATGTCACATCAGACATGATGATGACTGCTGATTGATTGACTGCTGTTAAACTAATGATGCGCATGTGATTGTTGTGTCCAATCAATTTGAAGGGGATTCAAGCACAGACAGTGGCCAATTTCTACTTGGCCTTTGAAGCTCATCTGACTATCATACCCATTGTAAATAAGGTATGTGTCAGCTTGCTGTATGTACACTTACTGGATGTGTAAATTAGTTATTCTACTTTTCAGAAAGAAAGTAGTTCCCAGGTTGTAATCATTTGCATTTCTTTGTTTGCTGTGTTCTTATGGCCCAAGGTCTGTAGATTTGTGTTTAATTATTCTTTCTGCATAATATTTTAGATTGATTTGAAAAATGCTGACCCAGACGGAGTCGAAACACAGATTGAAAAAGTGTTTGAAATTCCAAAAGAAGACTGCATACGGGTATAAACCTTTCTGGCCGACCAGAGCAAATAGTGTGTGCTTTCATGGTACTTGATAAACTCAATGACTCCTTCTATTCTCAGATTTCTGCCAAATTAGGCACAAATGTTGAACGAGTGCTGGAAGAAATCGTCAAAAGAATTCCTCCGTAAGCTTGGTTATTCTTCTTCAAACCCCTGAATTCCCCAGATAAATTGATTACATATAATTTAACACACAGATGCATGTCATTAATATGCATTATAAATTATTCTTTACAGTTATGCATTATACGATATAAAAAACATTCATATTGTTTTTATGCTAATGTTCTTATTGTGTGCTCCCTTAAAGTTCTTGAAGTTACCACTGACTTGCAAGGATATTAAGACAAAGCCTTAATATGAACCAGAAATACAAACCATAACTTTGGTGGTATGTTGTTATGGTTTGTATGGTTTACACACACACACACACACACAGTAATAGTGTTTGTCAAGTGCTGATGTTTGTCAGTATATGTGACTATATTTAAAATCCCCCCCCCATCTCAGTCCCAAGGCTAAGACAGATGACCCCTTCAAAGCGCTGGTCTTTGATTCCACCTTCGACCACTATAGAGGAGTGGTGGCCAGTATCGCCGTGTTTGGGGGGCAGGTGCGTAAAGGGGACAGGATCATGTCAGCACACTTGGGCAAGGTGTACGAGGTCAACGAGCTGGGAATTCTGAGGCCGGATGAGCACCCTACAGACAGACTGTAAGTTTGCCATGAGCTCTGGGGCACTTTGGGTGCGATCTCCATTGCTTACCGTAACAATGTTTTATTGATTAAGTACTTCGATTGCATAAAAATGGATCCACGTCTTCATTCATTATCCTAATAATACCAAAGTTATCTGTACTGAGCTTTGTACATTAAAAAAATAAAACCAGTCGTTATTGAACATGGATCTATTGTTATGTCAGTCCAGACGTGTGACTTCATTTAAGCAGACTGTTGCCCTGCAGGTTCGCTGGGCAGGTGGGTTACATGATTGCAGGGATGAAGGAGGTGAAGGAGGCTCAGATTGGGGACACCCTGTTTCTCCAGAAGCATCCCGTAGAGCCCCTGCCGGGATTTAAACCCGCGAAAGCGATGGTGTTTGCTGGTATGTATCATAAGCGCGATGACTGCACTTGGCTCTGTAAGAGATGCGGATTTGCGGATGTATAATTCGGTTAAGGTGAGATGCCTGCCTCTCATTCCGCTTCTTCCTGACCAGGCATGTATCCGACGGACCAGTCAGAGTATAACTCCCTGCGCAGTGCGGTGGAGAGACTGACACTTAACGACTCCAGTGTGACAGTACAGAGGGATAGTAGCCATGCCCTGGGAGCCGGCTGGAGGTAGGGATCTGTCTGAAAAAGGTTTCACGTTGTGATGTCCGAGGCACTCCGGGCTGTGATGTCAGAGCATGCTCTGATTAGCACGATACATTGGGTGTACTCGCGCTATGCGATCCATACCGTACCTCAGCACGATTGACCCCCAAAGTCCAGTTTATCTGCGTTATCGCTCCGTACCCTGCTCAGTCTCATTTGAAGAGGCGGGCCTGAGCACAGTTAGTAAGTATCACGATACTGGTACTGCAACAATGTTGAAAAAAGTTAAGCATTTTTCATGGTAAATATTGCACTTGCACATTTAAATTACTACTGTTAAAATTTTCATTAATTTTAATTAAGCTTCACTCCACTACTGCACATACCCTAATATTGCCAAGCGTCGCATTATGATCGCTCTGATTCATTCAGTTACAAGAAGAATGATAATACATTCTATTGAGTTTATAAAGTGTATGTCCACCCTGGATCGTTATGTACATCTGCCTTATCGTTATTAAAAATGCATGCAGGAGGGGCGGAGCATTGCATGTAAGGAGAGTATTGGGGGCTGGGGGGGGGTCAGTATGGATGCGAGTCATATATGGATTTTTAGATGGCATTGTGCTGACGAATGGGGGGGAAAACGTATTTCTGCCGTGATCACTCATCACTATTACTCTCCGCTGTAAAAAATAAATAAATAAATAATAAATAGGGGACAGGTAATATGAGAGGAGCCCCCATAAAGGTTACAGCAGTTTCTATTGCTTTCTGCTGGTCATCTGCTCAGTAAACATATAAAAATTCCCCATAGCACATTATGCTTGATTGATTAACTGATTGAATAACAGCGTAGCATAACATCCTGTAGGTATAGATGTTAGTTTGATGATGTTAACATAGCCTATTTGCTGTATTATAAGATATTATAAGGTTCCTTACATAAATCACTTGAAGCTAAGCAGATCATTTTTAACTAGCTAATATTTTAGTAGCTTCACATATTTTTATGCATAATACTTAGAGAAGATAAATCAAGTTTGTATGATGCATGCAATTCCGACTTAGTTTAGACCTAGGGTATAATTGAGTTTCGGCAGTGGTTCGGATGTACTGAGTCCATGATTCTGATTCGATCGTGAGTTTTAGCAGTGTTTGTAATAGTGTAATTAGTACTGGTACTAAAGAAGTGTAATACCGAACAGCTTTAAAAATTTGGTACCATTTCAGTACCAGTGCCCAATATAACACTAGTCTACAGCAGAGGTGTTTGCTGGAAAGTTGAGCTGATGAAAGTATCCAGGAGCAACTGGATGCAACACACTAAGTAAGATATCTTATATTTGTGGCACGAAAAAAAAAAATTGCCGTGTTGCATACTAGATTAATCTTTGTGTGTCATTGTGCCCAAAACTACTCCAAGTAAGTCACACAATGAGGACATTAGTCATGAATTTCATTGTGCACTTTCCTTCCTATGTCGTCTTCAACACAAAAAGTTCCACAGGGATGACGAAAGTGTGCTCAGGCCAGGATCGTTAAGCACGATATGAGCACAGACCCGAGGGGGAGTCAGTAGGGGGGCGATCATGCTCGGGCCCCGTACAAGGCAACTGGGCCAAATATGAGTACGGCCTTGAAGTAATGCATTGGGTGCATTTTTTTTATTATCGCCATCTACAGACTGGGTTTTTTGGGGCTGCTGCACATGGAGGTGTTCAACCAGCGTCTGGAGCAGGAGTACAACGCCTCGGTCATCGTGACGACGCCCACCGTCCCGTACAAAGCCATCCTCGCATCGGCCAAGCTCATCAAGGCAGGCGCCCCTCCTCGGGGGAAGCTGCTGTGCATTACCTCCACTCAAGCCCCTGTAAACAATCACCCTGATCATCTTCTCTGATCTAATACAGGAATATGGGGAGAAGGAGATCACCATCATAAACCCAGCCCAGTTTCCTGACCGCTCCGTGGTATCGGAGTATCTGGAACCCATGGTCTTGGGAACCATCATCACTCCCGATGAGTTCATTGGCAAAATCATGACTCTATGCCAGGTGTCTACACAGGGGTCTCCTTGGGATTTTGGGTTGCATGGAATGACTATGGTTTAAGTTTACTAACCTAGTAGCCCTGATGAGCATGGATACGCGGCCATCACAAGGCACACGGACACAATCACATACTCATTGGGTGAAACTGAGATGCCAGTTTATCGTACTTCCATGTCTGAGGTTTTCTGGAAGCAAGACCACTCAGGAAATGTGCAAATGGGGGAAATGCAAATTCCACTCACTGCACTGCTCTGAAAGTATAATGCAAATGGGATTTTTCAGGATACACATGCACTAGCTGATTAAGCACATTTACTCTGTGTTAAACCCAAAAAACCAGCCAGTTAAGTTCACGCCAGTAAATAGTTTTGTCTGATTCATTCTCTCAGAATCACAGGGCCGTCCAGAAGAACATGTTGTACATTGATGACAAGCGTGTGATGATGAAGTATCTCTTTCCCCTGAATGAAGTCATCGTGGACTTTTACGATCACCTAAAGTCGCTGTCTTCTGGATACGCCAGGCAAGATGCCAGTTCTGTTTTCAACATTTACTAACTCTGTCACCTTATATATTAGCATAATCACTGATCTCAAATTATCTTTTCCCTGAAATCGTCAAGCGTCTCATCTCGTGTCTCAGTCTGTCTCGTTCTCACAGTATTCATCATATTACCTCCCACATATTTAAAAATAAATGTAGAAATAAAATAAATGTTAAAAATGGTGCAAAGGTGACATTAAAACAATATCTAAAGATGGTCGACACAAATCCCCTACCAGTACAGTATTCTTGAAATATTGGTAAATTTACTAGTCGTAGGAACAGAACTCGGTGTCTGTATTGAATTGTATTGGTGATTGATAAAGAGGAAAATGGGTTTAATTACAATGGCATGTATGATTGTTTATGATTTTTCTTCGTAGCTTTGACTATGAAGAAGCAGGCTACCAGCAAGCAGACCTCATAAAGATGGACATCTTGCTGAATGGGAAGCCGGTTGAGGAACTGATCACTGTTGTCCACAAGTAAGGCTTCCACGAGATTGGTTTCAAGTAAGAAGAATTGAGCTTTGTAGGATTAGCGGAAAACAGTCACCAGATTTGAGATACAAATGTCAGACTGCCGTTTGTAGCCTTGAGACAGATACCAGTTCAGTAAAAAAAAATGTAGGTATCGTAGGTAGAGTGGAATAAAATATTTGGTTTTGTAAACAAACTATGATTCTGATGACCAAGTCAGAATTAAAAAGACCAGATTCTGATGAACCTTTTTGAAATAATGACCCGGAAACTGTAACCTCAGTCTGTAAACTTATTTTTTGTTTCTAGAGATAAGGCATACTCTGCTGGCAAAGCCTTGTGTGAAAGGCTGAAAGACTGCATCCCCAGGCAGCTGTTTGAGATAGCTGTACAGGCAGCAATCGGGAGCAAGATCATCGCAAGGGAAACGTGAGTATTTTTACATACACAATGCATATCGACGTGTACGAACACTAGCGTTTTACTGTTTTTGGAATGGGTGATGCACGGGTTGAATAACTATTTTTTATTTGTAGCAAATGAATGCAATTACAGGTTTTTTCACTTACCCGCAAAAGTTGCCAGTCAAATTAGTAAGAGGTTGTCCGTTCATACTATGAGTGAATCTGCACAATTATTACGTTTGGACTTTTGTATGTTTTTTTTCTCCATATCATAGTCAAAACTAATCTATATGCCCTCCAACAGCATCAAAGCCTATCGGAAGAACGTTCTTGCGAAATGTGTAAGTATGCTTTCTTCTTGATGATTTAGCTCTTCTGGAGAGCTGGATAGCGTCCTCTGTCCAAGGCAGTGAATGGTGAAATGTTTTCCTTAGTATGGGGGTGATATTACTCGGAAAATGAAGCTGTTGAAGAAACAGGCAGAAGGAAAAAAGAAGATGAGAATGATTGGGAATGTGGAAGTCCCCAGAGATGCCTTCATCAATGTCCTAAAGAGAAAGGACAAGTAAAGCAGCGGGTTCTAGCACAGAGCGAGTCCATCAAGACATTCTCTAATTTTCACAACAAAGAGGAGACGAGATGGTCTGATTATACTTGAAGCTGGAAATCAACATGTAAATAAACAGTATTGGTAAAATACAAGATTTCTTTTTATTGTAAGGACAGCTCAGTGGTCAAGTGCAATCTGTGAGTGACATTTCCACTGACATTCTATGTCATGCAGCCTAATTGGCAAAAAGTGAACACAAGGAAGGCCATGAAAAAAGGGGTGGAGGAGAGAGGATTACAAAAAACGCAAATGGTCCCCTGTGTGCTCAGTGAAAATTTAAACAGGTACACATGCACAATGTTGGTAACAGTATCTCCCATTTCACTTACTGTGGTCCTATCATGAAGACAGAGGAAAGGCAAGAGTCTTGCCTCCCAGGAATAGAATTAGCAAAATGTAAGACTTAAATATCAAGCGCTGCTGTGTGCAGTATATTAAACAGGCATGACCAAACTGCACCAGCGTAGGAGTGTACAGAGTAAATGACCTCACCATGATACTGAGCACCATGATAGCACAGTGCAAGAAGGTTAATGGTAATATGCCAGGGTATGGACATACAGTACTGACGCCTCAGCACATCCTGTTACAGAGAAAAGTAAAGGAGTGTGGAGACCCAGTTCTGACAATCTGAACCAGTAACAGATGTTTAGTGTACGAGCCCTACCACTGGCTATGTTGAGGTCTAGATGAGTTGAACCTACAAGGAGATTAAAAATGAAAAACATACCAACTTGCTAAATGTCTTTTTTTGAACTAAATGTAGAACGATGTGTAAGTGTGAGCCTCAAACAGATCTCAGCACCTTCACAGTGACTGGAGGAGTCCCTTCTACAGTACAGAATAATTTGTGTTGACAAAGTGACTGATATGCATAGGTCATTATGCGCCTTCAGATGTCTATGGAGTGTTTCCCGTTGGCCGGCCTTAGGTGCATTTCTTCAGTCTTTGTAGTCCCTGATGCTGTGGAGTGGATCCACCAACTTGTTGTGCACGTGCATCAGTCCTTAAGGAAAAATGACAATCACGGTAGGTGGAAATTCTTTAAAAAATATTAACTACACTTATCTACGATCAATTTTTAACTTAATATTGATCATCAGAACCTTGAAAGGGGAACGAGACTTTAAACCTGCAAAGAAATTCTATATATCGAGTCCTTTTTAAGAAGAAAAACTTCAATTTGAAATGGAACAAAAAACACGGGCATTATTTCATGAGTTTTGCCAAGTATGGCCTTTGTCTTCTCACCTTGAAAATACTTGACGGTCTTGACTCTAAGTTCAAGGGTTGCATCCTCATCGCATACAAAGATGGTCCTTGGGTGCTGCTGGAAGGCCGAGACTGTCCACATGTGATTCACTCCCTCCTCTATGGCCTTATACAGGGCAAATGCTTTGTGGGCTCCTGTGATAAGGATCAGAACCTGGGGGGGGGACCGTTTACATGCAACAAAACTATTTGCAAAGAGAACAGCCTTATCTAGACCAGCTTCCATTGCAGACAACTGCATCTGAAATATCTGAGGCATGTATAGAGGAGCACAGTTGAGGGATGGACCCAGCACATAAGGTGACATTTTGTTTTATGGTGCAATATTTTTTTCCTATGCTCGTGTATGTGGGAACAAAGGGCAACATTACCATCCCTCCTGGGAAGTGAACCCAAAACCTAGAGTTTACAAGTTCCATGGCTTTATATTACACCTGCTGCTCAAAATGTTTATCAAAACAATAAAAAGTAATTTTACCTCTCTAGCATCCATCACTGTTCCGACCCCCACAGTCAAAGTCATAGTGGGGACTTTGGATAGATTATTCCCAAAGAAACGGGCATTAGCAAGTATGGTGTCCTGAGCCAGAGTCTTCACTCTAGTCCTGGACACAAGGCTGGAACCAGGTTCATTAAAGGCAATGTGCCCATCAGGTCCAATACCTGCAAAGCACGTGTCACAGTAAGGGCCTGCAGAAAGCTACTGTAAGCAGGCAGTACATTTTGTTTTTTAACTGCACAATTAATGCTGAAATCCACAGGCTGTAGAAGGTGACAAACACACAGTTTCATCATGTGACTCTAAAATCAACATTCAACCTGGAATACGCCATGACTAACCCAACTGCAACCTAGTTTATTAATGATCTGAAACCTAAAACTCGCCTCCGACGAACAGCTCTATCCCTCCGGCATCTGCGATCTTCTGCTCAAACAGCTCGCATTCCTTCTGCAGGTCTGCGGCGTTGCCATCCAGGATGTGGGCATTCGCAGGGTCAATGTCTATATACTTGAAGAAGTTGTTCCACATATAGGAGTGGTAGCTCTCTGGGTGGTCTCGGGGTAGCCCTGAGTGAGAAGGGAAGAGTTATCTTTGACATATTGCACAATGAGGTACTACTTTACAGATTAAAGAACTGCGAAAAACCTAAAACCACTTTTTTTTTTTAATGCTTTACGTCAAAGACATAGTATCTGCATGAGTCAGAATGAAGGGTGAGTCACGTAAATCTGACAGTGAGCAACCTGCATTTTGAAATTAGCTTAATAACAGATCCCTCTACATCCTCTTTCCACACCCTATGAGTCTTTTCCCGAAAATCTGCTGACACACCAGTTCCCCCCCCCTTCCTGTACCACAGCAGCTGTGGTCAGCACATTAAAAAACTTACCAACATACTCATCCATGTTGAAAGTTTTAACATATTTGAAAGACATATCCCCATTTTTGTGGTATTCGATTAACTTTTTGTAACAGCCAAGCGGGGTGCTTCCTGAGGGGGAAAAGGTACAATTTTTTAAAATAACCGTTAAATCTAAAAAAAAAAAAGTTAGATCAGAAATTTCGTAAACTACATTAAACAATGTCCACTATTTTACCTGTGGGTAAACCTAGTGTAAAGTACCTATCGGCACTAGGCTTGAATTGGACAATGCGATTCCTGATGTACTTGGCTGCCCATTCGCTAGCCAGGTCGTAGTTGTCAAGGATTACCAGCCTCATTTTTCTTTATTCTTACAGCCAGCTGCTGGTGGAACGGGGTGACAAAGCTGGAGATACAACGCATTCACATAAACCCGTTACATTGCAAGATGCAAGATTACAAGGTTTGAAAACGCACACCAACCAGTTGTCATTCAGCGAAATATACAAGTTATCGAAGTTAATTTTCTAGCAAAATTCAGAGGTCTCCATGGTAAGGATAAAATATTTGCAAATGCAATCACATTAACAGAGATCCGCGCGCAGACACTTACGTGAACCGCTTTCTTCCGGCTTTTCTGTGAACAAGCGGAGAAGAAAACATTCGCTCACGTGATAAACTTCCAGTCACGTGTCACAGGGCGATGCTTTCATTGGCTCGTTCACAAACCATCTGCTCGCAATTTAAATGTCATTACACCAATTATAATAATAAAACACTAAGTTGTGTAGCAAACTGAAAATTTGTAGCATGATTAATACTTATTAAATCCCCCGTGATGCCATTAAGTGAACTAGAGTTTTTAAGATATTTGCGAACGTGGGAATTTTGTAATGAAACATGATTTGCATTATCTTTTAATTTATTAACTATAACCAAGCATCTATAATGCAAACAACACAGTCCGTCATCCCCAAGGTTGCCAACTTTAGTCTGCTGGTTGAAGTGAAACAAGTCCGCACACATATGTACACGACATGTATGTAACAGTTTTATTACCTTGTAAGTATATATAGGTTTGCAAACTACCCCAGTACTTTTGATGTTGCTGATTTTAGGTTTATAATGGAATAATATAGATTTGCCATAAGATTTCTTGCGTGAGCGTCTGAAAGCGTGAGTGTCACACCAGATGCGTCCCAGATAGCAAGCACAGTCGGCCCGATTTCGGCTGAATGTTGGCACTATCGGCTGAGGTCCGGGTCGGCTGAA
>JAODLC010000015.1:193570-212578 GCA_026781145.1 Hippopotamyrus pictus
AGCAAATTATTAGTCTCGGTTTTCATTGTTTGGGCCAGTTTTGGGCCGGGGACCCAGCCAGACTTGGGCCAGAACTGGGGCAAGGGTGTGGCCCACAAGTGGGCCAGACAAATTTTGATATGTGGGGTGAGATCGGCAGCCCTTCGTTCCTGTTATTGGGAAGCACCCATGTTTCGCAGAGCAAGTTTCGTTTACCGTATTAGGCGTTACTGTACCTTATGGAAACCCATGGATTAGTTGTTATTAATAGGTAATACATCAATATGCATTAGATATGTTTTAAGAGAAAGTGAAAACTGCGCTGAACATTAATTGACAGTAAATACATCCGTTATTTTTTTACCCAGCTCGTCCTAGCTGGTACTGTGGAGATGCATGGCCGCAGTCGAAGTTAATAATAATAATTTAATTGTTCATACTTAAATAAAAAAATCGATAAACATGCCCACGTGTTGTGTTATAATACATAAGCAAAGGCTACTGTATCCTCTGCTTCTGAAGTGGGCGCAGTAGTTAATTAACTACTTGGGGAGTTAAGAAGGAACTTAAAAGTTCTTCCAGGTAAGACCTGCTTAATTGGTGCTGCAAAATCATTTGCATTGAGGTTTATTGAATGTGGATCATTTTTGAACAGACGGACGAACGGATTGATGGATGGATGGGTGTCGCTCGCTTAGGCCTGCCGCTGATGAAAATAGAAGGTTAGATAGGAATTGATTTCTGTGACGAGGAGAGGATTGATAGTCTCCTGTAGGAAGCCAGTATCTGTGGTCTGTGTTGCTTTATTTCTCCGTTCCCCTGTCGTCAAACTGCGGATTCACCCCCACCTCTCTTGATTTGTGCCTCTCGTTAAAGCAGCCCCAGATTGCTCAATTGTAGACTATTATGTTGTAAATATCTGTAGCAAAAATTGGCAGGTTTAGGCAGGTGTGGAGCAGGAGATAGTTAGGTTTGAGTGGACGACTATGCTAATTCTCTAGCTGTCCTTTTCCTTACTTGTGTTTAGAGTCTTTGGTACAAATTCTTTATAAAATAATCGGTAGCCCGATATTCTTTTCCAACAAAAGTAGTAGATCCATGGGAGTCGCCGCTATTAAATCATAATTTCATAATTATTCGTTTGGACCCCCCCCCCCCCACCCACATTTAACATAAAATATTAGTTCACCCAGCGCTGTCCCCCCCCACCCCACATTCGAAATGCTTCTGGCACCCCTGAGTAGATGATAAAATGAAAGCCTACAAGCACAGATGATGGAACATGCTAGAAAAAAATCCTGAAAATTATATAATTGCAGTCGTGTGTAGCTGGGCACAAATTGAGCCGCAATGTCGTGAACGATCACAGCATTCAGGTCGGGGGGCTTTCTTTTACTAACTAAACGTTGTTTGTGGTATTGTACCTTAATGTTTTATAGACCCACAGAGAGACCAATGTAAACATAACTACAGAACAAGTGTTTTAAGAATATTAGCCCTTAAAGTACTCACATAAAAACGTCAGACTTGTTATTTAATACGGATTTACTGGTTTTATTTTTTATCGAGCCATTGAATGCAGTGTATATAGCCTAATAACATATTTCATACTTTACGGTGCTATCATTGTGAAAACAAATTACCACTGTTTCCTTATCTGACAATTCAAAGTGCTTTTACATTTGTTTATTTCACAACTTTCAATTAAAACAGCGTTAGAGGAAAACACATTCCAGTAATAGTGTCTCTGAGACCGATATCATTCTGCCACAGGCATCCTGTGAATTTTCGGGTCCCTTAATACCTTGATGAATTATTCAACTCCCTCAAGGCATACATGTAAGCAATCTCGGTCACTTGTGCTTGAACTTCTGCTGTTTTGTTTCAACTGAGTAGAAAAAGCTCTTCATCAGCAATATCCATTAAACCTTATTTGACACATTGATAAAGGCTGTCTCTACAAAATAATAATCAGACATTGTTATTCATATAATATTTTCCCAGACCTCAAAGCATGACAACAATGCCCCATCTATTTGTTAGAAATTAAGTCTCCTCGTGTATGAAACAATTAAAGACCTGAAACTGTTTTGATGTCGAATATTTGAGGTGATTAATGAGGCAGCATCCAAATTTTTTGTTTTTACTAACTAAGCTCAGTATGATGAATTTGTTTTAGTCTATCTAATCTGACTAGCCACATATTTTAGTAAACTGAACTGAAACCCATGTATACGTCCAGA
Organism: Hippopotamyrus pictus; assembly: GCA_026781145.1. Lineage (NCBI taxonomy): Eukaryota > Metazoa > Chordata > Actinopteri > Osteoglossiformes > Mormyridae > Hippopotamyrus > Hippopotamyrus pictus. Next base: position 195,793 of record JAODLC010000015.1, read on the forward strand.
GAAAGAATGAAGTCAGGAGATTAACAAACTATGTCCTAATCCTGGATAAGATAAGTGTTTTCAGTCGAGACTGGTTGGACTTCACCCCCCCCAGTGCAGTGTATTGACAGCGGTTTAATTCACGGAAGCAATATGCCCCATGGCTTGACAAGGTAAATCATCCTTGAAGCACCCAGAGTAGCAAAGTAGGTCTCACTCCTCCCTGAATAATGTCATGTGTTAGAGTGATGGCTGCTGTTTTGTACCTTCATTGGAATCGTCGGCTGGACGGGTTATGCAGGATATCACAGCAAGCTGTCGCACTATAAAAAAAAATAATCACCATGACAACGCGTGGAGGCCAACTCTCCAGCCATCTGCATCGCATACGGGCCAAAATTAATTAATTACTTTTTTTTTCTTTGCAGCAGTCCCTCTGTGGTCACTTGCATGAGTTCCTTCAGAAACTTCAAATCTGTGCTTACGAGGGTTATACAGTATAAAATTCAGCTTCAAAATTTAGCCTAAGAATGATGTGTTATACATACAGTGCTTTTAAAATACTCTCAGATCCTTCACTAAGTCTAAACAAGAATATATATATATATATATATATATACACACACCTGTAAAATGACTCTATATACACGCCTCTATAGCTAAAAAGTATAGTTATCACCTTTGATTGCCGCACCATCTTTTGCATGCCCTATCCCACCCCCTCCCTGTTTATATATATTATATATAATATGTGTGTCATCAAACGTATGCATTACATTGTGGAGACCAAATGTCCCCACAAAGTGATAAAAACCTGTTATTTTGACCTTGTGGGGACAAGGGGAAATTCAGCTTTAAAAATCTGTAACTGTGATGAAAAAACTAAAAATGGCCAATTTCGTGTATTTTATTTGGTTACTTATGGGCAATCAAAACAGGTTAGGGCTGGGTAGGGGTTAAGCACACTGGTGGAGGGGGGAGCTTGTGCCTGTAGCTATAATCCTCCAACTGTCATCTCAGTTTCTGCAAAAATTAATTACCTTAGTGGGAATTGTAAAGGAATTGGAGTGCAGAATGATATAAGTAAAGAAAAATCAATTTTACAAACATCAAAGTTTTAAGTGAGTGTCGCAATGTTGCATTACATTACTAGTTATAGTTATTCATAATAGTGCGGTTCAGAATTGCACCAGCAGGTGATGCTGTGGATCTCATCTAATTTTGTTAAAGTCGTGGATATTATTGAATACTACAGTATGTGCTGTATAGTATATTATGTGCTTGTAAAGTATAATATTTAAATATGTGGTTTCACCTATTCACCTATCCCTGTTAAGCACTTGATATATGTTGTTCTCATAAAGGTTGGGATTTACGTCTCCTTTTCCTGTCTTATAAGGCAGATGGAATTAAACCAGTAATAGCTATTATGCTTGATCCATTTTGTGATCTTTCATTTAAAATAATAATTATTTTTAAAAATATTCAGGTTTTATTTATTATTCATCATAACTGAGGATAAGAATCTTACTGTATGATGTCACCGGGGATTGGATCCATCAAAGTCTCTCCTTATCCTACAGGCTAAGTGCTAAAGCCTGATTTCCAAGCTGAACCCTGCTGTAGTTGTGCGGTTGTGTTCAGTGTTACCCAACATTTATTTATGCAGTCATTGATTTGTGCCCACAGACCATTGTTCCGTACCTTGTACCTTTATTCTGTCCTAAAATGAAAAGAATTTATCCTTGTGTAGCTGAATTATTTAAAAGCTGACCGCTACACTCAGACCTGAGAAACAAAAGCCCCTTTTAATTGTCCTCTGTGGTCTGTGGGTTTAATACAGCTGGAGTATGTCAGCTATAAACGCGAGTACTGTTCCTTTAAAAGGCGGAGCCACACAGAGCATTATGTCACCATGGTTTCCCCAGTCCATGGACTAATGATGCTGAGAGTTGCTCAGCTTGGATTTTTTTCTGCCTCTCTCCACTCCTCTGCTCACTCACTGCTACTGTGACTTCTCTCCCTCACTCTTTTTGTGTGTCTTCCCTCTCTCATTCTCCCTGTGCTCCCTCTCTCTCTCCCTATCGCTCTCTCTCCCCTCTTCGTCTGTCCTCCAGCAGGGATGTAGCAGTCTTTCCCAAACTTGAGCCGGTCCCCCACACACCAGGCAATCCTCGGGCAGCCGCTTGCTGCGTTTCGGGGGCACTTTTTACGTTTAGTTTGTGAATTCAGCAAAAAAAAAAAAAAAGTGTAAAGAAACTTCTCCATTTTTGACTTTTTGGTTTTCTTTCTTTCCTCCTGGGGGGAGGGGTGGGGGCGGGGGAGGTCATGGCTTTGAGGGAGAGCGTCCTGCCCATCAGCGAGGTGTCGGGCTCCTTTCCGGAGGTGGTGGAGCTCAACGTGGGGGGTCAGGTGTACGTCACCAAGCACTCGACGCTGGTCAGCGTCCCCGACACCACGCTGCACGCCATGTTCTCCCGCCGGCCGCTCCGCGACCTGCCGCGCGACAGCCGCGGCCGCTTCTTCATCGACCGCGACGGCTTCCTCTTCCGCTACGTGCTGGACTTCCTGCGCGACCGGCAGCTGGTCCTCCCCGAGCACTTCCCCGAGAAGGAGCGGCTCCAGCGGGAGGCCGAGCACTTCCAGCTGGCCGAGCTGCTCCGGCTCCTGGCCCCGCGGGTGCCCAAGCAGGGCTCGGTGAACGACGAGGGCTGCCTGAGCGACCTGGAGGAGAGTTCTCAGGGCAGCGAGCCGGCCCGCTCGAACCCGGGCGCCGACCGGCGCTCGGGCTTCCTCACCGTCGGATACCGCGGATCGTACGCCGCCGTCCGCGACGGCCAGACCGACGCCAGGTTCCGGCGCGTGCCGCGGATCGCCGTCTGCGGCCGCATCGCCCTGGCCAAGGAGGTGTTCGGCAACACGTTGAACGAGAGCCGGGACCCCGACCGACCGCCGGAGAAATACACGTCCCGCTTCTACCTAAAGTTCACCTACCTGGAGCAGGCCTTCGACCGGCTCTCGGAGGCCGGCTTCCTCATGGTGGCCTGCAACTCCACCGGGACGGCCAGCTTCGTCAGCCAGCGGCGGGACGACAAGATCTGGAGCAGCTACACTGAATACATCTTCTTCAGTAAGTTCCGGGGTTCCCTCAATTTTCCAGGAAATGAGTGACAGCATTTGGGGCTCTTCTCTTCAGTTCCAAACGATTTCATTCCGAGTTGTGAAAGTGGTCTGGATGGGATATGTGGGTGGGGGGAGGGGGTAATTCTCTGGTGGGAATGAGAGTCTGGGTAAGTTGTGGGGGGGTACGCGAAAGATGGTGCGGGTGATCAAAGGTGATGTCTCAGTTTTTGCCCATAGAGGTGTCTAACCCCGCCCCCCAGGGCCATCCGCCAAAGCTACGCTCCACCCCCCCGACCAAATGCCACATATCCAAACAGTCTCCTGTCTGCATCTGCTGCACCAACAGCTGGAGGAGTATGGAAAAGTGGGGCTGGGGGGGGGGGGGGCGCTTCACCTCCGACTCAGGGACCTTGTCTCTCTGGACACGCTGGCACCTCACTTGCCCGTCGTGTTGAACTGGCTGGTTAAATGAACAGTCGACTCTGTGTGAAGTGAGACAGGTGCAGTTCAGCATCAGACATTCACTTCTGCTCTTCTTTGATGTTCAGGTTAGTCTCTTCACCATAATGGGAAGCAGGTCCTGGGAAATTAAAGCCCAATGACCCTGAAGGCATTTGCGGGCTCACAGAGACGAGCTCCGCTCCTCCTTCCTTCACAGCAGCCCTCTTTCAATTTATCTTCACAGAAACAGCTTATTTGCTGAAGGCATGGGAAAGACCAGGGGAAATTATAGACATTCGGGCACTAAGGAACCATTCATCGGAAATAGACGCATATGCAAAATGGTGCTCTTAAAGATGTGTGCGTCTGTGTGTTGTTGCTCTTAGAGATGTGTGCATCTGTGTGTTGTCGCTCATAGAGATGTGTGCATCTGTGCATTGTCGCTCTTAGAGATGTGTGCATCTGTGTGTTGTCGCTCTTAGAGATGTGTGCGTCTGTGCATTGTTGCTCATAAAGATGTGTGTGTCTGTGTGTGGTTTTCATGCTGCGTGCATATAATTTAGAGCAGAATAAAACAATGGCATGGCAGTCATTAAGAATTTGCTCTCGGTGAGTAATGTGCCCTCAGTTTGTTGCAGCTGATGTACAGAACTGTGCAAAAGACTTTAGCAGTCAAAGGAAATGTTTAGAGCTATTTATCAGGGTAGCAAGTGTATATTTCCTCAGAATTTGCTCACAATTTAACCTTAGAACGTGTGCCACGTAGCACGATAAAAACTAGTAAGAATTTCTTCTGTTCTCCAAGAAGCCATTCCATATATTTAGTAAACGACTAGCTAATTTAATTAATTAATCGGTTTAAAAAGCCAATGAGATATTGATTACCTATACGAGGTGTGCTAGCGGTCAAGTCAAAAAATAAAGAGCTGTGTTGGATGGTTGCTGCAAAGGTTCCAAAACGGCTAAACTCACACACTTTGATGCGGTTTTACACCAACGGGAAGATCATTTAAACATTATTTTTTTTGACAGCATAAGACTTTTGCACAACAGTGTAGTTTTCATCTCGATGGAGATGAGGATTCTGGGAAATTGCCCTAATATGAAACAAATGACAGAAAGCTTTATTTGCCTTTCGTATAAGACTAGCTACTTTGAAATGTGTCAGTTTTTGTACATCTCCTCTTGCTCCCCTTTGAGCCATGCACACTCATATTGAAGTTAGAGCAAAGATTGGGGACTGAACCCAGGGTCGGCCGTCCACCTAGTGCCCCGGAGCAGGTTTTGGGGGTTAAGGGCCTTCGTCAAGGGCCCAGCAGAGATGTAGGTACTCCCCTGAACGTGACGTTAGTGTTTGAGAGAACCTTCAAGCTGGTGTTTTGATCTTTGTCTGTTTCCTGACCCGGTCTCTCTTCATCAGTTCCGGAACTCTGGCATTTAGAGTCGTCAAACTGGCAGGAATGAATGACACAGGAGCGTGTCCCCCGTTCACGTGATGTGGGACACCCGTCACGTGGCCTCCCAGCGGCCGCGGGGTTCCACGGGTTTCCGCGGGGTTCCACGGGTCCTGCCTGCTTGAAGGCTCTGACCAGAGTGATAAAAGTGAGTGGAATGGGGGGGGGTTGCTTTGTTGCCTGGTTTTATTCCATGGGATGCTGAAGTTTCCTGAGTCCAATGCTCATTACCCCTGGATATGCCTCAGGATGACTGGGCTTGTTTTATATGCAGGGTTGGGGGAGATAATTATTTTCAGTATCACAAGAATGAATTCCCTGACTCCTGCTTGAGGAATCAGTTGATTTAATTGTCTCACACAGGCATTCTCCTTATATCTCTCATTTTAATTGAAATCATTTTGTATGACTGTGTATGCATGTGGAATGTGCATCTCCATGTGTACATGAGTTTTCATGTAAAATGACAATTGCAAAATAATCATTATAAAAAATTCTCAGTCCACTTAATGTCCACTTCCTGTCCACACTTTTCCCATCAACCCTTTCAGCAGTGGTATTAAAGGAAACTGAAAAGCTTGTTTTCTTGTTGTGTTGTCAGCGATTCAGTACAGATGTCTGTCCTCCCTGCTCCCTGATGTAATTAACTCTCTTCACAAAGATGGTGCTTTTTTCGCTTACTGGCTATGTGCTGTCCGTGACCCAGCGTGCCAAGATATTTCAGAAGCTGGCATGAAATAATCAAGAGCATGCTTTGGCGAAGCGAATGATTAAGCACATTTCGAGTGGCCAGTCAGCAAGCCAACGGGCTGCACATACCATATGTGTGGAGACCTTCTTGAATAGCCAGGGATTTGCTTTCTAGGTGTTCCAGACCATTAGATATTCAGTCTTCCCTCCAGCAAGAGGGCCTGGAGTAGGGATAGCAGGCTTGAGTTCCCCTCCGATTTTTTCCTGTCCACCGTTCGTCACAAACTAAGCCGTGTCCTTCCCTCGTTCCTCGGGCGTTCACGGAACCCCCCACGACCTCGTTTCAGAGCGTCCTGCGGCAGGCCGACCGCCGGTCTGTCTCATGTTCACTTGGCACTTGGCGCGGCCCAGAGAATGAGAGACGCCAGAGGAGGGAAGAGCCTCAGCTCACATCGATTTTGCCTCTGATTATGTCTGGAAAAAAAACTGCAGCTACGGTTGCCTTTGGCGGTCAATAAAAGCAGTTGATGTTGAAAAAGAAATAAACCTCTAGGATTCCAGGTTCAGCATCGATCTGAAGAAGGTGTCGATCTGGAGGTGATCTTCTATAATGACGGCTGAGCAAGTAGATGGAAATGGTGGATGCTGGTGAGCTCCGACTTGACCTAGTCCATCATTGTGACGTCCATTTTTGCATCAGTAAATGTGTCTTTGGTCTAACTTTCATGGTAGGATTACAGGGAAAAGCATTGTGGGTAACATCCACCTGCATTTAATGCAGCTTAGCATCCAGTCACCTGGATAATGCTGCAGCTGCTGTAACCCAACAGCAGATGTGAAGGACACACATCGAGGAGATCTGTTCTTCATGGGGGAAATGGCGCGTGACTCCTGCTGTTTCATTTGGGCGACATCTGCTAGAGCTGGATGTTCAAGCGAACAGGAAATCCGAAACAACCACCCAGTCTGCTTGACCCAGATTGACACACCTGTCCGCATACGGTACTGTCACTTACGGGAAAATGATCAGAAGAGATTAGGACCCGTCTCAAAGGCCCCTCACCCTTAATAAACCATTTACCTCCCCGCCCCCCAAAGGGAAAGAATAGATATCTAGGAATTGATGCTGAAAAACCATGTGAATTATGAATATTCATCTCGACTGCCCTAATGTTGTCAAGGTGCAGCGTTTTAGACATAGCTGCCAAATATCAGAGCGTGTGGGCGGGGATGCTGGCTTATAATTGATCAGGTTATTACATACTACTGCTGTGACATCCCACTCTTCCTCTAAAGCCCACTGGCTTATGTTATTGTTCCATATCTATGAATAATTCATGAGTCAGCCTGCAACTGGTTATTATAAGAACATGCACTGTTTCCCGACCCAGCCTGAGCCTTTATCTGTGGCAACACACAAATACAACAACTCTAGTAAAGCAATTTGTTCCATTTTGTAGCTCTTTCAAAGTGGCTTTGGCAGCTGTGGCGTTAGATAACACCCTGTTTCTCTGTACAGAAGAATAAAATATGTTCATATTTAAGGATGAACATGTACATTTGTGGATATTTTTCAGTTGTGGTGTTAGCGTGCTTTGTGTGTATCTTTTTTTGTAAGATTTATGCTGAATTTGCTAAAATAGTCTTAGGAGAGTGAAGCAAGGGTCCAAAAATGCTTTCTGTGTGTTTTTCATTTGTTTTCAAGTTCTGCTTTCTATGGATATTAATTGGTTTCCAATACCTGTATGCGGTGAGGAAACTGTAGAATTAAATTCAGTGGCTAACACTGAAATTCTCATCAGTATGTCCCAGGGAGAGCCAGGTGTCTTTTGGCAGAAGCGGTTTGTACCTTTCTGGGATGGGAAGCTCGGTACCGCAGCTGAATGAGATGTTTGCTGGTGTAGGGTTGCTGAATTCATAAGAAGAGGAAGGTGAGAAGGTCTGAGATGAGGGTGGGGGGGGGGCACTTAGGTTCATTTCTTTGTGTTCTTTTCACTTTTTCTGAAGTTTTAAAACCACTTCTGCTTCTGTCTAGAAACAAGCTGGCAGATGCCTGCATTGTGGAGGTATCAGCCTGCGCTATTTTAATTACTGGCTGGCTTCCTTGCTGGATTTACCGCAGCCGTTATGTCAGATGTCTGTTTCATCATAACAGTGATATACCACTGGGGCTACCATTCAGCCAGTCTAAATTCCCATCCGACGAAGGTCACTGCTACAGGGATGCGCCAGACAGGGCAATCTGAAAACCATTCTTCCTGAGACACGAGTCTCTGCTCATCCTGACTCCGCCTCCCGTGGGATGCAATCATACATTTTTCATTCAATCCTCCTGGCTGTTAACAACTTAAGGCCTCAGAGGAAACCAAATGAAACTCTGCAAGAATATTACTACTCAACATTGGACATGGAGTGAAATATATAGAGACACTGCACATGAGACACAACAAAACAGTCCTGGCTTCAGGGTTGGGAATTAAATTTTCGAATTTAGTATGTTCGATTCCTTAACCTCTGCATGACTGTACAGGGAAGGAGTCCCTTCTGTATTTTCTGACGACTTTATTAATCTTAACTTTGAATGCCAGTAAAACTGACAGCAGTGATTCAACACTCTTGGTGTTGGAGTCCTGTGGAATCAGTGTCAGTGTTAAATTAATTTCAGTCAGGGCAGTGTGTGGCTCATCAGATTAGGCATCTTTGCTTGTGAACTGAAAGTTGCCATTTTAAATCCCATTATTGTGACATTAGCCATACCTCCATTGAGTCCTAGTGCAAGGTCCCAAATTTCTCTCCCCCATTTCAGAGCAAGTTCTGCACAATAACATGCAGCTCATAAGGCCATAGCTTAGTATCTCTCCAGTGTCCTGGAGGGGAATCGAAATCAACATGCATGACCCATGAAGTGAAAAGGGAAAACACAGGCAGGAGGTAAGCAAACAAGCGACAGTTTAAGCATACAGTGACCTGACAGGTCGCAGTGAATAAATAAACACTGCCAGCAGTCCATGATAGGAAGACAGATTCTTCATGAGGGATAGCAGCATTAGTCAAAAACTGCTACGCCAGTGCGCTAAGCTAGGCTAATGTGTTAGCACTCTTATACCAGGATGACAAGGACAGCAGTGCCCTGACGATCATTCTACCTCAAAATATCCAGTGAGAGACACTTGGACCATAACTGCTATCAGGCCGGAGCACAGTTTCCATGTCTGAATGTGATGGCTGCACTGTTTAAACAATAAGTAAATTCTCCAAGCTGTTTTCACACAAAGGCAATATGGGCGGGACTACAGGGGCATTGGCCCCAGCCGAAAGCTGATTGGCCCCCTCCCCTATCATTCATTGATTCAAAATATATTATTGGCTAATGATAATCTCTATCTTCTCTATGAATTTTGGCCCTTTGGTTCGCCCCTAAAGGTGATTTTTCTCAGAGAAACTGGGATGGTGGTTCAGGGGGTCGTGCTTTAGCCTAGAACATCCAGGGTTCAAGGATGTATGTGTGGGATTTGCATGACTGCCCAAGTATCCTCTTACCACTAAAAAGCATCCACTTAGGTGAAGTGGTATCTTTAAATTGCCCATCATGTCTGAGTGTGCGCCCTGTGGTGGACTGGCATCCCACGCAGTGTGTCCCCTGTCTGCCCTGAGCTCCCTGGAGAGGCTGCAAGCTCAGCGTGACCCTGTACTGAAGTGCTGTGGAAGACGCATGGACGGTCAGAGAAAGGAGAAAGCCTTTGGAGAATACCAGCCTGTGAGAATACCTACAAGGTGGAGCACGGATGACAGATGTGTGTTGAGAGGAATGAGGAATTACAGGCAAAGACGTGTGTGTACTTTCAGTGGCTACAGTGAAATCAGACTGTATTCACGCAGTGCTATAATGTATATAATGTGTATATAATGAGAGTTAGGTAATCTGCCAAAAAATATCATGATAAAGAACATTGAATGAAGGCTTTGATTAATGCTGAGACATTAGCTTTTGGATTAGTATGTGTTCATAAGCAGAATTGGTGTGTCTGACATGATACAGGGAGATGGCCGATTTAGGAACACTAATATTTTTTGTTGTCAGTATAACAATATTGTCAGAAATTGTTGTGTATTGCTAACAGATGTATCAGTAATACCTGTAGTTTGTGAAGAAATGACATACAAATGAGTGCCTTTTCCTGCACTATTTTAAAGGAGTAATTTGCATTTTTTAAGGATTGATCAAAGGCAGGGGTTGGACGATGCAGAGTTTACTTTCCTCTGCTGCTGTTTAATTGATGGACAATCTATCGTGTCTTGTCTAGAAATGCTTATTTTATGGTTTAGAAGACACGATGCTGCTAATGGTGACAAGACGAGCTTTGTAGTCATTAGTCTGATCAAACGTTACAGGAAGCGGGAGATTTAAGATGCAGCACGTTTGGGAACAAATTAACTCAGCTATTAGTCATGGAAAATTACTCACTTTGCTGAAAAACTTGAGTGAAACATTTACACACTGTTATATTCGACTCATGACTTATTTGACTATTGTAATATTTCTAAATGTTTTGTTTTTTATGTAAATTCTAGAAAAGGCACAATATAAATCGAGTTTGAGAATCAGCCATTCATTTCTAAGGGACGACTCTATCCTTTAGAAATGGAAAAACATTTTTTATACATTTTAATTTGCAGAAATTGTGTGGGGTGAGAAGGCAAGATCGTGGCATTTAAGACTGTAGTATTATGAATAATTTAATTTGCTGTCTCTGTGGTTACATCCGTTCATATGTTGTTGTTCTACCTTCCCAAAAATATTGCAATGATAAAACAAATTATTAATCCCACAAATAATTCAGAATGTGTGGTACGGATCCCAGTGCAACTGAGTCACACACACCTGTTTCTGCACGTTGCACAGTGATTAGATACGCCCTTGTTGACAACTGGTATAGCCTGCATATATTGAAAAAGTCAGATATTTTAATGATCTCTTAAAATTAAGGTCAAGGGACCCTACAATGCCAAGCCCAAGGATGATCAATTACACCAGTATGTCTCCTAGTAAACAGCTATTGCTCTGGAAATTTAATTTCAGAAGCAGCGTCCGGGTCTGCTTAGGATCCACCTCCTCCGAAGCTGCCATCTTGATGGATCTCTCTAGGGTGAAGTCGACTACCTCAGCAGTTATTGAAATTTTTGCAATGCTGCGGCAATAGTTAGCATTTGCATGCCAGGCGACTCGTTCTCCTCATCCCGGCTATTGAATGATTATGTCCAGGCTGGCGACTTTAAATTAAATGGGCTTCACTGGTGTTTCATCCCTTTAGCATGTAGCATTCAGTACCAGGACAACCATCTCGTTCGGCTTACATTTACGTCCTTAGAAACGTGTTACGATGACTGCTTCGATGGTCACCTCTTTGCTTGTCTCAATCCGTTGCCTGTCTAGTATTTATTCAGACATGATAATGCCACAGTTTGTCACAAAGATAAACAAAGGAACGAGCATTTGGGCAAAGGTGATGAATCTGAATGCCTGTTTTAGACTGAGCAACTGAGCAAGAATGATGTCACTGTGTCCCTCATAGACATTATTAGGGACTGTATTATCAAACATATTAGTCTGTCATATGAGTCCTCCATTTAAAAAACAGGTAAAGTTACTTTTGAGACATACATTAGAGCTGTTAGCTATTTAAAAATGCCACTATTCTCTCCATTCTTAAGTCTCATCCCTAAAAAAAAAACAAGTGGTATTTCTTACTGTGTAAATCGACAGAATCATTCTCAGTTGACCCAGGAACAAAATACATTCATCCATCCATCCATCCATCAACCCTTATTCAGGACAGGATCATCCTGGAGACTGTCTGAGGAAGCATGAGGGACAAGGCAGGACACACACGCACACACACACTCACATACACACACACCCACACCCCCCAATACACTCATAATCCCTAAAACGTCATGTCCTTAAAAATATTTATTTCTTATTGTTACATGCATGTCCTCCTGAGATTCGGGGAAATGTTTCTTTTAATATTGATTAAAATATCGATTTGCCCAGAAGAAGATGTTGTCAAGGTCACTCCCCCACACCTGTCATGTCATCTTAAAGCCCTAACTGTCCTCCATAAGGGACAACGGGACTTAATTGAGTGGCATGTATAGTGTGAGAGATATGAGCAGAGGACAAAAATCGCAGGAGAATCAAGTAATAACTTCAGCATCCAGATCCATTCATTTCCAGCAAGAAAACACTCAAGAATGTGATAAATAACACCATACCAAGGAAAGATTAACTCCTCTGCTCAGCTGAGTTTAAAATAGTCCTCGAGGGGCATCCTTTATGGGTCTGCTGATCTCGGGAGACTTTCACAGCACCAAACCTCTTCTCCGTTTATAGTGAGCCAAATTATCTTGACATTTCAGTTGACTGAAATGATAAGCTGTAAATTAAATAACACCCATGAACTCATTACATAACACCGTTTTATTGGCAGGCTTTGCTTATGCACAACTTGAGTTAATAAATTCTAAATTCTTTAATTAATACCACTTAACTGCTAATCTGTGAAAAATTTAATGTGGAAAAAAATGGTTCAGTTACCCCCCTCCCCCACAGAGAGACCTATGAGGAGCGCATTTAATTGCATGAAATAGACTCGGCACAGGCAGAATGCACAAGCGTCGATCAATAAAATGAATCAGTGCCACAATGGGAGCAAACAGGCCCATCTGATTGATGGACAGATCCTGGATGCGCAGTGCACATAAGAGTTCATTTAGGCAGTTTCAGGCAATTATCTTAGTGGGAACATCACAGCAGAACCACGGGACTTGGCAGGAAGGAGCAGGTTTGCTGGCAGAATTCCCGTTTTGGGGGGTTTCTGAAGGATGGAGGAAGCCAGTGTGCCACAAATGTAGACGTGAAATCATTTGGACCAGGTTTTGTAGAAATAAGAAAATGCACCGAAAGGGCACTCGGTTAGGCAGGAGGAGAAGTCAGACGTTAATATGTACACTGTATTGAGAATGGAACAATTTAATATGAAAAAAATGGTTAGCTAACCCCAACCATAACAATCTCCTAACAGCCAAAAGACAAATACAAAACAAATTTGGTAATTTAATTACATGTCAAAATGACCCATAATGACCCAAATTTGAATATTTTAGCCCTTAGTGTGACCACATGGTCCCAGGTCATGTGATCGCTTCCTGCTGTAAAGTATGCAGGTAGGAACAGGGACACTGACCTCGTGCTCGGACATTTCCTCGCATGTCCTTGGTGAGCGAATGGAAATGTGTGAACTGGCATCTGTGCAGACCAGTCAGCTGGGCCAACGATGAAGATCTGCAGAGGCAGGAAATGCGGCGTCCATGCAGGAGTGCACTTTATGTCCGTCCCCTTTACTGCTTTTATGACTGTGTTGCCTCCCCCCCCCCCAAGAAAAAAAGTGCCATCTGCCTCCTCTCACACAGGATTCATGCCAGCGTCTCATTTAGCCGCGCTGCTGTGTGGAGACGTGCATGTGAGATCCAGATCCCACTGTGGATGCACAGATATCTGCTGAAGATTAAAACACCCGACTGTCTCCTGTTAAGTTTGCCCCTCCTCCTCCATCCCCCTTTCCCAGGCAGGGTGACTCCGGGAAGCACACAGAAAGATGCTACGATGCTAACCTTCTGTCCTGGCGGGTTAAAACAGACGCCATGTTTAAGGTCCCATAGTCAGGGCGATTCTCGGATTTTTTAGGGTGGAGCCATAAGAGACGCTATAATTCATACAAAGTGGCCAGGCTTATTATTAGCCAATGATATGCTTTGAATTAGTGAGTAACGGGAAAGGCGGGCCAATCAGCTTTCATCTGGGGGCCAGTGCACCTGAGGCCCCACCCTTGTATCCCCCTGCTTCACAGTGCCAGTATTATGTTAATGATGGGTAAGTATTTAGATGTGAATTCCATTTACATTTACATATTTATCCATTGCTTTTGTCCAAAGTGACGGACAAGCGAGGCAAATAGAACTTTGCAAACATTCATGCTGTCAAGAAGTCGATGAGGCATAAGCTCAGCTAGGCCGAGCTTCCAGTGGATGCCCAGGTACAAGTGTAAGCAGTACTGGAGCAAGAGCTGCACAACATCTCCCAAACAAAGCGAGAAGCTAATAAGACTATTCAAGGACCAGAAGTACAACATAAGAGCATTCAAGGAACATAAAGATACATCAGACCCCCTCTGCACCTTCAAGGAACGCCTCAAGACCCATCTGTTCCATGAATTGACCTGATGATTGGATGTGGTTTGGCAGCTCATTCCACCATCAGGGAAGCACACGAGGACCTCGCAAATGAGTCCCAGCCATTTACGCATTTTATTCTCATTATCCCCAGAACCTTCCGGCTATTGTTGAATCCTGCAGATTAAACATGGCAGGTTGATGGGAGATAATGTTCATCAGTCGTGTTTCTTTGGTCATCGCAGAGCCAGTTTCGTGATGATACTGCGTTACGCCTAGCAGTAGCAACAAGAACTGAGAAATGAGTGACTAATTATTTGCAACTGACTTTTGCCAAGTGAGATTTTGATATGTGCTAGTTTCTCGCATGACTCATAAGTCAATGTGCATATTATATTGACGTACTGCTGGAAAGTTTTATTTAAAGTTTTCCATTTGAGGATGTGAAGAGCAATGAGGGAATACAGATGACAGTAAGTCCTCCCTGAACAGTTCAAGATGGAACTCGTATAATCAAGGGAGGGCAAGTTTAAGCAAACACATGATGTATGCAAATAACTCGAGTTCACAGTCTAAGTAACACTTCATTGTCACACAGTCACAAAAATAAATATGGTCTGAACACCATAAAATGCCCTAAAAATATGATTCCATGGACCAGGAGTAGGGTACCTCATGGAACCCATGATTTTCAAGCAGGGATATAATACTTTGGTGTTTTTAGTGGTATATAAAAGTCCTCATCTGATCAATATCTTTTAATACATTTTGAAATCCCACTAAGTTTCTTCTCCTTGTAAGAAATGAATAGATATTTTAGTCTTTGCTTTGAGCTGGTACTATTTCTTCATCATTCTGCCTTTCATACTGTATAAGACGTCCTTGACGTCCCACAGTCAACATCTTCAGCCATTCTGTTATTGAAACATCTAATCATACCTCACTCTTCTCTGTGAGGAGCACAGTCGCCTCTCTTTTTACACACTCTAGGGAATATAATTTGTTGTCCTTTTGAAGTTGTTTACCTGACACCTGTGGCCTGTACTACGAAGCGAGGTTACTGGCTTATTGGGGTCAGATTTAAGGTACCACAGTTTAAATGGACTTCGTATTCGTTCACTTACATTTTGCCCAGACTACCTTAAATCCGACAAGTTACCTCAAAAAGCCAGTGACCCCTCTTCATAGTACAGGCCCCTGATGTTATCATTTATGGGTCTTTGTTGTCGTTTTTTCTTTTTGTCATCCCTCGAGACTATTTGTTGCAGTGTGACTACAGGGAATGGAGTTTTCAATGCATGTTTTGACTATGCACTGTACCGGAGCTATATTCCCGTGTGGTTTGAGTATCTATTTAAATGGTTCTTTGTTGTGGAATATGACTTTTGTGGGAGGAAGTTTGTAAACATTTACTCAAACAAACATGACTGGCTGCACACGCAGAGTAAATATTTGCTTTTGAGTCTTATGTCCGATGCAAATTTATGAAAAAGTGTTCCATTAATTTAACAAAAAGAGTTTTATACACACAGTAGTACAGTGTAGCAGTAGCAGTGTACATAGATTAAAGTTGGTCTTTGCAGATCAAACTAACTAGCTACATAAAAGGGCATAATTGTTTTGCTTCTGTAATACCAAATAACATCAAATATGATCTTCCCATGTTGTGACTAGTTATATAATCCATGGAAAGTTTTCAGCTATGCGAAAGCTGTCGCAGCCATATTAACGCACAAACATGTTTCAATTGCAAACATTAGGGCCTCAATCCCATGAAAATGCTTGGATATAAGAATTCCTTTCTAATCCAATAAGAAATATGTGAACCAATAATTCAATCCCTGCTCTCTGGCTTCCTTTAAATAGGGTTAATGAAATAATACCCAGGATGAGCAACTGGAAAGTGAATTGATGGATGGAACAAAACTTTCGGTGACCTGCATTAATCATCTCTATTTGAACATGGCAAACACAAATCAATCAGTCAAATGGTTACAAAAAAAATAAAAATTGTACATTTTCGCTAACCCATAATGCACAATGTAATTTTCAATCATAAAGGGACCCAAAGCCATCACATCTTACAATAATAACAGTTATTTTCAGTGTGTCATTTATTAATTAAAGAGTACAATGAACTCATTCACTCATCATAAATCACTTTATACTGTTCATTGAATTAATGTTGTCAGAAGTGTGGCAGAGATGAAAATGCAATATAATGTGGTTTTTTGTTGCAATCTGACATGCACTTTTTTTTTTCACTAGCCAGCAGGCTAGTGTTCAGTTTTTTCCATTTGCCCTCTGTCTAAATTACTCTCCTTAGTCATGTGGTTGAGCTTAATTTCTAGCCCTGAGCATAATGGATACTCTGTAAGACAGTGTCCTTTTGCGCAGTTGTTTAGAGTCAATGGGCAGTAAGCAGTAATGAACACCAGCACTGCATTTCACATCCTTCAGTTCCCACACACACTGCAGCAGGTGATTAATCACAGCGATGGGGAAGCGTGTAAGATCTGCACATGAGGTTATCCCCTTGCGTGATGAATCAAGCAAAAAAAACTGCCTGCTTGTCTCTCTGATGGTTAGCGTAAGCCTATTTCTATGCTTAGCAGAATCATTCATCAAAAGCACTGTATGAAAAAATAGTTAACAAAAGAAAAAAAACCATCTTGTGGCAGCAAACAAACGTCTAAACAAGCAGTCAGAGTGAGTTACATATTTATTAAAACTGTAAAAGGTAAAAGGTAACTGAAAAGCATTGCATAAATAATTTTTCAAAAATTTATTTTGGTTCTTAATGCTTGCCATCTAGTGTAAGTAATGCTTGGAGGACATTAAGGTCAAACACATCACACATTTGCCCC
>JAODLC010000015.1:216931-233313 GCA_026781145.1 Hippopotamyrus pictus
GAGGAGGGTGGGGGGGGGGGGGGGGGGGGGGTGGGGCTGTCATTTTTTACAGAAAAAAGGGAACTCCAGCTGGAGGAAGTGAAGTGTAAAGAAAGATTTTTATAATCGCTGAGAAGAAAGTACAACTATTGTAATAGTTGATGACTTAAAAGATTTCACTGCAGCCTTATAATAACCTGTTTCACCTTTACCTATTCAACTAGCGATGAAATGAGCAAAAATCTGAGATAGCTTGAGTTGAAGTCAATTCTAGGACTGTTGTGGGTGCTAGTAGACTGACCTATCATATCCATCGAGTGGTAACTTCACCCACCAATGGCTGCAGCCCTATCATATCCATCGAGTGGTAACCTCACCCACCAATGGCTGCAAAGCCTCGTATGACTCATCAGAACTGTTAGAAATATGTGGCAGTCGTCACACTGTGTTTTCTTTTATTTTTGAAAGGCTTATTAAAACAAAATCAATAGAAGTGTACTGAACGATTCTACTAACAGAAGTTTCTGGAAACATTCACAATAGATTACTCCTCTCCTTTACTGCAGTTTTAGGTAGATGCGATTGCTCTCAGTCTTCCACCATGAAATTCACACATTTAGTGAATGCCAGTATTCTGCATAAATGTGTTATCTATTAAACTAAGTGTGAGAAAATTTTAACACGTCATGACGGTTAATGGAGACTGACAATTACACTTGAAAAATGCTTAATCCTCCAAAAACTTCTTCATACACAGCAATACCTAAAATTTGCGTTGATTGCTTTTGATCTGTGAGTAAGTATTGGTTCACAACTGAACACCCAGACAGCAATAAATCTATCATATAACCACTTATGCAGTAAAGGGTCAAATGGAGAGGCCAGGAGCAGAGGACACACAGCAGGGGAACATCCTGGATGAGGTTCGAGGATTTAAAGGGCCACACACCCACATATACCCAGACTATTAGGAAACATGGGGTAGACACAAATTCCATACTTCCAGAGCACCGTGGAACACGGTGTGGGACAGCAGCTGCATGCGTGTACCCTGTCCAGGGTATACCCCCATAACTCTGGCTGGGATAGGCATTTACTGTAGAAGATGGATGGATGACTAAAATGTGGGGACCAAAACTGGAATAATTAAAGCAGCCAGCATGGTGAGCTGTGTGTTTAGTAAAGAGTTGGTTAGTGGGTATTTGTTCTTCTGATCTGCTTTCTGTGAGGCCTTTTAAGTGCTGGCGACTGAAGTGTCTCATGTGTGAAGTTGCTGCCTCACATCTTGCCTGCTTCTCCGGAGTCTGAGTCCGCTGGGCGCCACCATGCTGTATATAATTACTATCATGGAAACACATGCCAGGGATATAGGAGCTGCCTTCCACCTGGGCTGCAGGAACACGCCGTAATGTCATGTGACCTCTTTACAGCCATTAAGAGGCTCCCGCCCTAACAGCATGTGGGCGTGTCTTATCACGGCTGTGAGGTCAGTGTTACTGTGATGTTAATGAGTCTGACCCCAGGTTCTCGCTTTACCCCACAAGCCTCCCCAGCTTCCCTGACTTTCCTGACAACCCTTCTCACGCACAGATGCTCCATGGCCAGCGAGGTCAGCTGATCAAAACAGCTCAGATTCCCAGACGCGCCACAATTAATTGGTCTGAGTTTAATTAAGAACAGCAGTGTTCTTCCAAGATTTTTCACCAAGAACTACAGAGTTCCATCCCGATGAAGAGCTATCAGCGTGCAGCCAGTGACTCAGTAGACATCACTGGTGTGTTGTGAAGTGTCTTACGGCTGAGGAATTAGGTGCTGACCAAAGCACTGGGCCCAGGTGTCACAGTCTGGGCCGTGACAGTTATATTCTGTAGTAATTTAGGGCAGTAAGTTCCTGATGTATGTTTTTAAGTGAATAGTGCTTGTTTACCAGTAACTGAAGTCTTCCCCTAGAGGGAGGTATGGGTTTCCATCCTGGTTAACAGGAAGTGAGAAGCACTATGATCTTTAAGGTAATAAAATAGTAGTAACTTTGTCCACCTGTATATCATGGGAACCAGTAATCGTTTAAAGTTGCTTTTGATAATCATAATAAAGAATGCTGTGTTTGTTTTAATATGTATAAGATAATATTCTTTAATGTTTATTTTTAGGAATAGGCAATAGTATAGCCCAAGGGCGGAGCTGCTGTTATATAATGAGGGAGTTGGGTGGGTTTGTATCTCTGTGTTCCGTTGGCCTTTGGATGTGCAGAGCTTTGCAGTGACGGCACTGACAGGACTACAGTTATGTTTTGGTTTTGTTTTGTTATTTTTGATGTACGTCTTTGTGGAAACACTTTACTAGAGGGGCAGAAATGCGTAGTAGTAATTCAGTTAAGGACAAATATGATAGCTATTTAAGATAAAAGATGCGTCATGATTGATTAATGGTGAACAAACGTGAGATCAGTGTTTCACTTGTGTTATTCAGTACTTTTTCCTCCAGTCATTCATTCAGTAGTTCACAAAGATTTGCAGATATAGTAACAAATATAGTAACTGCTTGGGATAAAAGATGTGTCACAATTCAGTGATGATGACTAAACATGAGATAAGTATTTTATATGTTATTCATTATTTGTTCCTTCAATAGTTCACAAAGGTTTACAGAATTAACAGGTATAGTACGAAATATAGTATTTGCTTGATAAAAGATGTCACTATTCATTAATGATGAATGAGCATGAGATCAGTATGTAATTAAGTTTTTGCTTAATTATCACATACGCAATAGCATAATACCACTTTAATTGTGCCCCCTCAAGCACAAAATGGTACCATTTTTGTTAGAGGTTTAGTTATAGAAAGTTTTTTTTCACTTATTCTTTTGTACTTTGTCTCTGTGTAATAATTTGATAATGGTGCAGTGGGAAGAAATAAATCACCTTGAGCAGGACCTGACCTCAGACTTCCTGCTTCTCCACCTGAAGCGCTGGTTCCCATCTTAACACAAAGCATCACAGCTGACATCCTTTAAATTGAAGATGCAGAAACGTGTTTTTCCCTGTCTTATTTTAATCCATGTAGGCTGCCTCTCTGCACAGGTCTCAGTCAGATGGCACTGAAAGGCTACAGAGTTTGCTAAGACATGGTTCAATGATTGTTCATCTCAGCTCGTGGGTGAGATGAGTGTTTTGGGGGGGTCAGGTGGGGGTCACATGCCATCCACAACATCTGGTGGTTCTCCATCGATTACATCACTCAGGGAAGCTCCTCCTCTTCCGTCACTGTGCTGGAGGTACTGTAGGCCGGGCTGAGGAGAGCAGTCATTCATGAAGCACAGCTGACTGATATATTTCTCATTAAAGATAATGATCAGTTATGAAAGCTGCTGTATCCTAGTTGCTAATCTGGTCTTAGAGATGCAGGAGTTTTTGTTTTTTGGAGTCGAGCTCAAGGCTTCAGGTTTGGCCTAGAAGGCAGTGAACAGCTTGGGGGCCCATTATCTTCAGGACATCATCAGCCCCCATGAAGACACCAGACTGCTCCCCTCCACAACAGCTGGCCAGTTAATAGGCCCCGTCACCCAGCACTGCCCTTCCAAAGCTGCTTCATTTCCTTCCTCTATTACTACCATCACCGCAAAAGTAGGTTGAGACAGGAGCAGTGACCGGACCAGTGGGCTAAGCCTCTGTGCCTGTGATTGGAAGGTTGTTGGTTCAAGCCCTGGCCTTGATGGATCAGTCACATGTCCATAGGCCTTTGAGCAAGGCCATTAACTCCTGGCTATAAAGACCGTGATGAGGTAGGCAAAGAGAAGAATCCCAATGGCCCTCTACTTGTACAAATGGTAAATAAAGGGTTTGTCATTATAACACCAGTCTGTTGGGACTGGTGAATCATTTCTCCTGATGGAAACACATGCAGAATGTTCACCTCTTCTGGCTCTGGTCTGTTTTTGCATCAGAATTGGTTGCTCTGAGTACGACTGGTGATCTTTTTCTAAGTTTATCTGTTTAGCAGATCCTTTTATCCAAAGGGAGTTACTTTTGAGAGAGCAGAGTCAGGCAGTCCGCAGCCCCCTAATCCACCCCCACGCTTACCCGCGTTTATGTTCTGCTCTGGGCCCCTGCTCGGAGAATTAAATGCAGTGTAATGTACTGTAACCTGCAGACATCTGCCTTTCTGTTACACTTAGTGGGGCTGAACTTATTAAAGTGGGATGGAGTAAAGCAGAAGCCTGACTAGTCAAAATGCAACTGGCCTGGCTTGTATGCAGAAATGAAGGATAACCTTGCAAACGACACAGAGTAAAGAGGCTGAAGATGTACTAACAAAGATGTACTGATACTGACACTCAGATTTTGCTGTAGTTACTTCTGTGATCACACAGTCAAAATCTAGCATTTGCTTCAGAGAAATATCCAGCGGTTTAACTCAAACTCTATCCATAGCTGTCCGATGAATATTGTTCCCTGGGAACCATATTGTCTGGACCCTCAGTCCCACAAAGCTGCTTAGCACTTTGCATTGTGTTTGGTGTAAGATATGCAAACTAAACATTTCAGCCACTGACTGGCATAATACACAGACTTCAAAGCTTAGTAGTTTTTGTGTATCACGCTTTTTCAAATCCACTTTTATTTTCAACTTATGGTTCATTCACGCCATTGTTTCTGTTGGATGTTTTGGTGGAGAAGACTTTTTAAGTGTAAATTTAATTCTTTACTGGATGACAGTCTGAAAAAGCATTTCACGTAACTTAACGTATGTTTGCTTATGAAGGCAGCTATTGGCTCTGAGCTGAAAAGGGCATGAAGAACTTCCTGTTTCATCTTAATTACAACCCTTGATCCTTTCAACGTGTCGATGTTTTTGGCAAACGTGAAACACGTCATAGTTTTCACTGAACATGAGCATTCATTTCAAATTCAGTCCAGTCGTATTCTTACTGTGGGGCCCTTGGCTTCTATTTGCAAAATATCCTCGAGTTATGAATCTCATGTTGGGTCTGGCAGTCCAGTATTCCTTCCGTACATGTGAAAAATGTGCAACATTGAAATAGCATTTGTGTGTGTGTGTGTGTGTGTGTGTGTGCGAGAGAGAGAGAGGGGGGGGGGGGTTATAACCCATTTTTGTTGACTCCATTTGTGCTTTTGTCCACCTTGATTTCTGGCAGTCACCAGTCAGGCTTTACCGCTCACTGTGAGCCACAGCTACAGTTTAATGAGTGTTTGCGGCACCAAAGGACAGCCATTCTGTTAATCAGCAGCCTGATAATCCTCCCATCTCACTATAAGACGTTTTAAATCAATGTTTAAAGCTCTGCCTTGAGCAACCAGGCTGTCAGTGGTGACACTTCTGTTTAAAATCGCATCAAAGTCACTGCTGATTAACAAACCGCGAGGAATGCAGAAAAGACACAAATATGGTTTCTGAATGGCTGTATTTGTGCCCCTTTGGATGGAACCTGTGTTTTATGGCATGAAGCTACAGTATCTGACTGTATTTCTCCCTGAAGTGTCCAGGTGAAAAATCCACGGTGAGCAGCGTGCAGTGATGGCCTCATAATGGAGGTCTCTCTGGGAGTAAATCACACAGTGTCGGCTTAATTATTTACTCTTGTTTCAGTGTTATTTTCCTTGCCCAAAGAATCTGATTTGCACCATCACATTGCTGCAGTCTGTCCTTCCTTCTCACCTTTACTGGAACATTGTGAAAAAATTACACAAAATGCATATTTCTATTGAGTGTCTTTATATGATTTTTCCTTTATATGATGTTCCAGTGAATATGATACTTGGGGTCTTTTTTTGAATTTCAAATGTCCTTGTTATCCAGTATGAGGAAAACACACAAATTTACTTAAACTATTTTTACCAACAACTGGAGTATTTCGCTTGCTGAAATCTCATTATTTCTGCAAGTCTACCTCGGATTAATTCTGATCCATAATGACTATCTGATAATGTCTTATTTTGTCAGCATTTACGTACACAAGAGGTGTTAGAAGATTATTTATCCACGTGACAGTTTTGTAGCCGCTGCTCAGTCAAAATATTGCTTTAAATTAATGCTGTCTATTTAATTGCGTCATTTAATTTCTTTGCTTGTTTTTCTGATGACCATTAACATTCCGATGGGTGAGTCATTGACATTGACTGGTGAAGTTAATAAGGTTTCATGGTTTCAATTTTAAGAATACATTTTATCTGAACAATCTACATGGAAACAGTTGAGATTTCATTTTTGCCACCATGTCTTCTTGTGCCTCCCCACCCCCAAACAGGGCCCCCCACCAGGACATCATACCCCAAGCAGGAATCAGAGGAGCGCAAGGACGGGAAGCTCCCGGCCAAGGGCAGCGAGAGCGGCGCCTCCTTGAACGGATTGTCCACCTCCAGCTCGGAGACGCACTCAGAGATCACCTCCCCCCAGGAGGACCCAGTGGAAGGTGGTGTGCTGGCCCCCGGCCACGGCCTCCAGCCGGCCTCCCGCCAGCCGAGCACGCTCACCCTGGGCCGGCCCTCCAAGAAAGGCTCCGTGCAGTGGATGCAGCTCCCCGATAAGCGACGCAACAGCGAGCTCTTCCAGTCGCTGGTGGGAAGCGGCAGCCCGCGAGAAGGAGGCCTCAACCGGCGGAAGCTCACCGAGAAGCTGAGCACCGAGGAGGAGATGAAGCAGTGCATCCAGGACTTCCACAATATCAAAATCCCGTGTGAGTTCCCCGAGCGCAAGCGCCAGTGGCAGTCGGAACTTCTCCAGAAGTATGGCCTATAGACCCTAACCCTCTGTCGTTACTGGGGTCGTTGTGATGGTTTTTATCCAGTTAACAGCGGGGTATTCCATGAAAGAGGATTTCTTGCTTAGCCGGATAACTTCTTGGATTTAAGGTAGTCTGGGCTAAATGGAATTTATTTTTGTTCCCTTACAATTAGCCCAAACTACCTAAAATCTGACAAGTTATCCGGCTAAGCAAGAAATCCTGCTTTGTGAAACAGCCCCAGTTTATATCAGGACACCCTACTACTCTGGTCCCCTCAGCTGTCAGCTGTCACTGTATTAAAAATGAATTGATGTTTTATTGGCATAAGTAACCCAGATTTTTTTTTGTTTGTTTCCACATACTTGTTTTTGCAGTTGAGAGTAAAGCTTGGAGCCAAATCACAGGGTTATCCATTTATACAGTGTCCCTGGAGTATTTCAGGGGTTAGGGGCCTTGCTCAAGGGTCCAACAGACAGGTGACTATTTTGCCACCAACAGGATTTGAACCAGCAACCTTCTGATCACAAGCACAGGGGCTTAGCCTGCTGAGACACACACCACCCTGGCTTGAGGGCTGCTTCTGTCTGAAACTTCATGACAGTCAGATGTTTGTATTCAAGCCCTGACTAAACATTTTACCACTAAGTTGTAGACCTGATACAGAAACTAAGTATCAGTAACTGTGTGCAATTTTCGAAGGGCATGTTTCAAACAATGGTATACTGGATGTAAAATCTTTTGCATGAACAATGTCAGAAGACTGTAGCGATAAACCACAATAATGTGTTATGGTAGCAGAATGAACAGAAGGAACAAGTACGCATAAAAAAATGTGTCTACAGTGTTAGGTCAAGACGTTTGTTTGGGACAGGAAGTTTAGCAGGTAAATTGCGTAAATAATCCAATTAAAATTTATTTCTGGATGCCCAATTGCAGTGTTTTTCGATCCTGTCCTTGGGGACGCACAGACATTGTCCAGGTTTTTGCTCCCTCTCAGCTCCCAGTAGGAGCAATTTATTTATTTATTATTTAAAGGAACAATTTCATTTATTAATTAATTTCAGGAAAAATGTGGACTGTCTGGCTTGGGGCTGAGAGGGAGCAAAAATGTGGACTGTCTGGCAGGGAGCAGGGAGGGAGCAAAAATGTGGATTGGCTGGCAGGGAGCTGGGAGGGAGCAAAAATATGGACTGTCTGGCAGGGAGCTGGGAGGGAGCAAAAATGTGGATTGGCTGGCAGGGAGCTGGGAGGGAGCAAAATGTGGATTTGCTGGCAGGGAGCTAGGAGGGAGCAAAAATGTAGACTGTCTGTGGGTCCCCGAGGACCGGATTGGGAAACAGTTCCCTGGAGTGCAAAAAAATGCTTTGATTGTTCAAATATGTACTGAAGTGGTGAACATTCATTTTACTCACATGTCCGAATTGCCATGTTCTGTCTTATTTAATCATCTACTGTTCCAATTTGACAGACAGTTTTTTTGTGATGTAATCAGTGTGTTATGGACCATGTAATACAACAGTGTCCTATTCTGAAGTGTTTTGTAATTGTGTTGCCTGTTAAAAATGCCAGTTTATATTAAACCATGACAACTAGTAAGAAGCCATTCTGGTGTGACTGATGATTGAGCAATGGGATTTGTCTTATAACTGGTAATGATGCCTAATAATCGCTGGTAAAGGAAAGAATCTTGAAACAAATGTAGTCCTCTGAATGTTTAAAATCATTTTAAAAAATTGGTGTAGTACAATATAGTTTATTGAGCCCCGAGGAGAAACTTAGGCTTGTAAAGAAGGAAAAAAAAAGCTTCTCCAAAAAGATTATTTTCTTGTGGATTTTTTTTTATCTAATAAAATTCTCATCAGCTGTAGTTTTCTTATTGCTTTTTAAAAATTTTAATTAACCATAAAGATGAAATCTCTCCCTGTTGACATAAAAGGCAAAATTCCAGCAAACATTCACACCCTATTGCAGCGATGATGGAGCGATTTCTTGCATACTTATTAGCTAACTTTCAGTTCAGAGGTATCTTACAACAAAAGCCACCGACACTGCGCAATCCTCGTACTGGGAGTGAAATGGCTTTGTGCAAATCATTTGAGGATGAAAAGATCCCAAGCACAGCCAGTGAGAGACACTGCAAATGTTTGTATCATGTCCTTAAACATAGGCTTCAGTCTGGGAAAGTGGAGAGTCCATTAAAACTGAACGATCCAGACAGCCAGCTCCACAATTCTGTTCCACAATAAGCCATTTTCAAGTATTTTCGGTCGCACACTTGAGTACAATTACTAGTGACAGTAGAGAGGACCAAGGACTTTGAAAATGCACTTGCGTAGAAGAAGCATTTTGAACTAGGTAGGACCCTAACATTTTAAAAGAAATAGCATTTTTCTCTTTCTGTCATGACAATAATCGTCTACGAGGCATGATCATGATGTATTTCCATGTTGTTTATTCAAGCAAAGTTTGTTGGTGAACATGCACACTTCGGCTGCCTAAAAGCAAGTGAACGAGTTATATTCTTCGTTTGGCAGCAGTGGTGATTGCAATCGTCATCGTGATCACATTTAGTAATCAGTTTTCTGAATGTAATCCCATTTATGGCTATAGGCACTTACATAATTTGCTGTAGCATTTTCCATTTAACGTTTCTGAGAGTGTCAGTCAACCTTATGTTTTGTTTTACGAAACAGGAGGATATCTGTTTCACAAATATTTGCAGTGAGAAGGCTGATGTATATCCACTGTTATATCTCTGATTTACTGTCGAGCCTCATGAAGTAATCATCACAAAGAGACACACTCGTTTGTTCTGCAGCTTGCAGCTGGCTGTCACAGGTACTTGATGTTATGCCCAACAATTTTCTTAGCCTTGTCTGCCTTCCTGCTACACTTCTAACACTAAACACCTTAACACTGTACAGAGTGACATTAACTTTCTGAAGTCACTTCAGTCAGGCCCACCTCCAGTTACATTTTAGTAAATTTTTATTATTAATTTATTTTGACAATTGCTGCAAAATGTTTTTGTGTGCCATTCATCAAAAAATGAATTTTGTTTGCATCCATCTATCCAGTTTCTGAAACCGCTTGTGCTATTCAGGATCGCAAGGTGCATATTATTTGTCTAATTCAGCACGTAATCACAGGTGCTCTGTCCATCCATTCAACATATCACGCGTTCATTTAATGGCATTACTTCAGAGATTATGTAATTTCAAAACGACGTAATTAAAGTCCCTTATCTGAAGGAAGCGCCTGTATTGTTTCCAGATAAATGTAGATATTGAAACTCTAATTAAACGTGAAGCATTTGGTGTGTTCAAAACCTTTTCTCTTCAACAAAGCATCCGATAATATAAAGGATGTGAGAACAACAAATGAATGAGTCCCAGCAAAGTCATGGCCGCACATCTTTTAAAGGAGGTAATGTTCATGGTATCATGATATTTGACATAAAGTTGGCTTCAGAAGCTAACAAAACTTTAACGTTGATGAGTTGCAGTTTATGCATGTTTTTATCTGTATTCTAGTTTCGAGACCAAGTCATGCATGGAAAAATGAGCATGACTGGGAATATAGAAGCATAGCTGCTGGATTCCCATTGTTTTCAGTACTTGTGCAAATAGAACTTCGATGTCATGTGACAGGAGATCTACTGAGCTTGTGAGAATTAAGAAACATCTCGTATTTGTGTTGTGTTAAGCTGTCAGTTGACAGTGTAATTTAATTCCATGAAATAAATATGATTCATCCATGAAACGGTCATTCTTCTGTATTACTCTCTCTAATCATATTTAATGTATCCCAAAACATCCATGTAAAGCACCTTGGGACGACTCTGGTGTAAAAGATGCTATATAAAAATGAATTGAATTCTGCTGGTTCACTGGTGGGTTCTTATTTTAGCAAAGAAGTAAAATCTCCGCTAGCATTAGCTAGCTTGCACGCAGCAGTACGACACGAATGCTCACTGTGTTTCCCCATAGCAGCCATGCTGAGAGCGTGTGAGAGGAATAAAAAAGAGCCTGTCAGGATTTAACTTCTATACCTGTATGTGAGTTCAGTTCAGCTATCACTATAAACCTAGCAGAGACATTCAGCTGCACATAATATTTAGAACTTATTTAAGGTCTCAAGAACAAAATTTATATATGAACTTTACATCGTACGCATACCTGTGGCAAAAATGTTAGTGAGGAAATGTACACTAATCAGGACTAACGCGATGGGCCTGCTGCCCCCTGCTGGCGTTAATGGAAACAGCGCGACTCTGTCGCAGCCCCACAAAGCGGCAGACAGCTTGAGTGTTCTCGCCGTGATAGTTCTGGCCTGCGGTGCTGCATGTGAAACTGTCACACTTCAGGTGATCAAACTGCGATATCTCAGGGCCTGCTAGATAAAGAGTGTGCATCAACAGGGAAACAAAAGAAAAACAAGAAACTAGTTTTATATTTATACGGTAGCTGTATAATTTATAGGTTTTTATAGATGTTATATATGAACATCATGAGAATAATATATAAACAAAATATTTATATATACACACACACACATGCAGCTCTGGAAAAATTTAAGAGACCCCAGCACAATTGTCCTGCTAGTAGGAGCTCAGATACAAACTCCCCTGAACTTCACACCACTAAATGCTTCCCTGAGGTCATCCTCTGCTTTATGAGGCACTGCCAGAGAAGTTGATGGCCATCCCTTAAAAGTCGCTTCTGCCCTTTACCTGGCTGGATTATGGTCTTTCT
Organism: Hippopotamyrus pictus; assembly: GCA_026781145.1. NCBI lineage: Eukaryota > Metazoa > Chordata > Actinopteri > Osteoglossiformes > Mormyridae > Hippopotamyrus > Hippopotamyrus pictus. The sequence goes on from JAODLC010000015.1 coordinate 228,409, forward strand.
CAGTGTCTCCTGCTTCACCTTGGTCTTGTGTACTGCTGTCTTAAAAATTTTGAACCTTAAAGCAACCTGCTGCTCAGGGCAGCCTCTGCCAGCAGATATATATATATATATATATATATGTGTGTTGATGATCAGTCTGAAGGAGGAAGTGTCTGACCACCTGACACCAATCTGACAGGAAGCCCGGGATCCAGCTGCAGAGAGAGCTGTCCAGGCTGAGAGCTCCACAGGAAGCTCTGTACTGTGTCCTCTCTTCTTCCCCCTGTACACCCACCAGTGCGTGGCCACAAACAGCTCCAACATCACTGCGAAGTTTGTGGATGGCAAGATGGTGGCGACAACGACAACAAGGTCGGAGTGCTGACACATCGGTACCAAGAAAATTGCTTCGCCCTCATCGTCACCAAAACCAAGGAGCTGATGGTGGTCTTCAGGCAGCGGGGAGGAGTTCACAGCCCCATCTCCACCAAAGGGACCTCCATGGGAGGGAGCTACTGCCCCCTGCAGGCCACCAACGGCAGGTGGTGCTGAAGGAAATCTGTGAAAATCACCGTGGGCCGCAGCCTCACGCGGCTCACCCTGCTACCGTCAGGCAGATGGTACCACCATATCAAGAGCTGGACCAGGTCATCACCCCCACTCCCCATAGCTTTGTAATTATATCTTTGTGGGGACTCTCCATTCATTTCTATGGGGAAAACTCTAATCCCAACATGACGACCTTAACCCCTACCCAGCCCTAACCTTAACCATAAGAAACCAAACAAAATATGTGACTTTTTACTTTTTTGATTGCATTCACAGATCTTTGTGGGACCTGAAAAATGGTCTCCACAACATCAAAAAACAGATTTTTAGTACATTATGCAGACATTTGATAACCAGAATGTAATATAAACATAATTCACATACACACATACAATGACCTGGTATATATTCAATGAATAAATACAATAAAAGCTAATGAAATCAACATCAGTGAACAGAGTGACCTATGGGACCTGCCTACAAAGAAATTAAATAGTTTTTCAATTGTCTTCGGTATCTAAACGAACGATTTCTGTTTATACGCTGAATGTCTGTATAGTCTATATTTTGAAGAACTGCAGCCTGTACACCAAAAAACTAAGATGAAACTGAATGAGGAAATGATATATGTACAATGAACATGAAATTACAGACAGGCACTTCATTGGTCAACTTTGCTGGGCCTTCCATTACATGCGTGTCACTGGGACGCCAAAGGTTTAAATACGGCAGAAAGGGCAAGAGGTGTACTGCAGTCTCTCATGAACAACTGCAGCATCAGCGCTATTGCTACTGTTCCTAATATACACCCATCATTTGGAGAGTAGATGATGGTATATGTACCATGGTAAGGTTAGCCTCATACAGTATTTGTTATTCAGGTCGCATTACTTGTTCTACATGGAGACATCACTGCCAAGGACAACCAAACTATTCTGGATGACCATATTCTCTCAATAGTTCAAGCATTGTACCCTGAAGTTGGTGCCGTGTATTAGGGTGATAATGCAGCAATATAAACTGCAAGGCTGGTGACAGAGTGGTTTGAGGAACATGAAAGTGAAATCAATCATCTCCCATGGCCTGTTTTGAGCCACTTTGGGGTGTTTTGGAGGAGCGAGTCAGGGGACATTTTCCTATTTTTTATTTATCTTCCTAATAGTCATTGTATTCCCCGCAACATTTAACCCCTCAATGTAACTAGCAGCCATTACCCTGTGGCAAACATGACCGTGTAGGACACTTGTTTTATATGCTCATCGCAATAATGAGATTTTTTTATCAATATTCAGAGCACTAGTCATTATTTTTAACTTCCTATTGTTGAGAATAAAACTGATAGATTAATTTTGTTGCTGCAGATTCTATAAGCATATTTCTACATTTTAATAAGGCATTAATCACTTACGTTGTCTCTGGAAACAAGTAATTATATGCCAGAGTTTATCAGCTAACCCAGAAAACCAAAGAGATGGTCTTAGAGTTTCCGCTTGACACATCTTCTTATCCGTTGTCCTACATCTGCTTATCTAGTCTAGGGTTCTGACTGTCCTGCACCTTCCAAGATTCAAGATTTATGGTCATTTCATTTAGCGGATGCAAATAGCATGTTACAAATAGGCTATACGTGCTGTCGAGTGTTGATTAGGAATAAATGCAGTTAGGTTTAAATTCCAGTGAATGAACAGCTAATGAACAGTGTAAGCAGTATTGGAACAAGAGCTACACATCTTCCCAACAAAGCAAGAACCTAATAAATAAAAAAGTGCACATTAATGTTTGTTTGTTCAGCCACATTTCTTACAAAAACACTCAAGACAGTGCAAAACTACACAAGACAGTGAAAATTAGTACAGATGACCCAAAACAGTACAAAACAGTGCAAAAACAAGACAATCTGCCGGCAAAGCGCAGTAACGGTGCTATAAAGCATAGGTACCACGGGTGTGACTGTCACAAGAAATTAGGTCATTGGAAATGCGAATGGTTTCCAAGGAAGACAAGACAGGAGACCACCTGGATGGGACAGCAGCTCCCGCAGGGCACACACTCATGCACACAATCCTCTGTATGTCACACCAAGTGTAAAAGGAATCCTACACTGACACGGGGTGAAGTCCCCTAATCACACCCCCGATCCTGGAGGTGTGAGGCCACAATAAACTGCAGGCTGGTCTTTGACCTGAGACATTATTCACATATGTGTTACATAAATCGAGACATAAACTAAGCTGAGTTCCATCTAATACTGTTTTATTTTGGTGATGCATTAACATAAAATAAAACTCCACTGAACTACAGGCAGTCCCCAGGTTACAAATGAGATTCATTCCTGAAGTCTGTCTTTAAGTCAAATTTGTAGGTAAGTCAGAAAAAGTATTATTATTATTACTATTATTATTATTTGTGTACCTCCAATTGATGAATTACTGAAGCCGCACAATATTTTCATGATCCTCACACAGTAGTGTGTTCATTCATTCTTACAAACCACTGTATTTAACTTGAATTTTTAATATAATAGGCTTAATGGTCTGTTCAGAAGTACAACTTAAGTCAGACGTTTTTAACCTGGGGACTGCCTTTGTTTGAGTTCTTGTCAGCTAACAATAAAGTAACGATAATTTTAAACAATTAACATAAAGAAACTGAAAACAAGTAAGTTCAGTACATGATGTACAAGTCAGTGTAACGGAAATTCCATTCAAAGCCTATAAATGTTCAGTGAAATTAACCAGCTGGAATATAAACCGAACATATTTGTCACGATTATTAGTAAAAGCATTTTATTAGACAAATTATTATGATTGTTATACATGAAAACAAGACAGTAACTGTATATTTCTGTATTAGATGTATAATTATGTATTATATTATATGTATTATACATTTTATATGTCCTTTGACTGTTTGAACATTTGCCCCATTACCTTGATTGTTTTGTATCAATTGTAACATTTTCAGATAAAAGCTATAAAGGCCACTACCCCGCATGAGTCGGGTTCAAACACCAAAAATTCCTACAGAATTTAATGCACTTCATCTTGCAGACACAATCTTGTGTTACACGCAAAGTCAGTCCCACCCTTAACTGTGTATATATTCACACTGTATATTTACGTATAATGAATTATGAAATTAATAAATACTTCATGAAGGTTGCTGCTTGAAGCAGCGGTTATAAGCCACATGCTACCGCATAACCAATTAATTATGAAGCGTTAAATAATCGGTGAAATTAAATGTGACTGAGCCTTTTCTGTTACCCTTCCTGTTCCCCAGCTTTAGGAACCAGGGAAGGATACCTAAAGCTTATGATGTTTCACATCTGGCTCGGTAAATATACACGTTATTGAGGGAAGGCAGAGTAATTAAACTTGTCTATTTCCAAATGTACTGATTGCTATAGCAACCAAAGATGGGGCAATTCTATGCTTAAGGTCTGCAGGTACATGGAGTGTGAAACGAAACCATTTGAGAAACGACTACAAAGCACGATAGTGAGGTTCAAAGTGAGGACGTGAGTAGGGGCGAGAGGAACTGCGTGATTGTCTCGGATCATTGCAGCTCCACAATAATAAGCAAAAGGCAGTCATGTAAAATGGAGAAATGTCAGTAAAGATCATTATAATTACTACATTTATTAGAGGGAAATAAGCAAAACGGTTCCCAGTCCTTAATTGCTTATCCAGATGGAAAATGTGGCTTCAAAGGATAATGAAATTTTCCAAGGCTTTTTGTTTGTTGTTTAAATTCCAAAGGAAGGGACAAAAACAATGTGGTGTAAAGAATATGTAACCCTCTATAAGGCCCCCCCCCCATGACAGAACATGATATCGTTGTTAGGTTTTCGAACAATGTTTATTAAAATGAAGTGAATCTGACCTCACAACTAAACTATGATTTCCATGCATTATGCATTTTACGCATTATTATGTCAGAGAGCCAGGATATGTGTGCTAACCTATAATTAAAATGTATAGGGCTTATATAATCCATTACTTAGCAACATTAATGGGTCTCTAGCAATGCTTAACACTTAGAAATATCCATTTCTTGCATGACTATTGTAATATCTAGTCAGTGTGAAATTAATTTAACTATCAGTTTTCGCCATAAGACGAGATTTAAAGGTTACTTTTCCACTGTGTTTAAGTGGAGCATACATCTGACTTTATTTCATTAAGGTATCATTAGTAAGGCTACTAGCTACCATACTGTGTGTCTACACAATAAAAACTCTTCTTTCGTGTTTCAAACACTGTGTGAGTTGTGGATGTTGCTGATAAAAAACCCGGCACCAGTTCCCTTGCTTGCTGGTGTCGGCCCAGTGTCGGCCCGGTGTCAGACGACGGCGAGAAGCCAAGGCTGCGACGG
>JAODLC010000015.1:269106-284093 GCA_026781145.1 Hippopotamyrus pictus
AGAGATTCGCGCTGTGATTGGCTAAACGTTAGTTCACTCAAATCTAATTAACAAATCAGAGAATACGGGCGAAAATACTGGCGCTAGGTCAAAAAAAGTGCGGGGGACAGAATCACCTGTTTCTAAAAGTGAGGGGGACGTGTCCCCCCCGTCCCCCCGGTTGCTACGCCCCTGCCTATATGCTGTGAAGAGTCACGTTTTAAGTAAAATACCTTATGCAGCACACAGCTTTCAGTCCTTGCTGTGCTGAATCTTGCAGTGAGGTGCAGAGAACACAAGTCTCATTCCATATGAGTGTTTCATGGCTGGGTCCCCGCTTATAACTCAGTGTAATTCTTGGTGGTGCAATTTAAGGTGCAATGTAGCAATTAATGTCCTTTTAAGTCAATGGGTGGAAACTCAATTTTTTTATTTTGGAAAGGTTAGGGAACCAATCTACCCAGTTGAAATATATGTACATGCAAATTTAAATATATGTACATGCAATATAAATAAGGCTCAGCATATTGTAAATTGCACCATTTTCTGAAATTTGAATGAACCTTTTAGATAAATTTCCACATACTTGCTCTTTTTCTGCAACCGCTGTGATACAGGCTCATGCCAGGATGCATCTGGGGAAACCAGCTTACTGTGGCCCTCTGGTGGACTATAATGTAAATGCACATAATAGATTTGTTGCTTGACTACTTCTGGTACATCATTTGGGCAGGTATACTATATAATCCAGTTCATTTGACCAGGACAGCACATTAGCTTATGCCTTTGGCTGTGTGTGTGTGTGTGTGTGTGTTTGTATTTCTCCCGATGTCTGTTTGGAATTAATTTTCATTTTCCTCTTGTAATAAAGGAACATCTCCTTAACTGTGTGTGACTGTGTGTATGAATGAATGTCAGTGAGACACTCAGGGTGTCCCATCCGTAGACTGTGCTGGATAAGTGATCATGGACCATAGATGCATAATAATAAAGAAAAACAAACATAATGTTATGATTATTACATTATTTGTTAGAAAAGTTGCTGACATTAAAAAATAATTTAAATATGCTTTTATTATATTGCAAATATTGCATTGCATCAAATGATTAAATGTCCAATTACAAAGTGATATATATTAAAGTTAATACATCTTCTACTCCACTATAAATTCATTTACATTCTACAACAAGTTCAACAGTATCTGTCGAGGCAGGGATTTAAAAAAAGAAAAGAAAACATGAAGCCACAGAATTACCCATTTTTTTCCATTTCATTATAAATCTACATACAAATTCATTTGACAAAGTAACACTTTCTATTTATAGAAAGATATTAATAATGACTGTAATTGTTATTATCTGCTTTCATAGAAAAACTGTTTTATCTTTGGTACAAGAGCTTCATTCATGATTGCAAATTTTGAAAATTTTTGTTTTCAAATTTCCAAGTTAATACTTCTATGAATGCTATGTGTGTAAGAATCTATTAACACATTAGTAACACATTATGATGCATTCATAAAGCATTATAAACATGGCTATTAGTATTATTAAAAAGGCAAAGGACGTTATAGGCATGTTCATTATGCATTATGAATGCTCTATCAACAAATCATCTATAATGCACTATAGATACCTTCTTAATGCAGTATATTAAGAAGGTAAATAAAAATTAACACTTTCAACCCCACAAAAAGCATAAAATCTTAGTTCCAAGGTTATAGATTGAGGACTGTCTGTGTCACGCCCACGGAGGCGGGACGCGACAGGTGTAGCTCATCGACAGCGGACTGACTGCCTTCATAAGCAGTTCAGATCCCGCAATGCTTCGCGAAGTATTGAGCTAATGAATTGCAGCCATACCGAGCGTTTCTTTCGTCTCTCTTCTACCCGCTTCTCCCGTCCTTACCTGTTATCCTGGTGTGCGATCCTCACCCTCATGCCTTCCCTCCTCAGACCCGTTCCCGTACCTGACCTGCATGTCCCGCCGAGCCCAGCACCTACTGTTCCCCCTTCCTCGTGTGTCCCAGTCTCGTGCTTACCTGTCGGACGGATCACCCGGATAACGAACCCAGCTAACGGACTACGACCTCGATTCCTGCTCGCCCCTTCGGTCCCGTGTCATCATTACATAACTTTTTGGTGAGCAATGGCTAACAAAATGATATAAAGTACAGTGTATTACCTAATACAGTATTTTCAATAAAAATTTTAATAAAATAGCATTAGCTCCAACAAGCGCTGCTAATACAGCAAATACGAGGCTGACACTGAAGCGCAGAGGCGATCCTAGGGTCTGTTGGGGCCCCAAGCAAAAATTCACTGGGCCCCCCCCAACCAGTTTTTGTAATCATTTTAATAAATATGGCTCTCGTTCGCCATCTAGTGGCTTGGGGGCCCCAAGCAGCTGCCTGCCCTACCTGCTGACAAGATGCGCCTCTGCTGAAGCGTTACCTTTTGTTTCCTCTCAGAGACGTGCCGTGTGACTCATTACCTGGCGTGTACAATTTATATTAGGTCAGCGTTCACGGTTCGATTTCTGATATTCAAATCGAGTTCTAGGTCAAATTGGTTTGTTCGACTTTCAAGAAATTCAAGTTCTAGTAAGTTCGAGAACCGAGGTACCACTGTACTTGAGTTGTTTTTGAGTGAGTATTTCTCCATTTTGGAACTGCCACTTTTGCTAAAATAATCTGAATATGCCTACCACCTCTCTGTAGCGTTAGTGGTCAGTATAAATCACAGTGGCAGCACAAGAAGCTTAGGCCATGCTAGGTGACTTGCTGTTGGGCATGATCTTTGCTTTGCCTTGAGCCCCTTGGTTATTGGTTAGCACTGCAAAGATAGCTATGTAATACTGCAGCACACACTGAATAGTGTTATATCTAATATACTGTAAGTCTTTGTGGTTTGTAGTTGTACTAAGGAGGTCCTTTATTCATTAGTTCGTGTAGTTTGCTGGCTAGTCTTTTCCTTACTCAGGGAAAAGTGGGAAAAATTATTACTGTGTAACCCTTATTACATGTACTGTATAACCCTTATTACATGTACTGTATAACCCTTATTACATGTACTGTATAATCCAGTTCGCATAACTAAGGCAGCACAGTAGCTTCTGCCCCTGGTTCCATGCACATGTGAAATTTGCATGTTCTCCCCGTGTTTGTGTTGTGATGTTCCTCTCGTAATAAACACAAGTGTATACAAGTGAATATCAATGAGCCCTGTGATGGACTGGTATCCCAGTCTGAGGTGTGGAAGATGGATGAAAAATATTGATAAGTAAAATCATAGTTTAAAATCCAGTTTAAGAGAGTAATTTCTTGTACACAGCACCAATCAGTCACCATTAACTTTTATTGTATTGAAAACATTTAAGTATATCGAATGATTATCATGCTGATATAGATCAAAGTAAATACATCTCCTATCCAATTTAAATTCAATACTGCATTCTACAGTAATTTCAGCTATCAAGAGAAACAAATTAAAAAACAAAAAAAACCCACTACACACAAATTCTTCTGACAAAGTAACATTTTAGATTTGAAACTCATTGTTTTCACATTCCCAAGATATCACAAATAAAAAATAAACTCAAACAGCCCCATCCCCATACCATAACTCAATTGTAATGATTCTGATTTATGACAGTCAGTGATTATTTAAAAGGAAATACAGGCCTGCCCTCATTATAAGAAAATGATGATTTTTTTGGTTCAGGTGCCCATATAAATAAATGCATTTTCCACCAAAACAGCAGGGCTTTTACTATTAACATAACTGAAACAAGTTTAGCACAAAACACACTATGCCACCACATCATAACTTTATAACGTAAGCAGCAGTATAGAATCAAGGAATAAATGAAAGATATTGCAGCCATAATTTTTCTACGTGGCTGACAACAGTAATTTTGAAATTCTTTTGAAATTCTATTTTCACTCAAATTTTATTCATGATTGCAATGTTTGAAAGTCACACTATTTCATTTTGTGAAGAAGGATGTGAAGCATTTCAATCCCTTACAAAATTTATTTTGTTCTTCTTGTCTTTCTCTTTTTGCCTTATATATCCTTGCCTCGGATGGAAAAAGTTCTTCTTTATTGCTGACCTTTTGTATGATCACTGCTTGTTCTTTCATGGTTTGAAGTGATTGAATTCGCTGCAGGTATCCAGGTTTAGCTTCTGCCTTTTCACTCTCAATCAGCAAATCAATGTATTCTGGTGTGGAAAGTGGGTTGGGCTTTAAAGCGATTTCCTGTAGTCGAGCTAAAGACCTTTGTGATGTTTCCATTAGTTGCAGTACTATATCTTGAAGACTCTGAATTTCCTCCTCTTGTCTTTTAATTATTTCCTGAGCTGTCAGTTTGGCACCAGATGCTTTCTCATAATTTGCTTTAAGCTCTTCAGATGTTCTCTTTTCTTTCACCTTTTTATATTCCCATTTATACTTCTGGTTAAAATGCACATTCCAGTGACATTTGCCAGCACACACTGTGCAGTTTCCTTGGCTGTCCATGGCAGCACAATCAGCCTTATCATTATCATTTGGAATACCACAAGGATAGTGGCAGGTGGCAAAACACCGCTGACAGTTGGTTATATACTCTCCAGATCCCGCTATACTAACCTGAATTGGCTTTGTCACATCTATTTCAAATTCAAAGTTTTTGTTTGTATTTATTTCTGCTTCATGTTCCTGAATTATTTGTTGGGTCTTTTTGATTTCATCCAGTTTGGCCAAACCAGCTCGGATCTGTGGTTGCAGACCTGTGACTGCAGTCTCCAGCTCTTTGCGTTCTTTGAGGACTTCCTTGGTTAGCATCAAACTCTTGGTTTTCATATGTGTTAAGGCAACAAAAAACTTCTTCATGCTCTTCACACCCATACTCCAGAACATCTTGTCAAAGTTGTCATCACCATCTTCCTCATTTTCATCATCACTATTTTTCTTATTGACTGAATCAGAATTGTCTACAAACAGTGCTGAATTGTTGAATTTGAAGTGAACAGGAATCCCTTTTTCAGTTCTGGGACATGGTACACCAGACATGTTGATGGCCTCTAGAATTGGGGGCTTCTGTCCATCTGCAAATGTCACAAGCATCTGGATATTGTCTGCTATGTCTTTACTAAAAATGGAAAGGATGGCATCAAACACATATTTCTGTGCGTGTGTTAGTCGTGCCAGTGAGGCCTGAGTTACGAAGCAGACTGCATCTATATCACTGATTCCGCTGTCAGAGGTGAAAAATCTTCGGATCTGTTCAGTGATTGCTCTGTCTCTCTCTATTCCTCTTGTGTCACCAAAACCTGGGGTGTCGATGATAGTGATGGAGTAGCTAATTGTATATCCATCTTGATAATTAATTTCATAGGCAGTGACAAGGGATGTTTGGCTCTCTGCTTGTGATTTCGAAACACCCTCATCAATTAATTTGAATCGTAAATTGTTTTCCCATTTAACACCCAAAATATAGTTGATCATTCCATTTATTAGGGTTGATTTTCCTGCTCCTGTTGCCCCAATGACCATAATGGTTCGATGTTCTCTGATGTTCTCTTTGCCAAAAGCATATCTCTTGCATCCATCTAAGTTTGTGGGTATCTCCTGCAGGGGAACCTTGTACACAGAGGGGACCCCTTGGCTAAGACATTCACTCTTTCGTTGTATCAGATCAGCTACTGTTGTGATTTCTGACAATGTTGAAATAGAGACCATCAGACTTTCTTTACTTTGACCAGATTCACCACAACTGCAGGTAATTCTAACATGGTATGTCATATCTGGCTGTAGCCCAGTAATTTTACAGACTTCACCTTCACTAGTCTTTTTTTTCCAGTTTGCCTTATTTTCAATTGTTTCAGTTCTGTATTCAACAACATAGTTTTCAATGCTGACACCATGTCCAATTGAATTAGGTTTTGTCCAAGAAACTTCAATCTCCTCTGAGCCTAGATATGTTTGTTTTGGCTTCCCAGGAGGACTTGTGGGCAAAGTTTTAATGCTCTCAGCTTCACTGGTTAGACTGACACCAACTGGACATTCTGCTTTGTATCTGAACCTGTAGTCTGTGTGGGGAAGCAGTCCAGACACGGTACATTCTAGGTTAGATTTGGGTACTTTAATAAATTGCCAACCATCTGACTCATTAGCACAGTATTCAACCAGGTAGTGTGTGATTTCACTGGATCCATACTGGGGGTGACTCATCTTTATTGTCACACTGTCATGAGTTACATCAGATGCATTTGGTCTTTCTGGCTTTGATGGAGGCTCAAAATGGTCACTTTTTTTAATCCCATCTTTGTAAAGGTAAATACTTGCCCCTTTGTGCTCATCGTTAGGTAAAGATGCTGATATAAAGCATGTTTTCTTGTTCTCCTTGTTTGCTTTTGCAAAATCTATGAAGAGGATTGCTTGTTCGTTCATTTTTTCTGACACGGCATCTGAGAAGTAAAACTCAAACGGCTCAACATCCTTCCCATCTTCTTCTGTTGGTTCTGTTAGCTTTGCAGTTGAAAGAGCCTTTAAGTGACACCGCAAGCAGGACAGATATGGCTCCTTCACACCCAGTGATGTAAATGCAAAGCACACTACATTCTTATCTCTATTTCTGAAGATTTCCCTTTGAAGCTCACTCTTTGATGCCAGAATTTTTGTGTCTTCCATGTTATCAGTGTACGCTTGGAGCAGGTTGATTTTTTGCTCTTTGCAGTCCAGCCATTCCTTAAGTTTATTACTGTTGAAAGGAGACTGTTCCTTCTTTGTTAGGATGTTTGCAAGCACACATTCCTCTGTTCCACCTCCACGAATTAATGGTAGAATGCTTGACAAAGATCTCTGAAACACTGATTTATACTCCAAGCACATATCCTTGAAGGATTTTATCTTTCGATCAAATTCAGGAAAGTATGAAATAACCTTTCTGGTTGTAATATCATTGCATTGCATTTCTATTTCATTAAAATCATCTATCACACTCTGTGTTTCACTTATTAATCTGACACTGATCTGACGCACTATTCTGGCAGCAGAAGAATCTAAAATTTCCAGGGGGAGTAACCACACCCTGACTGGCACAGTGTTTTCCCCATTTTCACCCAGCAGATCTGGAAGTGTTGTGTATACTTTTACAGCATCCTGGAAGGAAACAGGGTTCTGTTTCAGAGCAAAGTCCCCATAGAATTTACAAGACAACTTATCAATGGTAGCTTTGTCAGAGTCTGTCAGCTTTAAGGAAGCCTTCCCTTCAATTGACAAGCATGGTATTTTCTTTATCATCACTTGCAGGTTCCCTTCAATGTTTTGCTGGTCCTCACTTTCTGACAACTCTCGATCAAAAACAAAAAATGCCTGAGCACCGTACAGCACTGCTGTTACCACGTGTGTCGCTATTCCCTTCTCAAACACATATGGGTGTTTAACATTTCCTCGTCCAAGGTGACTCATAGACAGCTGCCTGAACTTCGTAATTGTTTTATACTTCAGGGTGACACGTGATTGTTTTTTCGAAGCCTTTGTGTCCTTAAGATATTTGGCAGATCCACCCACTTCAACCAGTCCCCCTAAGAAACTCGCTTTTAGTGAAGCATCAACATCCAGAGCCCCTGCTTTGTCCTCTACAGAATCAGATGCAATGACATCAAATTCTGTGTTGTGCTGAATTTTTTCATCTGTGTCTTTTTGAAGATCATTATGATCCCACAATGTAATTCCTGCATAGGACAAAAAAACTTGTTATTGGTTTATATAAAAAATAATTTTCATAAAGGGAAACAGGGAAAGATTTATTATTGATTTAATATGAACTGTCAAACTTTTTCCAAAAATTATTCTCGTTTCTGTTTTATTAAATAAAGCCCAGAGACAATGAATTTTTGTTTCTCTGAGTGTATTTTTCATAAATATGAAAGAGAAATAAACTTTTTGACCACTAAACTAACATCTGTCATGCAACTGTGTATATAAGTGGCTGTAGAAAATGGATGGATGGAATTTAATTTTGAGATATTAACAATAAACAGGAGAGAAAAAAAACTTATAGACTTGTATCCATTGTTGCAATGTGAATTGCATTGAGGAGTTTTGTAAATGCAGTTTTTTGGTAAGTATTCCCATGTTGCTGCAATGACAAAGAGCAGCAAAATCAGAACTGCAAGAATGGCAGTTGAGAGAAAAAAACTGAGCCTGTAGCTGCCATCATGTCAACACAACCATCTGCCACCTCAACTTATTCCATGACTCTTTTTGCAGATTTCCCAGAAACTGCACAGATAATTGATTCTAAATTTGTAGTGTGTGAAATGATTTACTGGATATTCAATAATAAAGTTTATATTGATTCTCAGTTGCTCACCTCCTCGTTTTTATTGATGGCAGTTTATTAGCTGGTCTGTGAAAATGATCATTCAGACCTTGGTGAAATTTATTGTTGGAGAATTTAATTGTGTCATTTGGCTTTAGTATAGTTCATTCTAGTCACTAGTGGCACATGAAAGAACTGGCATAGATCTGTGGAATCTAAATACATTAAGACAAGTCACACAAAATGCCCCAAGGATGCCGAATAAATGGCCAGACCCTGCTCTTGGATCCCAAGCTTTTCTTTCAATTACTGTATGTATATATGTGTGTGTGTCACGCCCCGATAGTCCGCTCCTCCTGTGTGCCACGCCCCCTCGTTAACCCTGTGTGGATTCCCAGTGTTTTACGGCTGTTTCTAATTGTTGTCATTAGTCCAGTGTATTTAGTCCGCGTTTCCGTTCATTTCCCCAGTCCGGTCATTAACATTACGTGTGTCTTGGAGTCTGTCAGCCCCGAAATAAATCCCTTTTGTTTATATTCACGCTTCCTTCACCTGCTTCCTCATCGTGACAGAATGACCGGACTCCCTAAACCAAAACCAGATACTTTGCCGGCAAAACAGGTGTGGGAGGATCTTCCCGGGGTGCCAAGGATGATCCCGGCGAACTACACATTTTGCGACCCCAGTCTGTACTGGCCGGACGCGGACTGGTGACCGAAGCCGGCTTATGAGGCGCTTGGTCTCCCTGCAACAGCGCGGAAGAAGAAGCGGAGAGGCAGAAGACGGGAGGACGCGCATGAGGTCTGTCTGGGAGCCGTCTATGTTTCTGCCGTCTACCCTGCTGCGCGTCTGGAGAATCCCCGCCCGATTCTCAACCTGGCGGTGCCGCTTCGCTGCCTGAGCCAGCCGCCTGCCCCTTCATCGGGATGCGCCTGGCCCTTAAAGGGGTCAGGTCCATTCAGAACGCTATCCCGCGGGTTATGCTGTTTCAGAAGTGGGCAGCACCTCGTGGTTCCTGAGGCCGCAGCGCCCCCCGTGGTTCCTGAGGCCGCAGCGCCCCCCGTGGTTCCTGTGCCACAACCCTGCATGGAGACTGCTCAGAGATTTTTGTCCCTCCAGGGACAGTACTGGCGGGTGGTGGGGGAGCCCGCAGTGAGAGACTCCCCAGGGGCGGCCATGCTCCTGGAGCAGCTGCGGGGGCAGTTTGCCTCAGTCCTCCCCGCATCCCCGCTCCAGCAACTAGCCAAGGCAGAGGAGACCCTTTGGAAGCTGCTCCGTTTGCAGTCGGAGCTGGCTCCTCCAGCAGAGGAAGCATTCCCTGCTGTGGCTCCTGATACGCCGCCCGAGGTTCCTGCTGCGCCCCCAGAGGCTCCTGTGACTCCTGTGCTCCCCGTGTGCCCTGTTCAGCCCCCAGAGGTCACCGTGCCACCCCCTGCTCGTGCCGAGTCTGCGGCGCCCCCTGCTGGTGCCGCGTCTGCGGCATCCCCCGTGGCCCCTGCTGCACCCGAGACGCCACCGCCTAAGGGCCCTGTGGTTCCTGCCCAGTTCCCTGTGCAGCCCCCAGCACTCCCTGTGGTTTCTGCTTCAGCCTCTGAGGTCCTTGCTGTGCCCCCAGATGCACCTGTGCCTCCAGCTCCTGCAGCGCCCCCTGTTGCCCGGAGTTGGCGGTCCCTGCTGCTGCGCCATCCGAGGCCATTCCTGAGCCGCCTGCCCAGTCCCCTGTGCTCCCCGTGACTCCTGCAACCCCTGCGGCATCTCCCGTGGCCTCTATGCCTGAGACGGCACCACCCGAGGCCCCTGTCCCCTAGGAGGTCCCAGACTGCTGCTCTGACGCTCCTGCCTCCATAGTGGAGTTGGAGGGGGAGCTTGAGTGGGACCCCTCGGGGATTACGCTGACTTCCCCCGTGACTGCCCCAGTGACTACCCCTATGGCTACCCCCATGACTTCCCTTGTGACACCTCCACCGTCACCCCAGTGTGGCAGACCCCGGCCGGCTCCCTGCCTCTCTGTGTCCCGGAAGAGGAGGGGACACTTGTGCCGGGGCCAGGTCCTGCCCGCCCTGCCCCCCGGGTTGCCTGCGGCCCCCCTGGCTTTGGCTCGGGCGGTCGCCTACGGTCCCGCCTCCAGCGCCTCATCGGCCGGCTACAGGTCCCCTGACTCTGAGTCGTCAGTCGCCTATACCTTAGCCAGTGGCTGCGCCTTTGCCTGCCACAGCTGCTGCTCCTTCCTCCCCTTCGCCCTCCTCCTTGCCTCTTCCATTGCTCCCTTCGCCTTCCCCCTCTTCATCTTCGGGCTTCCCTCCTGCTCCCTTCTCGCGCTCGCCTGTGACCCCTCCGGCTCCCCGTTTCCCCCCACCCTTCGCCTCCTTGGCTCCTGCCTTTGTGCCCCCTGTGTCTGCTCCTCGTCGTCCTGTTTCTCCTTCGTTCATTCCTGGCCCCTTCGTTCCTCCCGTTGGTGTTCCCCCTGTGTCTTCTGTGTTGTTGCCCCTGTGCCTGTTTGCTTTCCCTGTTGTTTGTCGGTTGTTGTCTGAGTTGCTGTCTCTGTGTCTGTTCTGCATGTCTGTCTTGTTCCCTGTGCCCCGTTGATTTGTTTTGCTCTTGTTTTCCAGGTCCCGTGTCCCCGTTCTCGTCTCGTCCGTCGCTTCGATCCCCTTAGGCGTGCCTGGAGTGCACGCCTTTCTTTACACAATGATACTGAACCAGAAACAGCTGTTTGAATTAGCAACTTACCTGGAATGAGACAATCATTACGCCCATCATACAGCATCCCCAGCTGGAAGGGTCTTCCAAGAGCTGCCACCTTCAGGTGCTTACTCGAAGTGGTTTCCATAATTTCAGTTCTAAAACGTAGATGTATTTGTTATGATTAATTCATGATGTGTGTGTGTGTGTGTGATTATGGCCCTTTCTGGATAAAATTAGCCACCCCTGTGCTAATTAATACTTTGCAGTCTGGGATTTGTGCCTATTGCTCACTACAGACAGTTACCATACTTACCATGACCATGCAGAGACCCACACAACAATTACGTTTCAAACTACATTTTCAGACAACTCTCCATTATATATGATCGTAGAGATAAATTATTCCTTATTAGGTATTAAAGATTATTAAATTTCTTACTTACACGGTGACTATACCCTTATTAGACTGCATTTTCCACCATCGCTGACGAATTTACCTGGAACTACTCGCGAGCTGTAGTTCGAACTACACAACTTACCGACAGTGTTTGCGAACGTTCGTTCGACCATGATTTTGGGAAACACCAGCGTCGTTTAATGATGCATCGTACTACGTAAGTCTGCAGTATCGTTACCTCTCTAGTTTGAACTATGGCTTTGAGAAACACCTGCGTCATACTTACATAGCTCAAACGACAGAAGTAGCAACGATGGTTTCGAGAAACGCACTCCAGGCTTTCAAGAAGGGTCCAGCTGCAGACGCCTGTAGAGTGGAGCTCCACCGGAAATACGTCACCTCCACAGGAAACATGTGATCTCAACTCTGTGTTACAGTGAATAAACACTAACTTAACTATCCTTAACCTTAACCCTAACCCTAACCGGAGTACGCCCTTAAAGATCACGTGTTTCCTGTGGAGGTGCTGTGTTTCCGGTGGAGCTCCACTCTACAGGCGACTGCAACTGGACCCTCTTGAGGCTTTCTGCAACTGTCTCACTTAGTTTAGCGTTGTCTAAAAGAACGTCTGACGTGTGGGAACAGATTAGGGTGACCACCTGTTCCATATCAGGGGGGACACTATGAGCTACTTTAGCTTTTACGAATTACTTTAAAGTTGAAAGGGTCCTGTGCTCGGCAAAAATGTTTGGTTAGTTCCTAGATTGAAAGACTCCTCCAGCTGTTTCACATTAACATTACTGACACATATCCATGATTATAGGAGACTGACCAATCAGCAGACAGCAAGAACCCAGTGCTTAAGTGAAATCCTGGTCCTTTTAATTGAAATGGATGAAATGGTAGTTTACAAATCCTGTTGTAGCTCATAGCGTCCCTCCTGACATGGATTAGGTGGTCACCCTAGAACAGATTCTCAAATTCCGTCAGACGAAATTCCGCAATCTTACTATTCATGTCATGTAATCTGTTGAATTATATGTCCTCATCTGACATTATATTTTACATTATTTGATTGAATTTTTTTGATAATCTGTAAGGTGTACCAAAATTACATGATGTTGTTGATTTTTTTGAGTTAGCGGAAGAAAGTTTACTCATGCTCATTGTATGTGTATGTAACAATGTGATTATTTGACTCATGTTGTAGCACGGACTTTTTAGTATGTGGCACTGTTAGGAAGTGAAAATTGCTGTTCAGTAAACAGAGAGTTACAAACATCATGGTAGTGGTCTGAGTTATTTATATACTCACTCTGGAGGATAAACAAGAGTGAAACAGTGTATGTGTGATTGTATTGGTAATATTGCAGTTGTTAACTGTAATGCAGTCCTTGATACATGAATTCAGCTTAAGTAAAGAAAATAAGAACTATATATACATGTGTGTTTATTCAGCATTAACACCCTTTCTGCTTTTTATATATTGTTTTTTTTTTTTATTGTGAATAGTCAAGCTGAACATTTTTGTTGAACACCGGCACCATCTTTCAGTCAAATAACGTAACCTTGAGACACCGTTCGATTTATTATCCGATCCCATAATTCGTTGAGTCATACAGTCAGGTGCAAAAAGAAAGACGGAAAAAATAGTGAACCATAGAATCCATTTTAGAGGACAGTTCGAAAGAATCAAATCAGTTGAGTCGAACTTCCCATCACTAATGTTTTCCGGAGTTTTCTTCAGCGTCCAAGATTGGATGTAGGCTTATTAAGTAAATTTATTGGGATTCCTAATTCTGTCATATACTTTTCGTAGTAAATCGTCACCACGCCTTCCCCGATCTTCGTAAAATTATTATATTTTCTCCGATTTACATATTATAGCCAGCTGATTTCAGAGTGGTGAGGACATTTTGCACCACTCGGTCAGTTACAAGTAGTGAAGTGAAGAGTGAAGGGCAGATAATTGCAGAGCCAAAACGAACTTGGGTGAGGGTGAAGACTATTGCTACAGAACGGAACAATATTGTGTTTTTGATTTCGAACTTCAAAACTTCAAGTACTTGAAGTTTTGTTTTCATATTAAATACATATATATACTGATATTGCATTAAAAATCATATCCCAAACCCTCTTCTCTATCCATTGGGGCTCTTTGTAAATCTTGGGTCAGACATTTAGGATAAAATGGCTTTTTGCTTTGAATGGTTTCCGACCTCTGATCTATACTTAATTATATGACTAAGTAATATGTAATATTTAGCAAGTCAACGTGCCAATCTGTTGTTGGGCTTGAGTTTTTCTTAAGTGACGAAGGGTTTCTGATGACCTTTGGACAATCTTTGTTGTTTGTTTTTGGTAATTGATTTCCAATAATAAATGCATGCATTTGCATAAAGCAATAATGCCTTGCCAACTCTAATATTGATAAGAAAATTAACACCTGAAAAAATCCCTTTATAGTAAATGTTGAATAAATTCATGTTTTAATTGCGATTCATTTATTATGGACAGCTCTACGATTAATCACGATTAAATATTTTATTCTATTGACAGCCCTAATCTTTTCATGGATAAGGAAGCCTAAGAAGGTAACCAAGAGGTAAGAAACAAGTTGGATGATAATTGTTTTTAGGGTATTCTATGACTGATTTAAGACACGTCTAACATAAGAGATAGGAACAGAAAGCTAACACAATCTGAAGGTTAATTACTTATTAATTATAATATAATAAACATGATAGTTAAAAATATATGATGATTAATATATTAATGCATACATTTATAATTAAACATTGCATATCTACTGTAACTGCATTCCAGTGTTAAGTGGAACTTCCTTCACAGTTTAAAATCTCAAATGAAAAATTGTTATATTTTGCTTTCTTTTATAATCTATATATTTCTTCCTCAAACCAACATAAAAAACCAAAACATGTTTTCGTATGTGTATAATATTAATATCGGCACAATGACATTAAAAATGTGGATTTGACCAACCTGCAAGAATTAGACTTGCACTTGTGAAGAACTGGATCTTGTTCTTTCTCTCTGTCAAGCAGAATGTCGATAAGCTGAGCAGAAGTCAAGTGTGAAGAATGAAGTCAACTAATAGCAGCCTTTATATAACAGAATACCTTTACTTTCATTCTGAATGGTGCCTGTTGTTCATCAGTGTTTCCCTTACCATTATATTAGGGGGGCGCCCCGCCCCTCCAACGGCACCTCACAAAGTGTAACATCTGTTGATATGTAACCCAAAACACCTATACTGTATACTGATGTTAGTCAGTAACATACATGATACAAGTAATTGCTAATTAATTAATACAGATGGTATGAGGTGTGAACCGCTAGGCTGGGATGGCATGTGTGGTGTCAAACTGATGGAAAATCACTCCTGATTCCAAATCTTTACCATGAAAGTGTATGTATCAAAAGTTACACCAGCTTAATGAAAATCATCAGTAAAAGGGAATTAATCTGGTCATAAATCCCAAAAGGATTGCTACAGACATCCCCTCCGAAAGCCCACCAAATGGATGGTCAGCCATTGGTTCAGGTTTCGAATTCCTGGTCATCCCTATTCATGAACTTTAGACTATAAAACC
>JAODLC010000015.1:290125-301363 GCA_026781145.1 Hippopotamyrus pictus
CATGTGATTAGTTGATTAGATAATTGCATTAATGAGAAATTGAACAGGTGTTCCTAATAATCCTTTAGGTGAGTGTATATAAAAAAACCATTAAACCGCAAAAACAGAAAGATCATATTTCTTTCCTTTTCATTATAAATCAGCATACATACAAATTAATTTGACAAAGTAACATTTTTATTTCACATTCTTGTGATTACTGTAATTGCTAATATATGCTTTCATATAAAAAAACTTTGTTCTACAACAGCTTCATTCATGATTGCAAACTTTGAAACTCATTGGGTCTCATTCTTGAAATGTGGACAGAGCGAATTTGCTCGTAACCTGTTCAGAGAGGGAAAATCCAGTATTTATCGATGTTTTAGTAAGGACCCATCTGTCCGTAAAAACGAACGGATTTTACACATGCTCAGGACCAAGCGTAGGGCATATGTAAATAATGAAAATCCACTTTTTTATTCTTGAATTTACAATTTTTCTACGTTCCTTCCAGGCTCCGTAGATAAAGGATAAAGGTTACGCTTCTTACAAGTTTTTTTTTCTTCCTTTTTTTGCTTTTGACATTTGGTAGATCCTGGGGACATGTGGCAGCACCACCTTATATGGTAAGATTTGGGGCATTTATGAGTGTGGATTACAGTAATGAACTGACACGCACAATTGTAATGAACTGACATGCAAAATTTGGGCCGGCGCCAGATTTTCAGTACTATACAGAAGCTTACTTACACCCACAATTTCGTAAGCAGATTAATAGTATGCCTATAAGATTAATGAGATGTGTATTGCGACACCCATAAGTAGCGATGTCGAAACAAAGCTTTCTGAAGTAATGAAGCTTCCTTTCCAAATGTGTCAGAAAACAGTTCATTACTCCAAGCCTCAGTGCACGGTGCACAGTAGGGGCACCTGCTGGTCAAATTGTTGTCTTGTGGAGTTACTCATTGACAGCCTTCCCTAACTTATCTGTTAACTGTTATTGTGTTGGCGAGCAGATGTTTAGGACAGATGTGAGCTAGCTGTTAGTCCTCAACAACGTTACAAAAAGAAAGACTGATACAAAATGTAGAGTTTTTAACAAGACATCTAAGTATTTATCTACTTAAGTCAAAGGTAAGGCTGTGTGCTTTGTGGAGTACAGATCGCTGTGTTTAAGGATTACAATTTGACTAGCCATTATGACACTAAACACGCTCAACAAACAAAACAGCAATAGGACTTGTTACTTTTTAATTTGAAGTTAATTTAATGGTAGTCCTTGAAATACTGCAAAAACATGCACATTTTCAAGATTTCAAGTTTTTTTTTTTGAATGTTGATTAAATAGTGATAAAATATTCATGTTTTTACTCTGCCTGCTCCATGTTTTCATTGCTAATTGTGACACCTACTCTTACAGCAGCAGCTTATAAAAACCTTACAATTTGCCACTTTTTATAAAGAGATCAAATTCATGTTGAGCAGAATTTAATTCAGGCTATTGGTCCGGCTCGGCTCTCCAGAACAGTCCGTGTCTCATTTGGCTCCCTGGGAAAAACAATTGCCCACCCCTGGCTTATAGTGATCAGTGTCACCCAGACAGATGTGATCACTATAAGTGGTTTCCACTGTATTTTGTATTTTAATGGGTTCCATCATAATTAGATAGTTTAAAGTGAATTGCGATTTTCACCTCACACATCGTTCTAAACCAGAAATTTGAATTAATCGATAAAATCAATTTATCACCTGATTCTCCTTCAAATGACTGAATTCGCTGCAGGAATTCAGCTTTAGCTTCTGCCATTTCATTTTCAATCAGCAGATCAATGTATTCTAGTGTAGAAAGTGGGTTGGGCTTTAAAGCGATTTCATTTAGTCGAGCTAAACACCTTTGCGATGTTTCAATTAGTTCCAGTACTCCTTTTTGAAGACGTTTAACTTCCTCCTCTTGTCTTGTTATTTCCTGAGCTGTCAGTTTGGCACCAGAGGGTTTGTGAATTATTTGTTGAGTCCTTTTGATTTCATCCAGTTTTGCTAAACCAGCTCGGATCTGTGGTCGCAGACCTGTGACTGCAGTTTCTAGCTCTTTGCGTTCTTTGAGGACTTCCTTGGTTAGCTTCAGGCTCTTGTTTTCCATACTTGTTAATGCACCAAAAAACTTCTTCATGCTCTTCACACCCATTCTCCAGAACATCTTGTCAAAGTTGTCATCACCATCTTCCTCATTTTTATCATCACTATTTTTCACATCGACTGAATGAGAATTGTCTGCAAACAGTGCTGAATTATTGAATTTGAAGTGAACAGGAATCCCTTCTTCTGTTTTGGGACATGGTACACCAGACTCTTTGATGGCCTCTAGAACTGGGGGCTTCTGCCCATCTGCAAATGTCACAAGCATCTGGATATTGTCTGCTATGTCGCTACCAAAAATGGAAAGGATGGAGTCAAACACATATTTCTGTGCATGTGTAAGTCGTGCCAGTGAGGCCTGAGTTACGAAGCAGACTGCATCTATAGTGCTGATTCCGCTGTCGGAGGTGAAGAATGTTCGGATCTGTTCAGTGATTGCTCTGTCTCTCTCTATTCCTCTTGTGTCACCAAAACCTGGGGTGTCGATGATAGTGATGGAGTAGCTTATTGTATATCCATCTTGATAATTAATTTCATAGGTGGTGATAAGGGATGTTTGACTCTTTCCTTGTGATTTTGAAACACCCTCATCAATTATTTTGAATCGGAAATCATCTTCCCACTTAACACCCAAAATATAGTTGATCATTCCGTTTATTAGGGTTGATTTTCCTGCTCCTGTTTCCCCAATGACCATAATGGTTCGATGTTCACTGATGTTTTGTTTGCCAAAAGCATATCTCTTGCATCCATCTAAGTTTGTGGGTATCTCCTGCAGGGGAACCTTGTACACAGAGGGGAGCCCTTGGCTAAGACGTTCACTCTTTCGTTTTGTCTGTTCAGCTAGTGTTGTGGTTCCTGACAATGTTGAAATAGAGACTGTCAGACTTTTTTTGCTTTGACCAGATTCACCACAATTGCATGTAATTCTAACATCATATGTTGTACCTGGCTGTAGCCCAGTAACATTAAAGACCTCATTTTTACTACTTCTTTTGATCCAGCCTGTCTTATTTTTGTGTTCAACAACATAATTTTCAATGCTGACCCCATTTCCCACTATAACAGGTTTTGTCCAAGTAATTGTAATCTCCTCTGAGTCTCTATCTATTTGTTTTGGCTTCCCAGGAGGACTTGTGGGCAAAGTTTTAATGCTGTCGCTTTCTTCACTGGTTAGACTGACACCTGCTGGACACACTGCCTTGTATCTGAACCTGTAGTCTGTGTGGGGAAGCAGCCCAGACACAGTACATTCTAGGTCAGATTTGGGTACTTTAATAAACTGCCAACCATCTGACTCATTAGCACAGTACTCAACCAGGTAGTGTGTGATTTCACTGGATCCATACTGGGGGTGACTCAGCTTCATTGTCACACTGTCATGAGTGATGTCAGATGCATTTGGTCTTTCTGGCTTTGACGGAGGCTCAAAATGGTCACTTTTTTTAATCCCATCTTTGTAAAGGTAAATACTTGCCCCTTTGTGCTCATCGTTAGGTATGGATGCTGATATAAAGTGTGTTTTCTTGTTCTCCTTGTTTGCCTTTGCAAAATTTATGAAGAGGATTGCTTGTTCTTTCATTTTTTCTGACACGGAATCTGAGAAGTAAAACTCACTTGGCTCGACATCCTTCCCATCTTCATCTGTTGGTTCTATTAGCTTTGTAGTGGAAAGAGCCTTTAAGTGACTCTGTAAGCAGGACAGATACGGCTCCTCCTCACCCAGTGATGTAAATACAAAGCACACTACATTCTTATCTCTATTTCTGAATATTTCACTTTGAAGCTCACTCTTTGATGCAACAATTTTCATGTCTTCCATCATATCAGTGTACACTTGGAGCAGGTTGATTTCTTCCTCTTTGCAGTCCAGCCATTCCTTAAGTTTATTGCTGTTGAAGGGAGACTGTTCCTTCTTTGTTAGGATGTTTTCAAGCATACATTCCTTGGTTCCACCTCCACGAATTGATGGTAGAATGCTTGACAAAGAACTCTGAAACACTGATTTGTACTCCAAGCACATGTCCTTGAAGGATTTCACCTTTTTGCGAACATCAGGAAAGTATGAAGTGACATTTCTCTTTGTAATATCATTGCATTGCATTTCTATTTCCGTGAAGTCATCTATCACGCTCTGTGACTGATTTATTAATCTGACACTGATCTGATGCACTACTCTGGCAACAGAAGAATCTAAGACTTCCAGGGGGAGTAACCACACCCTGACTGGCACAGCGTTTTTCCCATTTTCACCCAGCAGACTTGGAAGTGTTGTGTACACTTCTACAGCATCTTGGAAGGAAACTGGGTTTTGTTCCAGGGCAAAGTCCCCATAGAATTTACAAGAAAACTTTTCAACGGTAGCTTCTTCAGTGTCTGTCAGCTTTAAGGAAGCCCCCCCTTCGATTGACAATTTTGGTATCTTCTTTATCATCACTTGCAGGTTCCCCTCAATGTTTTTTTGGTCCTCACTTTCTGACACTTCTCGATCAAAAACAAAAAATGCCTGAGCACCGTACAGCACTGCTGTTACCACGTGTGTCGCTATTCCCTGCTCAAACACATATGGGTGTTTAACATTTCCTCGTCCAAGGTGACTCATAGACAGCTGCATGAACTTCGTAGTTCTTTTATACTTCAGGGTGACACGTGACTGTTTTTTCGAAGCCTTTGTGTCCTTAAGATACTTGGCAGATCCATCAACCTCAACCAGTCCCCCTATGAAACTTGCTTTTAGTGAAGCATCAACATCCAAAGCCCATGCCTTAACCTCTACAGAATCAGATACAATGACATCAAAATCTGTCTTGGGCTGCATTATTTCATATGTGTCTTGTTGAAGGCCTTCCCGATCCCACAAGGTAATTCCTGCATAGGACAATAATCATGTTAGTGTTTTAAATAAAAATGTATTTCTAAAAACAGAGCAATAAGGAGCAGATTTTTCATTAAATTAAGCTAAACTCTCATACTTTTTTCAATAGCTGTTTTCCTTACTGTTTTATGAAATAATGCCCAGAAATAAGGATCATTTGTATCTCAGAGCATACTATCTTTTCTGAAAAATAACTATAATAGTTGTAAGTTTAGTTGTGGTGCATTATGTTAATTATTTCATATTAGCTAAATACTCAGGACCTGTGTTTTTTATTGCATAACTTATTTCTCCAGCTTTTAGACATTATAGTTCTTCCGCTAATATGAATGTAAAGCTTATTTAATAGAAAACAATACATGCTTTCCTTGCAGTTTTTACATTATTAAAATTGACAGGTTTTTATCAATTACGATGACTTCAAATTCAGTGAAAAATGCCAGGAGATTCTTCTGATATAGAATGTTCTATGGAATAATTTAATGGAATATTTACATTACCTTAAGTTGAAAAACCCGTCCTTTATATAAGTCAAAACCCAACTCTTTAGAGTTTTCATAGCCAGAGGTGCTCACCGGAGGATGGATGGATCCTGACCTCATTGTTGTTGTTCAGCTAACAAGGGCTGTGAATCTAGCATTTTATTTTCATACCTTTTCATTTTCGTACCATTTCATGTGATCAGCTTCTTATCTGTTCTGCTAGGATCTTACTATGTAGCTGTAGTTCACCTGGGCTCTTCCATATTGCATTAACTAACACTACTCTACCCTGTGGCTAACAGATGCTCATCTGGGCTCAGACAGCTGCCTGCTACAGTATCTGGACAGCGGATCCATGTGTTCTGACCTCAGTTTCCTGCCTTCAGCAGCTGGGCTATTTACCAAAGTCACAAATCCCATGTCACCCATCACTGTGGAATATTTATATACTATTTAGAGTTGTATTTGACATAAGAATTTTAGTAAACACAGTTAACAAATGATAATGCTTAATCCTTTTTGTCATGACCTGCGTGTCCAGCCCTCGTGTGTGCCACGCCCCATGCGTACTACCCCGATTGTGATCACCTGTTTTCTGTCATTTTGTCTTTCGTCTTGTCTTGTGTATTTGTCTTGTCTGTTTCCCCAGGTCTGTCATTGACGTTGCATGTTCCAAGTTTGTTTCCCTACCAATAAACCCCATTTGCCCTTCTTCATGGCTCGTCTCGCCTGCTTCCCCATTCCGACATGACACTTTTCTTTAAGGATAACTTCTTTTTTGTTCATGTATGAAATTATGACCAACTTGCTACATCTTATAAGTTGTTGTGAGGGTACATTTACATGAACTTGTTTATGTGATACTTCTATCCAAAGCAATTTACATTAGAGGTTTGTAATTAGAGCTGGGTGATATATTGATGAAATATTGTATTGTGATTAAGAACATTCATATCGTTATCAACTTGAATATCGTATCATCATACTGCATAGCTTAAACATATTGTCATGACCTGCTCATTCGATCCTCCTGTGTGACACGCCCCCCTCATTATCTCATGTTAATTCCTGATCGTGATCACCTGTGTCCTGTTCTTTTTGGCTAGTCTTGTTTATATTAGTCCGCATCTTCCTTTGTTTCCCAGATCGGTCATTGATCTTAGTCTGTCGTTGTTTGTGGATCTCCCTAATAAACCCCGTTTGCCCCGTATTACTGGCTTCACTCGCCTGCTTCCCCACTCGCCTGCTTGCCGACACTACAGGCGTTACACATATACTGTAGCTTGTTTTCTTGCGCAATAAACAGTTATAGTGCGCTGTCTTCAACAAATTCTGTCATGATTTGAATCTGTTGCTGATGTGGTTTACCATTACACTCTTCACATGCTCCATAACTATTAGTAAAACAATTTGCTCATCACAACCAGAAAAGCTCAAGAACTGTACTGAATCCTACATATGAATTTTAATTTTAGGGCATATCGCCCAGCTCTAAGCAAACCTGTTCCCTAGAATGAACAGCGAGGCAGTCAGAGAGTAAAAGAAAACAAAACGTACTGTTGGCGTTTTCTAGTGTTATGCCCAAGGACAAGATTTTATTTTTATATTATTTGTTTAATAACATTAAATGTCAGTTTGCAGTCTATTAAATTGTTGCGCCTTTTTCATGTTTTGAATCTGTTTAAAGGCAAGTCTAAGGGAATTTTAAGCAAAAATAGAACATTGAAGTAAAGAAATAATGAATATATTGTGATAATTATCCACATTGTCTGATACGAAAAAAATATCCTGATATTTGTAATTTGATTGCATTTTCTGGGATTTGAACCCATTGTTAGTACAGTGCTCTACTTGCTGAGCTACAGCAGCTAAGATACCCTGAACGGTGTCATGTAAACTTAGTGGATCTGCTTCACAGTGTGGATTAAACTCTTTAAAACATGTGGTCTCTCATTGAAAAGTCCACCCTAGAGTTACACAATTCTTTCCCTAAAAAAATCTAGTAATGAACCAAAAACCGCTGCTGCATTTATCTACATACCTGGAATGAGACAATCATCACGACAATCATACAGCATCCCCAGCTGGAAGGGTCTTCCAAGAGCTGCCACCTCCAGGGGCTTACTTGAAGTAGTTTTCATAGTTTCAGGTCTAAACTCTGAAAAGACAGATGTATATGATTAATTCATAATTGTAATTTCACAAATTACATAAAATACTAAATCATATTAAAAATGAATAATTCTGAATTAAGATTTGAAGGTATACAAGCATCTTTTGGGAAAATCCATCCATTTTCTGAAACTGGAAACAGTTGTGTACCCACTGCAAGAAGTCAGTCCAATTATAGTTCCTCTGAGGTAGTTCCAGAACTTTTTGTAGTCCCTACTACAGAGTAGGTACTTTTCGTTCGACCACGAACTACTGGGGAGGGGCTTATAGTGATATTCTTGCTGATTGGTTTACCACAAGCACCATGGCAAACTTGGAAGTTGTGCAGAATTGCTGGAAGAGAAAATCTTTGATGCAGAAATTTACGTTGAATTACACTATTCGAATAAAAACATTGTGATAAGTAGGCCTGCAATTTCTGTTGCACTGGTGGACAGAACAGTAGATTCTGATTTTGATTGGATCATCACGGAGATAACTGTCCCAACGTTGGCTACTGTCCCATCTCTAGTACCTATAGCTAACTAGCTGGCAAGCTAATGTAAGCAAAGTAAGTTTGGTGTCAATATTCACTAAAAATCTTGATATATCAATTTTAGCCGATACTGCCAAGCAATATGTAAACTTCGTGAATATTAAAAGTGAACAGCACTGAAGTATTAGATAGGGGCTATATGTAGGCCTTCGGGAAGAGTGGAGAAATAAGATTTGTGTTTTTTAATTTGTGTGCTGTGGAAGCCAAATATTTTTCCATTGATTATTTTACCAATGAAATTACAACTGAAATATTTTCAATTGAAGTATTCAATGTTTAAATGTACTTTTACATTAAATTACAACCTCCAAATATTCAAACATTATTAGATAAAATATGTTTTTACGGCTTTAGTCATTAATTTACTTCCATAAAAAAGAGCTAAAAGTACTGGAGCGAAAATTGAGGTGATGGAATATATTTTTTTACCTTAATTATATTTAATGTGTTAATATGTTTTTGTTTGTTTCTCCATATCGAATAAAATTCGTTTGATAACCAATATCTACTTTTGTCTATCGCCGGTGCCGGCAGACAACAGTGCCAGCCCTAATTATTGGAATTGTTATTCTGTGGAAAACTAAAGTTTCTTACGCTGGCCAGATTCAATAATGAATTATAAACAAGGGCAAGGTCATATCAATACTAGAACATAAATTAAAGGCTGTGTCCTATTTTGACTGCAATTGACCACCCCCTCCCCCAAAAAAAAAAAAAAAAAAAATTAAAAAAAAACAAAATGACTTGTTCGTCTTCCATATTTGGAGTGGTGGTATAGTTTCCTATGAAATTAGATGTGAGCTATGAGCTTTTTTGCGTCTCCCAAGCTTATTTAGCTTAAAGCTCACAGTTCCTCACATGCAGTGGGAAAGCAGCGCAGGAAAGTAGCCAAAAGCTACAAAAGTCAAGACGGCCCAGGAACTAGGTTCCAGAACCTCCGTGGGAAAGCTAATGTTAGCTATTGTTTTAAATTGTGGATTAATATGACTCCAGCAAGACTTCTAAGGTAGGCCAAAATTTGTTCTCTCTTTGCAGTAGTCCTTTTGTCAGGCTGTTATGTAGCCTGTTGAGTGTTTCTCATGATGATGATATGTTAGCAAAGTTGGTTGTGAGTGTTGTTGAAGTTAACTATAAAGGTTATTGCTTACAATGCATTTGATATTTCTTGTGTTGTAATGTGATTGTGGTAATTTGCCCACCAGGGGATGCTCTTGGTTCATTGTTGTAGTTTGCTTGGAAAAGCTGTGAGACGACTCGAGACTGTCAGCGTGCAGAGATGGCTGCGGTGGCCGAGATAAGCTGCCTGAAGTTAAATAAATGCGATGGAGAATTTAAATAATACTTATGCTGTGATGGAAACTGTTGTGTACGTATATGTTCACTACAACTCTCAGGATTCAAAGCGTCAGGAGGGAGTTATAAAAAAAAAAGGACAAGGCCCCTTCCCACAGGTGAAGTCTTCGAGGAGTGTGTGTTTGTTGTTTAGATTAAAAAGTTTGGTTCCTAACAGCACGACTTGGTCTCCACCTATCTTATTTTTTTAATGGTATGCAATCTGTGTGTTACTTTACGGACACAACAGAACTGGCGACGAGGATGGGATTAACCACGAATTGTTATTTTGAAAGAGGAATAGAAGACGTGAGAACTGCACTAAAATATGGCCCATATGGGAAAGACATGGGCCATCTGGGCTGGCCCAGCTCACATTTTACGCATGTGGGGCCCATATGGGCAGGATCTGGGCAAACCCATATGGGTTAAACGTGGGCTGAGCGACATGGGCCCGCTGTTTTCTTATCCGTCGTTGGTGCAAAGACATTCTCACTACTGACCGACTTGCTAGCACCATCTGAATGCTCACTAGATGCATTACCTGTGAGTAAAGGTGCTGAGAGACGTTTATGTACCAAAGAAAAATGTTTTAAGTGAACGTTACACCTTCCGTGCATGAATGCAACAAGGTGGAGAGTATGTATGGATCCTAGCAGGATCTGTCGCCGCGTTGAAAGGACTGGCAGCGACGTGTGAGTTTGGCGAAAAGCTAGAAGAACAGCTAAGGGATCAGCTGGTTTACGGAATTAGCAGTAAGGGCTTAAGAATTAAGCTGTTATATAAGTGCTGCTTATGGAGAACCTTTGAAATGGGCTAAGGTAAAGGACATTGTGAATAATTTTGAGTCCACCACTAGCAGTTTTAAAAACGATCCAGCAAACACCGATGAGAACTGGTAGTGTGAGTGGCTACAATTAAAGAGTCAGCTCATGCGAGAAATGGCTAGAAGCCATTTTTGGTGGCCCAGTCTAGATAGGGAACTGAACGACATGGTGAATAGCTATCCAAATTGCCAGAATACCAGACATGCACCTAATCAGGCACCAGTGCACCTATGGAAATGGCCAGAGCGACCACGGGAACGAATTCATATAGACTTTGCAGAAAAGGGGAAGCATCAGTTTCTGTTGGTTAGTGTCGCTTATTCACGAATGGCCAGAAGTTAAATTGACGACCAGAACCAGCTACCGTAGATGCTATGAGGGGTTTGTTTGCAGTGTATGGGCTTCCCCAAGTGGTCATTTCTGATAACAGTCCACAGTTTGTGTAAACAGAGTTTGAGACATTCTTGGAAGCTAATGGGGTTAAACATATTAACCCTTGGGAGTCTGAGGCCTCTCAGTCACTTTCGGGGTAGTCTGACATGCCTTGACATTTAAAAATATTTCACCTATCTAAAAACCATTTATCCCAAAGTGTTACATTTGCTTTTATTCAGCACAAACTCAGCATCAATAATCTGAGACCACTTAGAATGTTATAATTTTATTTTTTGTTAAAATCAACTTTAAACTTATGCTTTTCAAAAACCTATTTTCAGACATGCTGAGAAATTTGACCTTCAGACCTTTGAGCTCTGAAGCTTATAGACACAGGGGTTGGCTACACATAGGTGACAGAGACATTCTGAAATTTTATGTGGTATGATTACTAAAGTGTTAGAACTTTAGAGTGACACTCTTTTTCTCAAAGTCAGTGGCCTTCACAATGAATATTGATGA
>JAODLC010000015.1:313064-324060 GCA_026781145.1 Hippopotamyrus pictus
TACTGCTAATGCCCCCCCCCCCCCCCCCAAAATATGACTGTCGCCCATAAGTGCGGAAATCAGATTCTTTTAATCTCAGCTTCACCACCAGCATCTTTATTGCTTATGTTGTCATTTTTTTCCTCTCTCATTTTTCTTTCAGCTAAAAACCAGCTCAAGTGGCCTGAAACACTGATACTCCATAGTGAGCAGTTTAAATTGTTGTGTTTTCTCTGAACAAAAGCTAATAAAGGAAAATGATGCAAGGACACCAATGAAAAAGCCAGAATCAAAGTAAATCGGGCCATCGTACCTTCAAATTTGGAGAGTGAGGAAGAGAACATACTGTGACAGATAAGAATTCCTGCAAGAAACAGAAAAGAATTAGATACTGGTAAATTCTATACTACTTGAAACCAGACCATATCATTGCATCACATTACAGGTTGTGCTTCAATACCCAATACTATTTCATGGTTACCTTGCAAAGTTGCCAGATCTAGTGTATAATGTATGCAGATGATATAATATTGCCTAAAGAGTTTTTTAATGTTCCCATGAGAATTTTTCCTAACTACATGAAGATGATGATGAACCACCAGCTGCAAAGAATTCAAGGATCTCAACCACACCAAGATGTGAGCTACCGAATTTCCTCAAAAAAAACAAGATTCAGATAATGGCCGGAAGGCATGATCAACATGAACAGATAAAGGCCAGGCCCCAGATACAGGCCGGGGTCATGGTCGGTATGAACAGATAAAGGCCAGGCCATAGATACAGAGCGAGGGCGTGGTCGACATGAACAGATAAAGGCCAGGCCATAGATACAGAGCGAGGGCGTGGTCGACATGAACAGATAAAGGCCAGGCCATAGATACAGAGCGAGGGCGTGGTCGACATGAACAGATATAGCCCAAGTTTTAGTGAACAACTTTAGGATATCCCAACCTAATTTCTGTGCTGAAACATGCCAAGCTCTAAAAAAAAATAAGGACGAGAAAAAGGCTACATTGAGTAGCAAGGTAGCAGGCTTGGCGGCTAACTATTCTCTTTTTTCATTTATTTAAAAACCTATGTACATTTTTTTATGCCTTTCCCACTAAACATACCATCGCACCCTGACCATATTTAGTTCAACTCTGTCTTCTGCAATATTACATGATGGACCGTCTCTCCCCGACGACAGAAAGTAACATGTCTGCAAAGTTCTGTAAATACGTAGAGGTAATATGTAGTTAATGTAGTTGATTCAAAGTCTCATGTAAATGTAGTTGATTTATTTCTGTATGCGCAGTGTCAGTGAAGTTCTACCGGATTGCTTATATGGCAGCCTTTTGGATTTCCATGTCCTGTTATGTTGGTGTAGCAATTTGTAGTGTGCCGGCATTTGTATGCGGGAATTATACGTCTGTTACTGCTATTAATCCAGTTAAGGGAGCGCCTCCAAATTATTATATAGTTTATTTGTGATCATTCGCTGCCATCTTGTGCACATACTTGGAACTGCCATAATTCAGTTACCTTTTCCAGAATGTTCAGTTGTTATTACCTTTATTGGTTTTATTCCAGAACCACGCCCACAGAGAAGTATACTGAACTGGATGGTGCCTACTGTTTCGTTGTTGTACTGTAACCAGCATTGCAGAGTAAACAACTTAAACCCACCTCGGCTGTGATCCCAGTGCTCTGATCAGGACTCTTCTGAGAACTCTACCTCATCCTGAACCACAAATTACTTAGTCCACCTAATCCTCCCCCACATCGTCCTACACAATAACCCTTCTCTTCTCCTCTCATCTCCCACACACCAGCCATGATTCCCGTTCAAAGGTAGAGTACAGGTTAGTTTGTTTCATGTATTTTTACTTTATTTTTTGTATTAATCATTTTTTTATGAATATTTTTGGGTTTTGGAACAAATAATTTGAGTTTCCATTACTTCTTATGGGAAAATTCACTTTGAACTGCAATTTAAACTACTAATCATGATGCCCACTTGGTATCAAAACATACAAGTTTAGCAGCTGATATATACATTACTTGAAAAATGAATCTAGACATAATACAGCCCTCTGTATCTGTCTAACACCGTATTCAGGGTAACCTAAATAATTTTAAATTGGATGTCCATTTTCAAGCAAAATTCAAAGGGGGTGCAATTCCTGGCAGGTACCCCGCCGAAAACCCCCCCCCCCCCCCCCCCGCATCTTTGTCTCAGATGATCATATAGTAATTTTTTTAAAAAAAAATATACACAATGAACCTAAAGTTGTTATCTGAGCAAGCTTCACAGATTCAGTTTCAGTGCAGCTAGATTTCAAAAGGGTGCATACCCTTATGCATAAGGACGCACCCCCCTCCACCCCTGCATGTTCCTGTCAGTTGATCATCTAAAATGCTTTTCAGAAATCTACACAATATACCAACAGCAATAAACAGTGGTAAATTTGTAAGGTACTAATAACACAATTACTGAGCCAGTTTCTTGCGTGCTGCACGTGATATGGCATTTATCAAATTCAGTAATTATGTATTTCGTTAAATGTGTTGGTTGTTAAAAGCATTTCGTGATAGAATAAAAGGAGAGACTGGAAGTGGATTTCCTGGCAGGTAAGCCGTCATGACGACAAACGTCTTTTTTGTTTAGCATTTAAGATTTTCTTCATTGTGGAGAAAATAAATTACCAAATATGTATAACAAATCATATCGTGTAATTTTTTTGGGTTATTAAAGCCAATGACTTCCTTGTCCATAAACTAGTAAACTAATGACGAGACAAATACATAACCTATGTTTGCTGCATTCCATTTGCCTCGGGATCCGATTTTCGGATTTCGATATTACGTCACATCCGCAAAAAACTCGGGAAAACTGAGTCGGATACTTTCCATTTGCCACAGAAGTAGCAATACCATGGACCCATGTGGAAAAAGCAAGATTTTTTGCTTAGCCAACTTGTCGGATTTAAGGTACCTCAGTTTAAATGGCCTTTATCTTCGTTCACTTACAATTAGCCCTTACTACCTTAAATCCGACAAATAATCCGACTAATCATGAAATCCAATTCTAGACCGGTTAACTGGCAGCCACTGTTAGCAATATTACTTGATAACACATTACGCGCGGTGCTTCACGTATAGAACTCCGTAGCAACACGTCCACAGATAAGTTGAACGGTATAGTGTGTGCGACCGATTTAATGAGCCACAAATGAGAAGTATGCTTAAACAGGATAAAACTACAACTTTCCCTTCTGTTAATAAAGGGCGCAGCCATCTTCGATTATGAACTCGGGATCTTCTGCGTTATCCAAGATATCTCCGAGAAACTGGAGCGCACATGTCATCACTTCCGGCTTCGAAACTCGGAATCCGAGTTCCGAGGGCAAATGGAATGCACGATCATTGTCTACTCATGTCAGTTTTATATGAGTTAAATGCAGCTCTCGTGAAGTGAAACAGTGATAAAGGTCTTCTAAATGTGCAAACGCAATGTAATAATTCCCCCCTTCGAATCAGAGTGAAGAGCGATGAGCGCTCCCGACTGTGGGTGCATTTCACGGCAGGGGTGCAGATAATATAATTTTTAAATCTACATAAGTCATATCATTTATTATGTTTAAGCAAAATTTTAGCGTTCATTAGTTTTTAGCCGGTTAATTACCGTAATCCTGTGTTATTCGGCGTTAGGCAGCCCTTCCGGGATGCAGCCCAGCCGTGTGCCCTCGGACGCCTTGTGGATGGATAGACTGCAATGCGATCTCCTTCTGCAATTAAAGTACCCTACAGCAATGCAGGGTAGGGCTAAACTGAAGAAGGGGCGAAAGAGGAGGCTGTATAAATACCGGAACGTTGTACTTTCGGTTTCATTTTCCTAGTTTCATTTGGTGCTATCTGAAATGGGGGCGTGACTTTCATGAGTGAAATATTATTTCCTTTACCGTGGGTGTATGCTCTGCAAAGGATCGGTAGCCCACCCAGGGTCTCCTGTAAATTCGTTCCCCTGTATTTTCCTTACAGCTGAGATCTGTGACTACAAAAAATAACTGCTTTAAGCCACTTTCCATTTCATAAGGCACACAAGCAACTTCCTACACTAACAGCTAGATTTTTTTTCACCAGAATGAAAACAATCTTAATTTTGTCAGAGGGGCCAGAATTTCTAGACACGCTTCTGTAGATAGCATTACGTGCATGCATGGTGTAACGCGCGTTGTTTCTATAAACGAGCTTCACAGTTGTTACCGCGCGCTGGCTCATGAGTTTCTTGGCTTTCTTGCAAGGAGGGCACCGACAGGGAGCTCTGGAAGTCGTAACACTTGATTTATTAAACATGAGGAGGTGAACATCGCAGATTAGCCACATCCGATTACACAGTGCGCATCATATCTCCTCCTCTCCGCTCTTCTCAACCGCCTCACTACCTATTCTCTCGGGAGCCTAATCGCGGATCTCTGTTCTCGCGGTATTACCTCTACGTCTTATTTAAAGTTATTTAAAGTAAAGAACATTCGTTTTAACCTTAAATTTCACTCCCTACATAATACTCCCTTACCCAACAAGAAATGTCCTCATTTCCATAATACAACCCATATACTAATATGGCACAAACCAAAATGTATACATCTGTAACATTCAAAACAACACATCACCCAAAATCTTTATCAAAAGGCCAAACATTACAAAAACATGTTTACCAAAAATGCAACATAAATCACATAGGCCCATTAGGAATCGGTATTTCAAAAAAAAACTCTGCAAGATTAAGACTCTAAAACTTCCTTTTGTTACATATATTAAGCCCGTACGTAAAAACAAGTACAGTGAACATTCAGCATATCAATGAAGTGCAAAATCCTTCAAACGGGAAGGCATTCGACGTGTCCTGGGAAGCACATTTCGAGTGGACACTGGAGTATCAGGTGATTCAGAAACACCTGTTGACGGTCCAGCTTCAGGTGTGCCCAGTGGTGGAATCAACAGGTCAGAGTCTGAGCCCTGCACATTTCCCCTAGGGCAGGAACGCTGTAGGGTTCCAGGCGGTTGCAATCGGGGGTGAGACAACGGTGGTGGCACCAACGGAACCTGAGATGCGGGAAGTCCCGGTGGCACAAGTGTAATGTGGGGTGGGAGGAGTCCAGACTAAGTGTTCAGAGTGTTTGGCGAAACAGGGGGGGAAGGGGAGTTAAGGGTATGGGTGTTCTTTGGGTCAGTAATGTACGGTTTCATGCGATTATAATGAATGATTTTTGCTTTTGCATGAGGTCTAGATGCGTCTCGCACTTCAAAATTAACAGGGGTGGAACTACCAAAGGGGCACATTGGTCGCAAAACCTCATACGGGCCCACCCAACGCGGATACAGTTTGTTTTGGCGGTGGGCAGGATCATCCACCAAAACCATGTCACCACTGTAATATGGAGTGTATTTCAAATGACGATCATAGTTCAGGCGTTGTTGGTCTTGAGCCTTATCTTGGAAAGCAGTGGGAGCACGATAAGCACAAGCCAGTCTCTTGCGCAATTTATTCGCATATGCTGCTGGTGTGCCCGCTGTTGCTGAACCAGAAGCGTTATTGTCCCCACACACACTACTAGCCATTTACATGGAGAAACCTTATGAACACCAGCGCGCTGACACACACAGGTGCTCACGGACACACACTGTCTTGGTCAGCTGTTGCTTCTGGGCATGTGTTGTAATGCTGGTTGTGTGTGCTGTTCAACAACATTTAACGTTTGATGCTTGGTGTGATTCGTACAGATATTGTATGTTGTCTTTCTTCAGCAGACATGGAAGCAGATTATCTGTTTCATTTCTTTCTTTTCTCTTTTTTTTCTCCTCTCTCTTCCCCCCTTCTTCTCCTTTGTTTCCCCCCCTCTCTCTCCGTCTCCTTCTCTTGAGGAAGTAAATAAAAATATATAATTAATAAATAAATAAAATAAGTGCAAATAAAGTCCTCCGCAGAGGGGGGGTGGTGGAGGGAATTTTTTTTAAAAAAAAGATGCAGCTTGCCACTGAGACAGCTGTCTGACCACCTGATGGATAGAGATTGACAAACTTGGTGTACAGGTCCATCATTACTAGTACATAGCGGTTACCCTTG
This sequence comes from Hippopotamyrus pictus, assembly GCA_026781145.1. Lineage (NCBI taxonomy): Eukaryota > Metazoa > Chordata > Actinopteri > Osteoglossiformes > Mormyridae > Hippopotamyrus > Hippopotamyrus pictus. The sequence continues at coordinate 319,153 of JAODLC010000015.1, forward strand.
GTTGAAACAGGCAACTCTGTTATGTCCTCAGCCACTATTTGGAATGGATGTTCAGGAGAGATAGGAATGAGTGGCGCCTGTGGTCGGGGTACAGGAGAACGCCGCGGCTGGCAAGCTGTACATTGGGAGAAATGTTTGGCGATGTCTTTAGACATATATGGCCAGTAAAAGGACCGCATTGCTCCGTCCAATGTTTCGGCCAGACCATAGTGACCCACTGATGGGTGTCCATGGACATGACTGAGTACTTCAGGAATCAATGATGTAGGAATGACCACCTGCAAGGTATTATCGCCAAAAGAGTTGCATAAGTGTCGGCATAACACACCATTGTGAATGATGAGGCGACTAAACTACGTCCACAGCTTTCTGAGGGATGGGGAAGCATCACGTAGCCTCCATAAGGGTGGTCTATGCCCTGTTTCTACCCAAGAGAAAACAACAACTAAATCTGGATCCGACCTTTGTTTTTCCAACACATCCCAATCACTTTGAATTAGAACGAGATTTGACGTTACGTGACTTAAAGCAGGTTTGAGCAACAGATCATTTTTGTTCATGGACAATGTTTGGGTGTATGCTGATACTGGTTTTACTTGCAAAGGTATTGACGTGGTCTGAGTTGGGTGGTCACATCAACCCGAGAGCAACTACCAGATTCCACAGGAGTAGTGTATGGTCGCCTAGACATGGCGTCTGCATTAAGGTGTTTAGCGCCATCACGATGAATGACACACCAATCATAAAGGTCCAACTCTATGGCCCAACGAGCTCGTCTACCTGTGGAGTCATGAAAGGAAGTTTCTTAAGACCCACCAGAGGCTGATGATTCGTAATTATAGTGAACGGGTGACAAGCCAGATAGTGTTGGAAGTGGCGAACCGACCAAACAATGGCATACAACTCTCGATCGAAAGTAGACCATTTTCGTTCTGAAGCAGACAGCACATGACTGGCATACGCTATGACATGCTGAAGGGAAGCATCTGTGTAAAGGAGGAAAGGAGCTGAAAGATTCAGAAAAGCCATAATTGGCGATGAAGTCAGAGCCTGTTTCAGTACATTGAAAGCTTCATTTGCTTCACTTGACCAAGAGAATGATACTCCCTTATGTAAAAGGGTACAAGGGTTCTGCCATGTGTGCAAAATGCCTAATAAATCGATGGTAATAGGAACACAGACCCAGAAAAGCTCTGACCTGTGTGGCTAATTTTGGGACTGGCCATGTCTTAACTTTATCTATGTTAGATGGGTCTGGCTCAATGCCGGCACTGGAAACACGGTGGCCCAGAGAAGTAACAGAGGAACGTGCTAGATGACACTTGGATGGCTTAAGTTTTAAGCCAGCTGCACGGAATTGCTGGAAAACTTCACGTAAGTGCTGTAAGTGTTGTGGGGAATCGGCACTGTAAGCGATGATATCGTCTAAGTAGATCAAACAAACGCTCCAGTGCAGACCCCGAAGCACAAGTTCCATTAAGTGCTGGAAACTGGGCGGGGCGTTGGAGATGCCAATTGGCATCATACGCAATTGATATAGCCCAGTACCAGTAGAAAAAGTTTTTTCTTTGTCATTCGGGTTAAGTGGTATATGCCAGTAACCAGCAGGCAAATCAATAGTGCCAAACACTCTAGCTCCAGAAAGTCTGTGAAGGGTATCATCCACCCGAGGAAGAGGACGTGAATCTTTAATTGTAACTTCATCGAGGCGTCTGTAATCAACACAGAACCGGTTTGTGCCATCCTTTTTCTGAACAAGCACAACCGGAGCTGACCATAGACTCTGAGACTCCTCAATGATGTTGTGGTCCAAGAGCTTTGACACTTCTTGCTGCAGTACAGCCTGAGTAGCTGGTGATGTTCTATATGGGCGCAATTTTATTGGAGCAGCATCACCAGTATTAATGCTATGTGTACATTTCACTCCCTACAATGGGAACAGCAGACATCTGCAGCAATCAATAAGGCTGCCAGCGTCTTTGCTTTCTCTGCCGAGTGCTGTATTGTAATTGGTCAGTTCAGCACTGCAGAGGGTGGTGAGACCCGCTCTGCCCATCAGCAGGACACACCTACCCTGCCCTCAGGACATTGTTGTTGCAGTAAGACACCTTAGGGCACCATAGAATAAACTGTCCATCATTTGCGTGTTATTTATCATCATACAGTCTGCATTACTGTTCATGCTGTAATGATTGTATGATGTGGCGACTTACTGGGATTCTCTGCTAACTGACAGTCTATCGGAGCCATGCAGGAATTTTTGGAATTATACAAACCTTAAGCAGCTGTCGGGGGGGTGCAGGGGTTTACACTGCTGCCTCATACCTCTGGGACCTGGGTTCAAGTCTCTGCCGTGGTCCTGTGCATTTAGCTCTCTTTGAATCATTCTGGTGTTTTGTCTGGATACTGTGATTTTTCCTGCACAGTCTGAAAACATGTTCGGGTTAATTTGTGTTACCAAATTAGCCACAGGTGAGCATGTATGAGTACGGGGTGTGTGAGTGTGCCCTGCGATGGGCCCCATCCTGGATTGTTCACTACCTTGTACCCATAGGCTCCAGAACCCTGCAACCCTAAATAGAACATCTTACAGAAAATGGATGGAAAAACTTAAACTTCAACTTAAGCTTGTGTTTATGTTTTTCAGTTAAACTAAAAATTCCTAAAGGTACAAAAAATCACATGGTGAAGCTGGAAAAATGTGGCCTCTTACATCCCCCTTAAATATCATCAACAACATACCTCTAGCACAATCAGAACGAAAGTTATAGACGACTCTTACTCTCAGAATGAAACTAAAAGTAAAAGTATTCCTTTGTTTAGAGTGATATTCTGTTATTTAACTTCCCTCAGTGTTGCTCAGCATAAATACACATTCTAATTTACAGTGAGACAATAAGACTGTTAGGTCAATTTTTCCAAAAGTTAAGGTTAAATTGCTTTTAATGCAGGTGGATCAAATAACATCTTGAATGTGAATGTGCAAATTACTATGTATTCTTCAACTGGTGTAATATGTCTATTACTATGCTTTGGTTTGCTCTTCAGTTACACAAGAATTACAGCAATTCAGTGATTAGTAAGGGGTGACACAGTGGTGCTGTGGTTAGCCCCCCACCTCTGGGACCAGGGTTTAAGTGTCTGCCAAGGTTCCATGTGTGTGGAGTTTGCATGTTCTCCCCATATCGTCATGGGGTCTCTTCCAGGTACTCCGGATTCCCACCACATTCTGAAAATATGCTGAGGCTAGTTGGATTTACCAAATTGCCTGTAGGTGTGAATGGTGTGTGAATGTGCCCTGTGATTGGTTGGTGCCCCATCCTGGGTTCTTCCCTGCCTTGCACCAATAGCCTCTAAACCCCCTTGTGACTCTGAATAGAACAAGTGACTACAGAAAAATTGATGGATGGATTCACTGACAAATAATTGAGATTAACTTTGAAAGTTCATTGTGAGTTTACAATAAAAATGCTGACAGGTAAAAAATGTGGGATCTTGAAGACCTTAAAAAAGACTCTGATGAAAGAATTCAGCACAACACAGGTATGAATTATTTGTAATTCAAGCAAATCATATCATTTAAGGGGGGGTTTAATATGGTTGCAAGGCACTGTATGTGTTTGACTCTATCCTTTCCATTTTTGGTAACAACATAGCAGACAATATCCAGATGCTTGTGACATTTGCAGATGGACAGAAGCCCCCAGTTCTAGAGGCCATCAAAGAGTCTGGTGTACCATGTCCGAGAACAGAAGAAGGGATTCCTGTTCACTTCAAATTCAACAATTCAGCACTGTTTGCAGGCAATTCTCATTCAGCCAATATGGAAAATAGTGATGATGAAAATGAGGAAGATGGTGATGACAACTTTGACAAGATATTCTGGAGAATAAGTGTGAAGACCATGAAGAAGTATTTTGTTGCCTTAACAAATATGGAAACCAAGAGCTTCAGGCTAACTAGGGAAGTTCTCAAAGAACACAAAGAGCTGGATACTGCAGTCACAGGACTGCAATCACAGGTCCGAGCTGGTTCAGCAAAACTGGATGAAATCAAAAGGACCCAACAAATTATTCAAGAACATGATGCAGAAATGGGTATAAATATAGACTTTGAATTTGAAGTAGAGGTGATGAAGTCAGTTCAGGTTAGTAATGCAGGATCTGGGAACTATATTACCAACTGTCAGCGGCGTTATGTCACCTGCCACTATCCTTATATTATCCCAAACCAAAAGGATATGGCAACGTCCCCAGCCATGAACTCCCAAGGAAACTGCAGAGTGTGTCCTGGCAAATGTCCCTGGAATGTGCATTTTAACCAGAAGTAAAAATGGTGACATTAAAAGAGAACATCTGAAGAGCTTAAAGCAAAGTATGAGAAAACATATGGTGCCAAACTGACAGCTCAGGAAATAATTACCAGGAAGAAATAGGAAGAAATTCAAGATGAAGTACTGGAAGCAATACTAAGGTATTTAGATCAGTATTTGATATGAATAGGAAAGAATTGGAGCCACTGTGCTTCCTTGGTTATATGAACTATATTTAATTGTAAGAAAAAGTGCTAAGATGCTGCAGAAAAAGAAAAAAGCATCCAGGCAAGTCATTAAGTGCATTTATATTGTTGTCCACTGGAGGGCCTCAGCCAACCAGTTTCTTCTGCATGGTCTGTGTGCCACAGAAGCACTGTAGAGGCCCTTACTCTTCAAAACAAATGACATGGTTTTACAATGAAATTTACAATGATGCTAGCCTACATTTTTTTAATCTTCTCATATGTCTATGTAAAGCATGTAAAAAAAATCTGTACACACACACACTGTCACAGCGCGGAGCGGGGCGAGCGGGTAAGGGAACACAGGAATCCAGACTGACGAGGAAACGGGGTTTAATCGGGGAAGAAGCA
>JAODLC010000015.1:353951-368391 GCA_026781145.1 Hippopotamyrus pictus
CGTCTCAACATCAGCTCAATACTTCGCAATGTAGCAGCGGGGTTTGCCGTTTAAGAAGGCGGCTGATTGCTTGTCGATGGATGGTACGTGCTTGTTCCTGCCCCTGTAGGCGTGACACCACATATTAAAAAAGCTTGATAAATTCTGAGGATATGACCATATATAATAAAGATTATCAATCTGTCTGTAGTTCATAACTCTTTATTCAGTATATGGTTAGCCTGGAACATATCTGCTAACACTTTACTTGAAGCTTTACTTGTCATCTATAATGCACTGTAGACACCTTGATTATGCATAATAATGGGCGGTATAAACATTAAGGATATATGTACTGCATTAAGAATGTGTCTATAGTGCATTATAGATGATTTCTTAATAGAGCATTCATAATGCTTAATAAACATGGCTTTTAATGTCCTTTTGCCTTTTTAATGATACTAATAGCCATGTTTATAATGCTTTATGAATGCAGTTGTTAATAGATTCTTTTAGACATGGCATTCATAGAAGTATTGTCTTGGAAATTTGAAAACAAAAAGTTTCAAAATTTAAAATCATAAATGAAGCTTTGTAGCATAGACAAAACAGTTTTTCTATGAAAGCAGGTTACAGTCATTATTTATAGGCTTCTATAAACAGAAAGCATTGCTTCGTTAAATCTGTTTGTTGATTTATAATGAAAAGGAAAAAATGGGTGTTTCTGTTTTTGTGGCTCTTTTTTTTAAATCCACGTCTCGATTGATACTATTGAACTTAATGTAGAATGCAATCGAAATTATAATGGGGTAGAAGATGTATTAACTTTAATCTATATCACTTTGCAATTGGATATTTGTAATAAAATATTTGCAATATATTAAAGTGGATGGTGAATGAACAAAAAATAGTATCATGTAAAATGGATTTAAAAATTACAGTTAATTTTTTATGTCAGCAACTTTTCTAACAAATGTAATAATCATAACATTATGTTTGTTTTTCTTTATTATTATTATGCACCCATGGTCCATGATCACTTATCCAGCACAGTCTATGGATGAAACACCCTGAGTGTCTGACTGACATTCACTCCTACACACAGTCACACACAGTTAAGGAGATGTTCCTTTATTAGAGGAAAATGAAAATTAAATCCAGACAGACATCGGGAGAAATACAAACGCCACACACACACAGTCAAAGGCATAAGCCAATGTGCTGCTCTGGTTATATAAACTGGATTATATAGTATACCTGCCCAAATGATGTAGTATTTAAAAAAGCAGTCAAGCAACAAATCATTTATGTGCATTTACATTAATGTCCACCAGAGGGCCACAGTCAGCCGGTTTCTCCAGATACACTCTGGCACGAGCTGTTTGTAACAGCTGCATCACAGAGACTTTTACTCTGCTCCAAAAAAGAACAAATAAATATGTGGATATATCCAGAGATAAAAAAAATAAAAAAAAAAAAAAAAAAATTTGTTCTGAGGCTAGCCTTATTTTTTTATATTTTCCTCTAAGTGCATGTATTGCATGTAAATAAATTTGCACGTACATATACTTCGATTGGGTAGTGTGGTTCCCTAACCTTCTCATAATAAAAAATTGAGTTTCCACTCATTGATTTTGGACATTAATTGCTACATTGCACCTTAAATTGCACCACGAAGAATTACACTGAGTTATAAGAGGGGACCCAGCCATCAAACGCTCATATGGAATGGGACTTGTGTTCTCTGCACCTCACTGCAAGATTCAGCTCAGCAAGGACTGAAAGCTGTGTGCTCCATAAAGAAGGTATTGTACTTAAAAAGTGACTCTTCACAGCATATAGGAGGCCATGGATTAACACCAGGCACAGAGGTCTGAGCTACTGATTTCAACGGTGAGCCACAAATGATGGCTAATCAGCACTTGGCATATTTTTGACTTTTTGAATTTAAATTTGTATGAAAGATTAAAAAAACACTGCACTTAAACTGATCATTTTATTGGTGAGGTTACCACATTAATGTGCAAAAAGAAAACCAAATCTTAGAGGAGATTGAAAGACATACATGACCATTCATACATCTTCCAAACAGTACAGGTTAACAGGAAGGTTGGGCCCAAGACAATGTAGGGGATTCCCTGGATGGGATGCCAGTCCATTACAGGTCATGCACACTATGAATAATTAAAACACCAAATCACTTCACCATGTGTTTTTGAACTGTCTGTTATGAACTGGCATGGTGAAAAAGGAAGGGACAAACAAAACAAGGAACACAAGAAACAATTGGAACCAAGAGGGTTTAAACACAGACCTAAGGAACTAAAACAGAGAGCAAAATGGGAACAAACACAGCAGCACAGGAACAACTATCCAGAACAACTACAATGACTGACTGGGGAGGAGACTATGGGCGGAAATCAATTACACATGAGGATGAATATGAATCAAGGGACAAGTGTGATTCATACATATTAAACCAAACATTAGGAACTAAGAGTAACAAGACAAAGGAGAGGATAATTAACAATACTACGGATTCAAACACTGGGAGATACTGGGAACACTGGCAAAACCGAACATAGTAAAACATAGTAAAACTAGACACAAGCAGGGTAAACAGGAACAAAGGTTTCAACAAAAAAATGAAACCAAAATACATGAACACAAGGACATAACTATGAGGAAACAGAATCAAAGGCACCAAAAAAATATAAAAGCATCCAAAAGGGTGAAGCTGGCCCCCAGCCAGCATTACACCCATTACGGAGGGGTTGATAAGTGAGCCTGCTTGGCCCATTGGCAAATGGCACAAGGGAACACAGACCGGAATAGCCAGCGACACCAGCTGGTTAAACAGGCAACTAACAGACAAGGCATGACGGATCCTGACGCTGTTCAAAAGGAAACTGCGAGTGATCGAGGCATTATTAACGATTTCCCACTAGAGGGCAGACTAACATAATGAATTGATATTTCTACCGTTACTCCTCAGTCTTCAGACTATAATTTGTCATATTGTTTAATGATTGCCAGGTTCTATGTGTGCGGACTTATATATTAATGTTATATGTGTGCGGACTTTAAAATTATATATATTTATAATTTTAACCTGTTGAATGAAGCATTAAAATGGTTTATGTGAATCTTTTAGCAGCTGTGGAAATATATCACTCACTTTACTCATAATTATCATTATATAGTTTAACTGGAATGAGCTTGTAATATGTGTATTTTTCTGCAAATATAAAACCTAAAAATGTCACATTTCAGTAATGTGTCAGGTTAGGTTTAACAGCTAAAATTATATTAACTGTATGGGTCACTGTGCAATATATTTTCACCCTGTCCATGGCCCATACATATCAGTGCATCCATCTGCGCTGCTGAACAGATACACCTGGCTTTGCTTTGTTCACTGTAGTCCCAGTGTCACCCCCTGATTGTGCCGATCCTCCTGTGCCCCCCCCCCCCCCCCCATTAACCTCGTGTGGATTCCCAGTGTTCTCCAGCTGTTTCGAGTTGTCTTTATTACTTCAGTGTATTTAAGTCCATGTCAGACTTTATTTCCCTAGTTCTGTCATTGCATTGTTGTGTTGTTTTCAGCGTTCCTGTCTCATATGCCCCTTCATGTGTCAGTTAGAACAATTTTTACTCCAGTCCTCATCTCCTTCTCCTGCTTCCCCGGTCCGTGCCAAGCAGTACATGACACCCAGGCACACGACACAATGATATAAACATACACGCTCTGTGTATCTTCACGCAGGTACACCTGGCAGCCTTTCTGGTGTAAGAAATTAGATGAACTATGGAGGATTCATGCTGGGGAGGGGTGTGGTGGTCAACACTGCTGCTTCACGCCTCTGGGAGCAGCGTTAGTCTCCCCTATGGCTCCATGTGTGTGGAGCTCGCATGCTGTCCCAGTGTCGCAGTGGGGTTTCCTCCTGGCACTATGCACCCCCACCCCCCAAAGTCCAAAGCTTACTAACGTTAAAACTGGAATTACCAAACTGCTCCAACATGTGAATGTGCCCTGTGATGGGTTGGCACCCCATTCTGGGTTGCTTGCTGCCTTGGGTCTGTAGCTTGTGGGATAGATACCCCCATGACCATGAACTGGAAAAGTGGGTTCAGAAAATGGATGGATGGATGGATGGATGGATTGATTGATTGATTGATTGATGGATGGGTTACTGCTAACCCGCACAATTTGCCTGTTCACAATGCTGCTGCAATCTTGAGCAAAGCAGCAAAATAATCATTAAATGGTTTTTCTTATTGAGAACCTCCAGTGCAAAAATATGAAAAGCGTGACTCTCGTACCCAGCAGAATATCTGCATTAATGCCAAAGCTTCTCTCTCCGTCTCTATGAGACTCTGATCTCCCTGTCATGAGAAGGTTTTAGATGTTTCTCCTCTGCTGGTGACACCTGGATCACCGGTCACAGTGCGGAGGCACAGAAAAAAGGCTCCAGTCAAATAAGGCGACACAAGGCACATAGTGACACTGTCGCTAACAATAACCAGAGTCTTTGGTGTCGGGTCTGTGAATTTAAAGTCATTTTGTGTGTCTTTAAATATTTGCTTGACAGAATAGTGGGAGGGTTGAATCAGTGACTAGAACATGAATTGCTACTATAATTGAGCCTAAGATAGGAGTCTATGCACACCTCTGCAGACAAGCAGCTATAGACAACACTCATCTGTAATCAGCATACATATATATAATAGAGGCACTTTATTCATCTCTGTGGGCAAACTGGGGAGTTTTCACACATCTCATCCTGTTCTTCCTGAGAGACACACACATGCATGTATAAGAGAAAATTTTGGGGTTAGAAAGCAGAGCCAGCCAGCATCCATATAGCAGGGATTACTCTGCAAACCATGGGATTTGAACCAACATATGGGTTGTGGTCTGGCCTGCATTTTCATGCCCAACTGCCATCTGGTCGAGGGCTTCACCTACCCCGTGCCCCGCGATGGACTGGCATCTGGTCGAGGGCGTCACCTATACCCCGTGCCCCGTCATGGACTGGCATCTGGTCGAGGGCGTCACCTACCGTGTGCCCTACGATGGACTGGCATCTGGTCGAGGGCGTCACCTACCCCGTGCCCCGCGATGGACAGGCATCTGATCGAGGGCGTCACCTATACCCCGTGCCCCGCGATGGACAGGTATCTGGTCGAGGGCGTCACCTACCGTGTGCAGTACGATGGACTGGCATCTGGTCGAGGGCGTCACCTACCGTGTGCCCCACGATGGACTGGCATCAGGTCGAGGGTGTCACCTATACCCCGTGCCCTGCCATGGACTGACATCTGGTCGAGGGCGTCACCTACCGTGTGCTGTACGATGGACTGGCATCTGGTCGATTGTGCTTGTATGTGTCATTGATATGTTTTATCTCCATACCATTTTTCGTAGTATATTTTAACAGTCTCCTATAAAATACTATTATTGTTCCTGAAATTATCTCTAACATACAGTTTCGGCTATATTTTTCTTCCATTTCATAATTATTACTCAACAATATTAATGAATTGTGCCAGAGGATCTGTCAAACCACTCATACAGAACCGAATATTTTACGTTGCCTTAACCAGTATCACTGAAATCCTGGGAACCTTCAGAGGCACCACAAACGAGCAAGAAGGGTGACACAGTCAAGGAAGTGCCCCGTATACATCATACAAACGTCACGCTTTTCGTAATAAAGCAATAAAATCCCCTCGCTTGTTTGTTTTATGCTTATCTGTATAAAGACCAATCACTTCAGTGGAGTCCATCCATCGCCGAGCAAAGGGAAGCGCTTCAGCTTATCAGTGTCCCCCTAAGCGCTTCAAATGGTACATGCGGGATCGTAAAGTACTGCTGTCACTTTCAGTTCCAGTTAAAGAACCGGCAGGTTTCTCGTACGGTGTCTGATCTGTCGGTGTGTTTAGGGGGGCAGTGATCCTGTATGCAGCTGCGCTGTTTCCAGCTCCTCCTGGGCTCGTTATCCCACGCATTCAGACGCAGTGTACACTGTAGCGGACGGGCTGCGGTCACATTACTACATGTGTCCGGGGGGGCGGCAGGTACTTCGGGGAAGAGCTGAGCGGCACCGGCGTGGCGGAGGAGAGGAACCGTAAGAGTAAAGCGCCGGCTTTGCTCGGATCGGTGTGAGAGGGAAAAATGCCTCCTGTCCCGAAAACCTTGTCGGATCTCCGCTCCCGAGTGGAAGGTAGGCAGAAGCAGACACGGCGCCCTGATTGTTCATTGTAGTCAGAATAATGGTCCCTGCATGGCACCGGGCTTGAGGACATGTGCTGCTCGGTGAATCCGCATTCCTATACGGATATATATTTCATGATGTTGGTCAGTCCAGCTGACCGTCTTTTAAGTATGTAAGGGCGTGATCAAATATGACATATTTTTGAAAATGAGGGAGGGGAAAAAAAAGTTGTGTCATTTAGCTCCTCTTTTATGTTACAATTTTATTTTACATACATCATAGGGTGCGTGCGATGAACGATGTGCAAGCAGCTCTGTCCTTTCTATTTGCCAGTCAATCAGAGTTAATCGGTTGTTATTATTATTATTATTATTATTATTATTATTATTATTATTATTATTATAATTATTGCACTACCAACAGGACTCCTGTAGTGAAGATGTGAGGAGGTGTCGTGTATTATTAAATGCGTTGTGATTTTCACAGCGGATGGAAAGGGGACCTGTTACTCTTTAGTTTGTTTTTGGGAGCCTTATGAAACGTAATTGTACGACATTTGGTTTCCTATCACGGGATTTAATCGACGAGAACCGAAACTACTTCGGATGTGCTCTTGATACTGTTTGCCCCGCTGATCTCTTGCTGAAAAAATCGCTGGGAATATGCAGCGCAACAGACATCCTTCGCATTTTATTGCTGTTGATGTTTTCGTTTTATGAATTAAGAGAGTAAATAATGATCGCAATTTTTGGGTTCGTACGGTTACTGACCCCGGATGCAATGATCGTAAACGCCTCCTTCCCACAGCCTTAGCTGCGTAGATGTGCTGATTAAGAAACAGCAGGACTTGGTTGTGTGTGAGAGAGTCTTTGTTTCTGCTGTCAGTTGTACTGTATGTGATTCTCTGCATGGTCTGCAGAACTGCGCAATGAAGTAAATTTGTTTTCTGTGTAGCTGAAACAATACTCAATACTTATTTTTCTCTTTGGCAAATAGGAACTGTTTTTTGTTCTCGTTTGCTATTTTAATACGATATAGTCGCACCATCCAGTGACGCTACGATAATCAAGAGGTTTAAGAGAGCATGTTCATCTCCAAGTAGGCACTCTTGAGGAATCGTCAGAGAAACAGTACTACTTTTTTGTCAAATGATGCTTAGGCAAAATGTAAAGGACATAGGGGGTCAGGTTCGCTTTGAGACCAACAGTTTGAATTCTAGTTATGTTTGAGGTGCTTGTGCCAGGTATTTTAGATTCTTTTAGTCTTCACTTGCATGTGATAGGTTCTTTCCATCACATCTGCTGCTGTACATGAAGCGCCAATCCAGTCTAACACTGTATCGTTTCAAACTTCAAGTCCTGTCATTAAAATATGTTGCTTAAATAGGTTCATGCTTGCAAGAACCCTTTCAGTGTTACGGCTATTAGTGTTACAGCCTTCCCTTTCGAAACCACGGTGCACGTTGTGTCAGAGTTGCAGTGGAATCGTCTACGCTGCGCCATCTCCCGTCCCAGATAGGATCCTCTTTTGCCGTAGCGGCACTTTTCCGAACATGGGGACCAGCATGGCACGTGGAAAAGGAAAAGACCAAATACAGACGTTTCCAGTCTCTGTCTGCAGACGGACATTGACTGGACACTCTTACCTTCCCGAGCTTTGAACACCCGCTGTCAAAATGAGAATCGGTGTAAGCCTGCCCTACGAATCTCTTATTTTGTTTTGTTGTTGCATTTAGTGTAATAATACTTCTTCCAATTCATTGTTGAGCCGATGCAGATTGGAGCAAGGTTGACGCGAAGTAACAGTCCGCATAAAGTATGTAGATAGACAGGACAGGTGCAGAGAAGGGGAAGGAAAATAATTAACAACATTGACACGTGATATAAAAGTAAACAGCGATGGACTTTAAACGGCTCGTAATGTGACGTTTCTGCTGTCAAAATTTGCAGGAAACTTGGCCGAATTACCATCAGGAAAACTTTAGTTTTTGTTAAATGCTTCTTAAAGTTATAGATGTCTCTGACTTTTGTAGGATTGACAGCACTTTGTAAGGAAATAGGGGTGAAATTAAAGAACTGAGTGTGTAGCCCTCACACGGGACACAGAACCTCCAGCTGAGTGAGGAGGATTACCTCGTAAAGATGTCTCGGTGTAAGCTAGAGGTCTCGTTTCTCCAGCATTACAGACGTGGTCCTCCCACCTTCCTGGGCGAGATCTCCTCTTTCTGACCTGTGCTGCACCTCTCCACTCTGTCCTGCAGCTAAAGATCTTCCAAGGAGGCCCTTAAGTTGCTGGATCACTTGCTGTGTTTTGTGTGGTGCGGCTGGGTAGCTGTGTCATATGATATGTCAGGTGTACCAGGTTTGGGAGCAGAACGCAGGTGTGGCGAGGTGTTTGTGTAGCGTGTGAGTGTTATAGAAGTATCGGGGAAGACAGGTGTGGGATAGAGGGCACAGCTACTTTGGCCGTGCAGACTGACAGTCTTCTTCTCTGTTGTCAGAACTTTGCACGCTTGAGTCCATGATCTTCTGCCCTTGAGTCCAAGGCCTTGGTAACTGTTGCCGTCTGTCAGCATCGTGGAGATCGCCTTCTCGTTTTGCAGAGTGTCGGAAAGGTAGCTCGCTGTCTATTCTTGACTTTATTCGTCAGTAGCCTTGAGGAAGCACTTAGTGGAAAACATGCAAAACAAACAAAAAAAAGCACAAGTAAGAATTCCACGTCATAATTTCCTGTGGATGAATATGTCTTCCGATGAGGGCATCCAGTGTCGTTTTGTTTTCAGAGAATAACAACTGGATTTCAAGGCCTAGTCACTCACAACAGGAGCAAGTTACTGTCCTCTAGGGAAGGTTCTCTTATCTAAGTTAATCTCGTCTTATATTACACACATTATAAACAATTAAAAACTGTAATAATATGAAAAAAGACACAAAACACCACAGAACAGGTCATAATTATGAATTTTCAACCGAGCTGGAAAGTATGTAAGATGATGACGTGTGCATTCCTTAACCGGATACATGTCGCGACCGCTTTCAGAAATAGCTGTCTCTCTCCTAGATGCTAAACCCTCAAACCTTGACCCCCGAGATACAATGAGCTTGCAGTGGGAAAACTGGGCTGTATATAGCCAGTAGACCTCACACACGGCTTCCACGCAGCAACGACAGGACCTGGCTGTGGAAATAGCTGGGGGCAGAGGGCAGCTAGAACTGGGAATGTTGGGGTGGTGGCGGAACGTTTTGGTAACACAAGTGACTGGAAACCCTGAGGGTGTTTGTTTCATCTGTCAACCTGTGCAGCTCTAGGCTGTCCTGGGTTTTATTTTGTGTAAACAGAGGATATCTTCAGTTTTTCTTTTAGTGTTTCTCTGTTCTGAATTGTTAATTGAAATAAATCTCAAACATAATTAAGCCTAAGTGTATGTCTTATAGTTTAAACCTATCATTATCCTTCTTGATGACCTCAAATCTCAGTAAACACCTAGTTGACCCATGTGGATGGCTGGTATCATGGTTGCTTGTGGCTCTGTTGGTATTTTTACTTGCTGCCTTCTAATTAACAATCTTTAGCCATGTGCTTCAAGAACCCTTGAACCCTTGCTGAAGAACCCTCCATTGTACCTGTACTCTCGCTACAGTATCTGTCTAAGTTGTGCAGGGGGGGATCCGTCATCCACTCCTGGGGGATGGGGGGTGGGGTATGTCTTTGTGGAACTCGACAGACCCTGCAGGGCTGAAGATGCAATGTAGTATACTTGACTCAGACTGAAGGTGATGCATTATGGGAATTTCCAGAATCAGCCTTTTTCAGGCCGTGACGAGGCCGTCCCTCTGACCTATGCCGTCTCTTTTGAAGAAAGAGCTGCTGTTAAGTTACTGATTTTTAAACAAACTGTGACTGATAAGAAATATACTTTAGAAGAAGTACTTCTTGGTTATTTATATTGGCTGCCAGCTCACTTCTCTTCTAATTTCTGCCAGGTTTACGTGCCTGTGTGGTGGTTAATTTTAGCAGGTTTTATATGTTGTGTGACGTGTGCTCGTGTGGCATGGATGAGTGACATCTCTCTGCTTCTTTTTCTCCCGGCTGAAGGGGGGCAGGTCAGCCCTGCCGGCTTTCGACCTCCAGGCTGATCGATGCTATTGATTTTCTTAAAAAGTCACGCAGTTTCATTATCGTTCATTTGATACTACTCTGCCATTAGCCCACCGCTTTAGTTTCCTTTCCCCTAACATGTGATCGCATTTTTCCTGCATAAAATTACAGCTGACAGGCCTGTCCAAGGCAGACGACGTAAGCCATTTTTTACAGCTCTGATGTTGTTAGGAAGGGAAATGATTTATTGAAACCGTGGCCACTGACTTGGGCTGGAGTGATGTACTAGCTGGCTGATGAAATCGACCGATATTAATCTAACCTAAATTTATCAACGTAAGCAGAAAAACCCGCAGATAAAACACAGATAAACGTTCTTGATGAGAAAATGAGCACTTTCTCTGGAGAGAAATCAGAATAGCTGTACTTTACAGAATAGCTGAATTGTAACTTAACACCTTTAGCTTTTGATTATGAGTGAGTCCTACGGTTCAGTGTGGGGTTGAGTCATAGCAGGATGTGTGTTTTGTTTATATATTAGGGCTGAAAACAATGTAGAATAGGAGTGCATGTGATGCATTATGGGAATTTCTGGAATCCCCCTTTTTCAGGCCGTGACCATAAACACAGTGCATCAGACCTACGGTAACAATCAAAGAAATTTCCTTGTACTGTCAGTTTTCTTTGCAGTAGTGAATAGAATGGCGTAGGATGTAATATTTTAATTCTTCTGAAATGTTTAGCTTTCAGTATTTAGTACAGTGCTTAATTGTGTACCCATCATTTGATGCTTCCAGTGCACATTAACACTGTACATCCAGTGGTGATGAGCCTGGTTGGGTCACTAGTGCGGTCTCTTGGAGATTCTGATTTTTCATGTTTTTGGTTTGGTTGGGGACACACACACACGATCAGTCTGTATTAGATGGCGCAGCCTGTTCTGCGTCAGCGTGGGTTGGCCGCCTCCCAGCGGGAAGCCCCAGGGACATACGGCCCGCCTGGACGACACGTGCCTTTTCTCCAACATCAGGCCCGTGTCCAAATGTAATTTTGGCTCCGCATGGGCTTCCCCCCCTCGCTCACTCACACAGACGAGGACAATGCATCTCTCTCTCTGTCTCTCTCGCTCACTCTCTCTCACCGTACTCGTTTTGTAGTCATGACACTGTTCCTGTGCAGGGCACGAGGTTCTGCTTTTACAGAACAGAGAAGTCGGACAGAACAGCCAACCGACTGTTTCCACATGTGACTCTGCCATGTGACCAGAAAACGCAGACAGATGACTGGGGGGGCGGGGGGTAAAACTGACAGGTAAAACTACAGTGACTTGCAGTGGAAGTTGTTTGCTGGGAGAAAGCTGGTCTCTGGTGAAGCTCCGCCATGATACCTGATGGGCTCTGCTGCCAGTGATGATGCTGTTTTATATGTGAGCACACAGGCCCACAGGAAGGGGAGAAGTAAAGCTGACTGAAATTTAAGTTTAGTGTTTTCTTCTTTCTTTCTTTCTTTCTTTCTTTCTTTCTTTCTTTCTTTCTTTCTTTCTTTCTCTTTCATTCACTCTTGTTTTCTTTCTTTCTTTCTTTCTTTCTTTCTTTCTTTCTTTCTTTCTTTTTCTCTCCCTTTCTCTCTCTCTCACTATGACAGTACATTCTTCTAACGCCTGTTCTGTACTCGGAGGGTTTCTTTCGCTCTGCCTCACGGGGGTCACATGACGCCGCCTCTGAACCACCCGAGGGGAAGCTGGGCACCGCTATGCTGGGTGCAGCAGCCACACGGCGTGTAGAAACCGGAAGTCGCGGTTGGGGGGGGGGGGGGCACCACTGCTTCCTTTTGCAAGGCTGCGGTAGGTAAACTGAAGGCAGAGGTCAAAGGTGAAGCAGAGCAGGATCTCCCGCCCCCCCCAGCACCAGTGACGTTTGCTCAGGCAGGAGCCCCTCGTTTTTTTATCCAGGCAGACTGACAGGTTTATGCCGGTTCTCCATGCCTTTAAGTCGCCAGTCTAGGTTGCTTTTCTTGGTGGTTTCTGTTGCTGTCTTTCCATCAGTCATTTAATGGAGCTGGTCTAGGTGGAATTTTTTAAATAATAATTATTTGTAATTAATATAATCAGAATCAGAATCAGCCTTTATTCGCCAAGTGTGCTGGGGCACATAAGGAATTTGTTCCGGCAGCTTGAGACTCTCTCGTACATAGAGGCACTATACAAGCTATACGACAATAAATGACACTATACAACAATAGATGACACTATACAAACAAACAATAATTACACTGTACAAAAAAAAAAAATACAAATGTGAAACATATAAATATTATAAATAAGCCCACGTGGGTAACATAGTGCAGTTTTAAGGTATGAGGTAGAGTGCAGACGGGGGGAAATTGACATGAGGCAGGTGACAGCTTAGCTGTTTATGAGGGTGATGGCCTGAGGGAAGAAGCTGCTCCTATGTCTGCTGGATGCTCTCTGTGGTCAGTCTTTTACCCATGCTGGGGATCTGCTTGTCCTTTGTAACGTTCTGGGCTGTTTCTGTGTGGCTTCCGTCTGTGTGTGTTAACAGTCTTCTGAACGGAGCTTAAATGACAGGAACCGAGCCGGATACTCCTGGACTTCTGCTTTTGCACTCAACCTGGATGTTCTTGCTGCACTCAGACCCCAGTCCCAAAAAATATATAAAACGTCCGTCCTTTTCTCTCAGTTAATTTTTATTTTAGCACATGCAGAACCGTGCAGGTTGCTTTGGAGGGGGGGTTGCTAGCTCCTGTCTGGCGGCTTGGCACCTGGGCCAGCGGGAGGTGGTCCCGGCTTTCTTCTGATTGGACCCCCTGTGAATTTGGGAGGTTCTGACTGCGACGGGCCGCATGCTGGTGCGCGGGTCAGCGAGGCGGCGTGTCTCGCCGCGGTCGGCAGCTCGCCACCTCAAACCCCGTATTCGGCAAAGTGATTTCCCTGTTGGGCTCTTGAGCAAGGCTCTCAAGTCAGGAGCTGGCTGACCCCGCGCCGGATAAAAGGCGTCTGCTACATGAAGGCAGTCAAATATTTCTGGTCCGTCTCTGAGACTCTGAGGTTAATCCACGCCCCTTTAAATCCCCACTCTTTTTTTGGTTCAGACCACTATTCTAGAAGTAGTAAGTAGTATGGCCTGTCAGTCCATGCAGAGAAGCCCATCAACCTACATTAAATATCATTAGATAAAACCCCCCATATCCCCCCCACCTATTTTCCCTGCATCATCTATGGCAGCAGTGTCCCCCCCCCCCAGCCAGGGACAAGGGATCTGGATATCTCCGCCCCCTGCCTCCCTCCTCTAGCTTGTCATTTTTATGATGACCGTGGGACAGCCCAAGGCTATTTTTAGCTCTTCCCCCCCGTGTCGGCAGGCAGCCGTACACAAAAGGCATGCACTGAAAATGGGGGGAGCAAGCAGCAGAAATCAATGCGGGGGGAGGGGGGTGAGAGACGAGGCTCAGGGCCGCCAGAGGGAAGGGGGGTGGCGACTGGGGAATCTGCTCAATCCACTCGTTTGTTTTATCCCCTACATTTTTTACTTAGCTTTTGGGGGGGGGGGGGGTTGGGGGGGTTGATCCTATGGGGCACATGCATAGCAGGACACTCCTGGGTGCGATTTCCACAATACGATACTGCACTTTATTTTGTATTCATTTTTTTAATGGGTCATTCACCTGCCGTACTTCTTGTTTTGAAATAAGGTATCTCTTCATTCCTTTTTTGTACCATTTTGCCCCACACCTAGCTGTATACGGTTAGGTTAATGAGTCCTTACTCTCTTCCAACCTGGAATGGTAATGTCGCTGTTTTTCAGCCTGTCCATCTTCCTTAAGCGCTTGGCCAATACAAGTGTTGTGTCGAGCCTGGAGACAATCCAGAGAATAACAGGGCACGAGGCAGGGGATACCCTGAATGCGATGCCGGACCACCGCAGGGCACGAGGCAGGGGTTACCCCGAATGGGATGCCGGACCACCGCAGGGTACGAGGCAGGGGATACCCCGAATGCGATGCCGGACCACCGCAGGGCACGAGGCAGGGGATACCCCGAATGGGATGCCGGACCGTCACAGGGCACGAGGCAGGGGATACCCCGAATGGGATGCCTGACCGCCGCAGGGCACGAGGCAGGGGAT
>JAODLC010000015.1:376857-391735 GCA_026781145.1 Hippopotamyrus pictus
AATGCATTATAATGCATTATGAAGGTATCTATAATGCGTTACGCATACAGACTTTAAGTAAAGTGTTACCGAAAGTTCTTTGTCAAATCAGTATGTCTTAGTGTAGTGTTAGTGTTAGTCTGCACTTCTGAAAGGTGTGTTGACCAGGACAGACTTCCCTGTTTCTCTTTAAAACTTGCTGTTGGTTATTTATTGTTTCCCGGCAGTTTTTTGGCCCTGCATGTGGACTTTGAGACAGAGACGCTTGGAAGGTGATGCTTATTGAGGATGAGTGGAATGATAGACAAAGAGACGGGTCGTGCAGCTACGAATCTGAGAAACTGTCACTATGAATTGCCATTTTGCTGAGGCGCACTGAGCATGACTCTGTCTCTCTGCCCCCCCACCTCACCACCTCCCCACTCCCTTACGCCCTCCAGCACTGCGAAGTACAACGTCCTCACATTCCTGCCCCGGTTCCTCTTCTCCCAGTTCAGGAGGGCAGCCAACTCCTTCTTCCTTTTCATTGCGCTCCTGCAGGTAGGTTAGTCGTTCGGAGAAGTTCTGATCGGGACCTGAGCCGGGTTTCTCTATGCCGCTGTCATCGCCGTGCAAAATGGCTGCCGTGCAGAGCAGAGGCGATATGCTTGTTTGGGTTTTTCAGAAGAGGGGGTCTTATTAGCTCTGCACTCCCGATAGGGTATCTGAACAAGGAGAACTTATGGCTGACAAGACTGAATTATAAGTGGAGACAGAACGCATGACATTTAGCCCTGGACTGTAGCAGGGATGTACCACAAACATGACACTGACATAAGACTAACACATACTAGCATGAGAAGATCCTCTGTTGAAGACACAGAATAAGGCAACAAGCCTCTTAGTTCATCTATAAACCTGCTTCGATGATGCCATATTTGCAGCTGGGTGGAAGTCAGCTATTTTGGTTCAGGTGTTTCTGATTTCTGATGTTCTGCCAGAGGATGGATACATCTGTGGGGGGGCGGGGGGGTCAAAAATCTATGTCAGGCCGAAATGTAAAATCCATTCATTTTTATGGCGATACCCACCCCCACTGAAAATTCCAATGAATCTCCATCCCACCCCCATCCCTGTTCCCCATTGCTGTCCAGCTGTACATCTTGGTGAAGTACCACGACCCCTGACCTGCGGTATAAGAAATGGGAATTTGTGCAGTCCAAGGACAGTCGTGTGTAAATGATATAGACCAGCAGTACTCAGTTATTTTCTCCTGAGATACAAACTTCATCAGCCACACAGACTCCGCAGGACATGGGGTGCCCTACGGTTTCCCTACGTGAATTTTGTCCACTGGGTGTTTCGGCCCGGATGTGGACCAGAGTCTGCATTTGAGTACCCCTGACATAGACCACCTCTATGGGCTTGGGATTCATTCCAGTTGAACCCAACCCATATCAACTAATTCGATATGCACAGGTCCTGTTTGGTACTTAGAGGTTGTAATCCATGTTGCCTATCTTTTGATATCATCCATTGATAAGTAATATAACAATTAGTCCATTGATGTGACTGTGGTTCATGAGTGGCATGATTATAACATGTGCTCTGCTGTGCCCTAGCAAATTCCGGATGTTTCACCAACTGGGAGGTGGACAACCTTGGTTCCTCTTCTCTTCATCCTTATAGTGGCAGCTGTAAAGGAGGTCATTGAGGATCTGGTAAGAAATCAGCACTTATTTTATGTCAATTCTTACTTGTGCTTGTATCCAGTAACTTCCTGTTCTTTCATATTTTTATCTTGATTGAGAACATAGCCTTGAGGCTTAGTACACTTAGGCTGAGACTGTCTGCCTGCCTGTCTATCCGTGTCTGGTGACTGGTCTGTGGCCGCACACAAAAATCATCACAACAAAGTAAACTTTGATTATGCCAGGGCCTCTCTACCGGTTCCTTAGTGTTTGAGTTCATAACATCAGTCAAGGATTTTATAGGTATTAGCAAAGCAGGGCCTGTTCCGGTTCAGGATTAATCGTGTTATTACCACTCAGAGAGGCTGTCCAGTGACGTTTGATCTATTTCTTTCTGTTAGCTGCATCTTCAAAGCCTCTTCAGACTACATTTAAATCTGGGTGGTGACATTTGTTCCAATTTCTTTGTGTCAGGAGGCAATATTTACATTCGGTTTAATGGTAAAGTGTACTCAGCAGACTTGACAGATGAAATATTTCTCTTTCCCTCTCTTTCTCTCGCGTGCTGCATATGTATGGTGTCTGAGAATGGGGGGTTGGGTGGTTTAGCTAAAATATCTTGTCCTCCATCACCTCTGCGGGTTGGTTGAGCACCTGAGCTTGTTGGTGTCTGAGAGGCTGCAGCTGTTTCCCCCAGGAGGCACCAGGGCTGTAGAGGCCACGTGAAGGATAGGATTTGTGACCAAAAAGCTTAAGGTTTAAATACCAGGAGGGATGTGTGCCTGTATGGAGAAGGTATCCCCCAGTGTGTAAAAGCTGTTAAAGGAATCTTAAGTAGCACAATTGCAGGGGGAATATACATATGTAATTAACCATATGGTTCGTCCTGCTCTTCACTGGTGCAATTTGGATGATAAAAATGGTCGCCTAGACTAAGGATTCCGTGGATCAAAGAAATTTAACGGTGCCGGGCGATAGATCAGCGATTTCACAAGTTTAATCGTTTCAATGTTTTTTTCGGGTGCGAATGCGAGGGGTCTTAAAGAACTGAAATATATATGATTTTTTGAAACCCAGTCGTAGACGAAACAGTTATAGGATTGAGCACTGAGGTTTGTTTTATAGACCTACGTTTCTTTTGTACGTGAGTGTTTTTAACTTGAATTTATACGAATGTATCAGTTTCCACGTGTACTATAGTTGTTTGTGGTTTAACTTCTGGATGCTCAGTAATTTGTCTTTGACTTTAATGGTATAGCAGGTACGAAATCCACGTTAAGGTGGACGGTGACGTCACTCTCTGTCGCGAGCACTCTGTGAGCGAGACTCGCGAGCAGTTGCCAGAGTGCTATAAAAATTAGACAATTGGTTGTAAAAAAAACGTTAAAGAGATTGACTATAATGTAAGTGAATCGGGTCTGAGTGAGTTCTTTCTTTACTTATCAAATGAGTGTTTAATTAGAATATATTTTTATTGGACAAGAAGCTGGACGTTAAAGCACATTAATCCACGAACGTTTATTTAAGTGTTTATGACACGTAACCATTTCATCTTAGTGATAGAAACGTAATTAACAAAATGATACCAATATCTGTCGACTTAGGGTACTGTCGATTCAATTGAAATGGAGTAGCTTCATGCAACGTTAATGGTGTAGCCTGATTCTCTTTAAGCAGATGTGTTATTCTCATTTGCCTTAGTTATTTACATAGATATAAGTCCCTGCCTGGCTTCATGGAAATGAAGGAGAGACCGCAGCTAACGGCATTCGTAGTTGGCCTTAAAACCGCCAGAACCAGTTCGTCTGTCTTCCCGTGTTTATCCGCTAAACAAATATACACGATGCAATAATTCATTTACGGTATTTGGTATTTGTAAAGCTTTGCCAACAAAGAGATTTCACTTGATTAAAAAAATTAACTGAGTTCTAGTCCCACTCAGGTGCTGTATTTGAGTCACTTCTGGTGGCCTTTCTTAGAACTTTTAGCATGTTAACCTAGTTCTTTGTTGAGTAGTTAGTAGAGTAGACAGCAGATGTATAAGCAGCACTTTGAGTCTTGGTTTGACACTGGTTGTCTCTCATCGCCCTGTTATGTCTCTCCGTCAGCCTTCTGTAAGGTAGACTCCATCACTGGCCAGCAGATTCCGAAGATTTACCCCCACAGTAACTGCAGCACAGCTTTCCTGTCCTACCTGTTCATTTTACCTCTTGAGGTCACCAACATGGGCGACCAACATAAGCACTAAAGTCCATCATCCATCACTGATTTTGATATTACTCCGTTGGGTTAATTTTTAAGTTTTGATTTATTTACTCGGGCATGGCACATTGGCTCTGTGGGTATCAGTGCTGGTCTCATACCTCTGGAATTGTGGGGTCAGGTCCTGCTGTAGCTTTGTGTGCTAGCATGTTTACACAGTGTGTTTCGTCCTGGTTCTCCTGTTTTTTCCTCCGAAGTCCAAAGACTCATAGTACGGGTTTCTTAGTTTTCCTAAATAACGCTTAGATTATGACTGGACTCTGTGGTGGACTGGCTTCCCACCCAGGCTGTACTGGGGCTCATGCTTTACACTTTGTGAGAGGATTCATTCTTGCCGTTTGCCTGCATTGGACAAGCGGCTGCTGTTGTTTATGAGCCCCGACTTCACAGGCGCTGTCCGTTTTGAGTGCTGAAACCAGCAAGGAAAAGGACAGCCGGTCTGGATTTGGAGTGAGTGCTGCTCACTTAGCTGTTAGCTGTTAGCTGTCACCCGGACGCCCTCCTGGTTCTACCTTGTAGCGGCTCTTGGCTCATTTCCTGTTACTCTGCGTCGAATCACACCCTGTGAAACTTCCAGTCAGTGCAATGTAAAAGTGGGGGTCTGCCTCCTGTAAGTTTGGTGTGCTGCTAACGCTGAGCTGTCTAAACTGTTCAGTCTGAGACTATGCGCATGTTCATAATGATAGCATTGTGTAAGTATGGGCATATTGCATGTTCCCAGTATGGTATTTTTTATCACCGTGAACTGTCATGTTGTTGTAAAATGTTGATTTACTGTAGAATAAATGTTTACGGTGTGGAGTATATAGTCATTTATTGGCATATTTTATTGGTCTGTTTTATTTTTTTCTTCTTCCGTTTCCTAAATCTCAGCACTATGTATCTTGGCAGTGCATTACCTGGATTCTGTTTTATTTCCTGGAGTTTGGTTACATATTTGCATAACCCTCTAAGTGGGAGAGTGTCTGGCATGTATCCCGTGCACACCTCACGGATCCTTTTATTCCTTGGATGCAGGAATACGAACCGTTGGCTTGCCAGGAGGAGGTTGACACTGGTTACACCCGCTATTATATATTTATCTACTCACGGCCGTGACACAGACAGGGCGGCGATAATGTGAAATCTCGTGTTCCACGGCCAGTTCCCAGGCTTTTGGTTTTTTTCCCAGCATCCTACGAGAACGGGATGTAAATGTCCGGTTCCACGAGGTCACCAGAAATCTAGTCGGTTGAGATGTTACAGGGCTGGTTTTCTTTTTTTTGTCACTTAGTCTGAATGAAACCCTGAACCTTTTTCGCAGAAATGCAGTTTTCACAGACACCTTTATGACGGGAATCCAGGAAGCGATGCCTGATTAACTGCTCCTGCTCCTGTGGAGTATAAAGACTTGGGCTGCATATTGGAGATCCTGTAGTTCACACATGAGTAGTTCATCGCATTGAAGTACCATACACAAGCTACTGGTGTATCTAATTCCTCGGATCCCTATCTTCTTGTGAGAGGTAGAGAAGACCGGTGGACCTCATTACCTGGCTCAAAACCCGACCCCCTCCCCCCAAACTCGGCAAAACAGAAGGCACAGATGCACGCTCTGCCTCAGGAGGACGGAGCCCGTGCCCTCCACCTTGTGCTCTCTGAGGTGTAAATCATGTTTTTCTCCGGGTGCAGATTGATGGATTTTCATTTCGGAAGTTTAATTTGAAGTTGCGGTTGTTTGACGGTGCCCAGAGAGAAATCTGTAGGCATGTCGGATTTTTTTTAATGCAGTTTAGAATGATCAATGAAGGGATGAACTAGGCCAAGACAGAGATGTGTCATGAGGAATACCATCATTCTGCCTGTCACACTCTGACCCATATTCACACTTAGGATGCGTTTAAATATGAGATGGCTGACCTGGTCCACCATTTTGTCGTCTGGGAGCACTGATATTATCCTGACCTTTGTTTTCTGCATTTCAGAAGCGTCATAACGCAGACAATGTAGTGAATAAAAAGAAAACCCAAGGTAAGGGATTTTCCAGATGGTGTGCTTTTATTTAAAACGATTATGATGATTCTGGATTTTGACTTTAATATTATTATTTTTATGCCCAGCATGAGAGCCTCCAGCCTAAAGTTTTCTACATAACCTATAGTATAACCTGAAAAGTACAGTAAGTAGGATTTGCCCTTCAGGAAGTCACATGTGGGTCACTAGTGCACTGTAACTCTAGTCCTGTTGTGGTGGGTTCATCCAGCATGGTGAAATAGGTTATGAAGTAACTAGGTTTCCACTGGTGACAGATGTTGCATATGAAGCATTTAAATGCGGCTTTAAATTCTGGTGGTCTCTGAGAAGATGCCAAAACTGCCTAAATTAGACTGGGCTGCACTTCATAAATAACCCTACCAACAGAAGAATCTGCAGTTCCCTGTGGTGTTCCTCATTAACAGGACTTCCTGTTAATATGTGTAACAGTGATCTGAATATTCCTTTAGGGGTCTCTTAGGAAGCATAATTTCCTGCATGGCTAAAAATAGACCCATATCTGCCTTCCCATGCCATTCCTTTGAGACATGATTGATTAACTTGTAATAAATAAACTAAAAGGACCGTGCTGATGTATTTATTTGTTGAATTTATTAAAGAACACTGGTATTGTGATTTGAGTGTAGAGCAGGCCCATCATGGATGCTGGGCCTAAAGCAGATCAGAGCACATATCCTGTGTATCTCCAACGTTTATGCTGTGACAGACGTGTTTGTTTACACCGAAATAACTCTTTCCGACTTCATTAGTGCTGAGGAACGGCGCCTGGGAGATAGTCCACTGGGAGAAGGTGAGTTGTTGGGTTTTGCCCATAGCTGGTAGCGATGGTGCGGCGTGGCCTAGTCGCGATCATGTCGCCTACAGGCGTCACTATAACCTGCTGTCAAGGTAGCTTTGCGTTTCATTTAACGTTGGTTTTCGAACCCCGTGCGCGCACAAACGCACAAAGCAGAGCCGGTTCCCGGTGTGCCACACTCTCACTGGGAGCTCCAGTGCTGAGCTGTAATTAAATTCACCGCTTGCACATTCCTGGGAAGACACCCGGCAGAGCAGCCGACCGGGACCGCGTCGGCCTTTTATCTGGGCTTTTTTGAGCACACAGTTAATTACCTTCTGTAGGGTGTCGACCCACTAATTAGAAGGTACAAAAGGAAGGGCTGACTGTTAGGTGTGGACCTCGCGTCTACGTGGCCGGTTAATCCGAGCGTAGTTTGGTAACGTCGCATCCAGCTCTTGCCTCTTGTGTCCTGCCTGTCAGCCCAAGGGAGTCCTCAGGAGGTACTAATATCCCTGAGGCTTGACTGTCTGTCCAAGGCAGGTCACAAGGATGGCGGTTTATGCAGCAATCGTTATATGTTGCCAGCTGATATCATAATTTTTTTTTTCTCATTTGGATTACTGCTGCTTTGCAATGTATGTAATGGTCCATAGTAACGAGTGTATTTCTTGCAGATAGTGGTGGGAGATATAGTTAGAATAAATGGCAAAGAGTCCGTACCTGCGGACACAATCCTACTGTCGTCCAGGTAGAGGAGCTCACATTTAGGGAGTCTGTTTCGGGGGTTCTTCCGCACTCTGGCATGTTCTGAAAAAGCGATGGTTATGGAAAGGCGAAAAACTCAAACACATTTACGTTACAGGATTTTTGATTTGCTGTATCACCCCCCCCCACCTCCCCCCCCCCCAAAAAAAAACCCATATACCCTAATGAAATTACAATTTTTTGCCTTTCGTAATTGTCACTTTTATCAGAGCAGATTCTTTCAAAGCTGCGTTACTTATACCGTGTGTTTCTCTTATTGAGTCGGCTTTCCAAAGCATATCTCTAACCTTGCCTGAGGGAATGAAAACAGCACATTTTAGGTTTTCTAGTGGTAGAATCTTTTTTCTTCCATATTACTAACCTCTCAGCCTCCCAGGCCGTATGTTCACCAGAGTGACGGCTTGGATGAGCAGCGTCCCTTCTCAGACGAGGTCTGACTAGACTCTTCCTGCTAACAAATTAGATGGCTTCTGAAAATAAAGTTGCTAAAAATAAAATGGGTGTTCTCTGTTTTCCAGAGGAGACTTCGGTCTTTGTGTCATGTTTGTTTACATGCTGCGTGTCTCCATTCCTTCAGCTTCTTGTGCTGCTTAACCTGCCCTCTTCTTCTTCGCCACGTTCCCCTTCCTCTCTCTCCTGGTGTGTTTACTAAAATAAGGTGGCGGTCGGGGAGATAGTCCGAGCCACCAATGGCGATCACCTACCTGCCGACCTCATCATCCTGTCGTCCAGGTCAGGAGCTCAGACTTCTGGCAATCCTGTGGGTACAAACACAGTTCAGGTTGGGGCTGACATCACTGACAAGTGATCATTTACTCATAGTTATTTAAGTTAGTCACATGACTGCCGTTCCACAGCGTGCCTCACCTGATGCAGACTCCTTAAAGCACACTCTTTAGCACGGATTACTGTTTCACGGTGTACTCATTTGCATAAATCAATTCATTTACTACCGCCCTGTACTGCCATCTTGTCCACACTCCAAAGCCCACTGTCTGTCCCTTTTACCCTTGTTAATTCCTTTATCTTTCTGCAATGTTATCTGCTGCCTCAAATTCTTTTTGTAATTTGACAAATAAATGTTTAGCACTCTAATCAAAAGTTGATCCATCTGCCATACTTGTTACTGAAAGACAGAAATCAGTTCATCTATTAAGATGATGGCAAAACTTGTTTCAGTGCTTTTCGGCATTGAATTATCTCAGATTAGCTATTCAATAAAACATTGATTAAAAATGATAGATTGAGTGAGTAATGTTAGTTTTTAATAGCACATTTGCCTAAAATGTTACATTTCGCATAACTATGATCCAAAAGTTACCAATTTCATTTTAACACAAAATAATCAGCACAGTTTGAGTACTGCCATCATGTCACAAGATATCTGACGGATCGGCCAGTTGCTGAATTCCTGTCTTTCCGTGTCTTTGTGCCCATGATGCTTCTTCATGAGCTTCCCACGTCTAACCTACCATGTTGCATTTAATCACTTTTCTCGACCAGTGAGCCGCATGCCATGAGTTATATCGAGACATCCAATCTAGATGGAGAGACCAACCTTAAAATCCGACAAGTGAGTTTTTGAAATCCATTCTCCCGTCTCTGACATTTATTAACTGTCTTTTTATTGCCCCTCTTTCTTTCTCTCTGTCTCTATTTATATATTTGTGTGTGTGTGTGTGCGTGCGTGTGTGTGTGAAATATATAAATGAAACTGTGGCACTGCTAATGGGTCCGACATTGTTTATTACAAGAATCTATGACACTGTTGACACATCAGTGCAGTGGCGCCCCCCCTCAGTGGAATATATCAATGTATACCACGGCTTTGGTGAATAATATTTTCTTATCGGTTCAGAGATGTTGCGTGGATGTTGATTTTTTTTTACTTGTAACTGCACAGATAGTTCCGGTGTCCTAATAAACGTTTTATATTAATGCATTTTAATACTTTGTTAAATATGTTGATATAAAAACCAGTGTGACTTTTTACTCACAAATAAGCAGTCATTCTTATCGGCATAAATTTCCCTGATCTGTCTGTTGATGGTTTCTATGGAAACTTAATGGATTTGCTGCTCCCAGTGAGTAGTCTGACCAGGTGTTCTATCATTACAGAGAGCACATTGAAACATTATTAAATGGTAATTGAAATAATTTCCTTCTGGAAAATTAACTGAGACTAGTTTTTTCAATTTTTTGTTCATTTGCTGTGGTATATCGAGGTGTAAGGTTCTACAAAAATAATCAACTGCGCATTATACCAAGTTGTCGCTGATTTATTTTCATAGAATCACACACCTCATCGTGGTTTTTCTCTTGTGTGCGTACGTAAGCCATAATCTGACTAATAATTAACATCTGTTAATTGGTCGTGTGACCCAGAGTCTGATTTTCTGAGAGTTCCTTCCGAGGTTAGTTTGGCCTCTGCATCCAGAGGAGGATGGTGATGTGTGACCCATGCTAGTCATGCTGCCACGCTATGCCCCCCAGGGCCTGCAGCTGACTGCGGAGTTTAAGGACACAGAGAGCCTGGCGAGGCTGACCGGCCGTATGGAGTGTGAGAGTCCCAGCCGGCACCTCTATGAATTCGTGGGGAACATCCGTCTGGAAGGTCACAGGTATGGGGGCCTGTTTGGTTTAGTTTTTCGACAGGTCACAGCTGGGGCACTTCAGCTCTGAGAGAGTCAGAGATCTTCAGAACTGTTTATTCCCTCCTCCTCCTCCTCCTCCTGCTGCTGCTTCAGGGTTTCAAAACAGCTTCTTAAAAACAGTCTATCAAGCAGACCTTGAGACCTTATTCGTGTGCTTCACTCATGCTAGTACTAAACAGCAGCCTTATTATAGTCACGGTTTTTTTAGCAGATGTGTTGTCCGTGGTGTTCCCCCCCGCCTTGTGTCCCGAGTTTCCTGTGATAAACACCATTGGACGGTTGTACAAAACACTTTAAGTTAAGATTTTCCTTAAAGTCCGAGTCAAGGTTTCCTTAAAATATAATCAGTACAAAACACCCTTAAGTCTTCTATTTAAGGTTTCCTTAAAATGTTCACTTAAGTTCAGTTTTTCCCTTATCTTGGTTTATACTTAAGGAATCGCTTAAAGTTCCCTTAATGGCTGCACAAAAGACCTTAGCAATGAAGGTAAGGAGAAAAAATTAAGGTTCCTCCAACGGTATCTGAACTGCAACATGGCTGGTTTATGGTGATAAATGAAGAAAATGAACACATCCTGAGGAGCATCCTGTGACTGGGAGTCCCTAATGAATATGATTAATGGTGATCAATTGATTTTACCTGACAGACAGTCAATTTATGGTTTTATTTATATGGCCCACGATGATATGTTTATAATGCATTATTAAATCTGGCCAGCAGATTGACTTTTCGGTTTCTCAGAAATAATAGTGATGTAACATCCCACTGATAGGTGCTGGCAAGTTTCACCCTGGGCACTGGCCATATTAGACAGAAGTACATCAGTTATGGAACAAATTTTCCAATTCAGAAATACGGGGACACATGCAAAAATGCATTTAATGTAACAGAACCATAATCCTGTCTGCTCATTTTTCCTTCCACTACTTCTTTTTTCATAGTACTTCCATATCTTCATCAAAGCAATTAAACTGGAGGTGATAATAGGTGTCATGAACAGGCGTGAGTGCACACAAACAAATGGTCTCTATGGAAACTGCACAGATTTACTGCCGTAAAATGTCTTTCAATGCTGTAAATTCGTTAAGGTTTTTCCTTAACTAAGGAAACCTTTTAAGGGATTTTGTGCAACACTTCTAAATAAATCCCTCAGCTAAGGAGAAATTAAACCTTAAGTGTCACACTTAAGGTGTTTTGTGCAACCAGTCACAGGCTTGCAGTGGATAAGCAGTTATGGATGGAAAGAAATTAAACAATGTCCATCCATCCATTGTCCAACCCGCTTATCGTACTGGGTTGTGGTGGGTCCAGAGCCTATCCCAGAGTCAATGGGCACGAGGCAGGGAATAACCCTGGTCGGAGGGCCAGCCCATTGCAGGGCATGCACACACGTGGGCAATTTAGCAAATTCAATCAGCCTCAGCATGTCTTTGGACTGTGGGGGGAAACCAGAGTACCCGGAGGAAACCCCACGACAACATCATGCAAACTCCACACACGTGTAACCCAGGCAGAGACTTGAACCCAGGTCCCAGAGGCGTGAGTCAACAGTGCTAACCACTGCACCACCATACCACCGCATTTACCAACGTAGCAAATATAAATTCATTATTGCTGCGACCTTGTAATACATCTAAGACAGATAGTATTTGCCAGTATTGCTTGGAAAACGGGTATTGAAGAAGCTTAAGCTTAATGGCATGTTGCTGCAGCAGAAGGGATGGAATGCTCTATCAGGAATTCCCCCAGGTTGGCTTTCTGAAAGGTAATAAATGAAAACTGTGCCTTTTCGGTCCCAGGTGCAGGTTCCGCTGCCTTATCATGTGCACTGTCAGCCGAATACAAAATCGGATACCCTAACGATCGCACTATGAATCCTCCTTATGGACTTGGATTGCGTCCATGAATCAAGGGAGTCCTCAAAGCCTGCGCACTAGTGACTGCAGTGCTCTGCTCCGTCCTCGTTTTATAATTTTTCTGGTTCTAGATTATTTCTGTTTAGTTTCGTTAGTTTGCCCGCTCTGCCCATCTCGTGTGGGTTTCCCCTGGGTGTTTCTGTTTCCTCCTGCAAACAGTCTGGCTTACTGGCAGATTACCCATAGTGTATGATGGTGTGTCCGTGCACGCGGCCTGTGAATGACTGGCATCCCATCTGGGGGTTTACCCCAGCCCCGTAAGCTCCCTGGGATAGGCTACAGGCCCCCTGCAACCCTGATCAAAATAGGCGGATGGAAGATGGATGGTAGTCTATAATTATCGCAGGTCTGTTTTGTTACTGTTACTTTAGAACATATTGTGGCTTAGAGGTGAGCCAGGGGACCACTATATTCAGCAGCAGAGTGGAGTCAGTGCATCTATTTGAATAATACCGGTGCTGCAGTAAAGGCCTATGATAAGGTCAGAAGGACCTGCTTGTTTAGATATGTCCTGAAGGGAATTCTTCAGGGAGGCTTGCTAGAGACGGACTTTGGAGTTTCGGTTTCAGCAGAAAGATGAGTAAATAAGGTGCTGGCAGGGAGCCGTCTGTCCCTCTGACGTGCATCTGCGCCTCGCTGCGGTTTTTTGGCTCTGCTCTGGGCTCGTTTCATGGGATGCCTGAGCGCTCGGTTCCCCGCCTCGTCTCTCGTTTGTAGGCTGTGTGTATATCAGTCTCCCAGCTTCTGCCCGGATGTTCTGCTCACTTTGACAACTCGCTGGCCGAAAGCCAAATTCAAAACTTTGACTCACCCAGCAATGCATCCTTATGTCTAAATTATGTTTTCCCCCTTTAGCAACTGATGTCCAGCCCTGATATAGCTTAAATACTGAGTAGCCTCCTGTAAGCAATAAGCTGTAATGTTCCCCCAGGGCTGCAGCGTTGAAAGGCATTGCATTGATTGAGGAGAGTGTAGTAATACACTATATCTTTCTGTGTTGGAGTAAGCATTTCCCCATCTGCACTGTTCTGAACAATCACTTACACGTGCCCCTTCTTTGCTTCAGTCCAGTGCCTTTAGGTCCAGACCAAATTCTACTGAGAGGTGCCCAGCTGAGGAACACGCAGTGGGTTCATGGCATTGTGGTCTACACCGGACATGACACCAAACTCATGCAGGTATAAGCCCAGCTTCACGGGGGTCGGAGGGATTCTACCTCTGGCTGAAACTGAAGTTACAACCTCATCCACAAAGTGGTGTGTCAGAGATTTACCTGCGTTTGAGTATCAAATGGAGCCTCTTGTTATTAAAATGTTAACAGACTGTATGTTATAAACAAGGCAGAGGTATTAATATTAAAGGGGACGATTCCTGCAAATTTTTAAGATGCTTTTTGGTTAAACTTAAAATATCCGGCTCTGTTATCCTTGGATGGAGAAAAAATGATGACCTTTTGAAACATTTTGATTTGGATGACAGTTGTCGTGCGGTATAGCCCTTTTGTCCATGCCGTAACCAGGTTTAGGCTTTTACTCTCTGTCTTTGGCTCCCAGAATTCCACCCGGCCTCCCTTAAAGTTGTCGAATGTGGAGCGCATCACCAACTTCCAGATCCTGGCCCTTTTTGGCTGTCTACTGGCCATCTCCCTGGTGTGCTCTGTCGGCCAAACCATCTGGAAGAGCCAGTATGGCGATGGTGCCTGGTACATGAATCTGAACTGTAAGTGACTGGGCCACACATGCTTCACTAAAAAGCCCAAATGTCCCCTGTACACCCACCCCTTGTTTTGCGTAATGTCTCCCTACGTTTGGTTTATTCAGTTCCTCAGTGTTCATTTTTGCTGCTGCTGATGTTGTCCTTATGTTGCATTATTATGACGTATTACCATTCCGGTAAACACACGTAGGAAATGCTGCCAGCTTCGGTCGAAGGGCACATTTCCCGCGGGAGATAAACGTGCACAACATCGAATGAAACCGTTGAACGTTTTGGCATCACTGTGGTCTCGTTTCATTCTAATGTTTGGTCTTTGTTTTCTTTGTTGTGTGTGGTTTTTGTCCCCCATCTAACAGCTCCAGGTAATGGTGGTTTTTAAAGCTTTGGGCCCCCCCCTCAACCCCGAATGCTGATTCCCTCAGCCCCCTTGTTAACCCCCCACCCTTCTGTCGTGCAATCAAACCTCCTTATTTTGCTGCCCCACTTTGGAAAAAACTGGCACTGTTGACCACATACATTGGCAACTATAAAATATCACTTCAAGGTATCATACTTTGCAAAACCATTTTTTCGCATTCAGTTAATTTCTTCTCTTTTTGTTCTTTGTCCCTGGTTTTTTTTCCCAAACATACAAGTGATGTAGCCCAAGGGACCAGTGTTGACATTTTCCAAATGTCTCCTCTGCCTTGCTTCCTTGACTCTGTTGTTTTTTTCTGGTGTTGTGTATTGTGGAAGAGGCTCTGGATTGTGCATCAAATCCATTGAGCAAATCCCAGTTAATACTGGAAAGCCATTTCTCTCTAAGAAACTGAAGAGAAATACTTATTATGCTTATTATACTTATTATAGCAGTGTTTCCCAAACTGGTCCTCAGGGACCCACAGACGGTCACATTTTTGCTCCCTCCCAGTCCCCTGCCAGACAGTCCACATTTTTGCTCCCTCCCAGTCCCCTGCCAGATAGTTCACATTTTTGCTCCCTCCCAGCCCCCTGCCAGACAGTCCACATTTTTGCTCCCTCCCAGCCCCCTGCCAGACAGTCCACATTTTTGCTCCCTCCCAGCTCCCTGCCAGACAGTCCACATTTTTGCTCCCTCCCAGCTC
>JAODLC010000015.1:394595-411686 GCA_026781145.1 Hippopotamyrus pictus
TTATGAAGGTGCACTGAATGTTCTGTGAATGCATTATGAAGGTGCACTGAATGTTCTGTGAATGCATTATGAAGGTGCAGCTAGTATAAAGCGCTATCCCCAGTGTTTTGTCGGAGCATATGGAGAGACTTGATAATGTTTCTATAGACTGCACATCACTTCAGGGGACATTTATCAGAGGTGCACATTTTATTTCCATCCCCCACATAATTTGTCGTGCTGAAAGTGTAAAGTGCACATGTGCTTTATTCTACATTCTACTGTTCATAACCAAGCTAACATCTCTGTCAAACTCCATTAAGGGGCCTGATATGACTCGGCAGCAAGTCAAGACAGGAAACCCTCAGGGTACCAATAGATGAAGTACTGTACTGGCTTTTCCCGGCTGTCATTAATCCCCGTGGACATGCTCTGAAATGGGTTGAATGCAGAAGAAAAAGTTATACTGACATTGTAGTGTTCGATTTTTTATAATTTTGTTTCTCACCTAGAATTTCTCACCTGTCAGCTTTTAATGACACATTTATGGGCCACTCATAACAGATTATACATGTACAGCATTTCGTTAGTTTATTAGGCAAATGTACAATCCGTTACCAAAGATAATCAGTTATAAGCATTTGTTAAATTAAAAGAAAAAGTAATGATGGTGAAACTATCTGGCTACTGTGAAACCTCTGTTTTTATACTTTGATGTAATTATTCCCATTTTGGTTTTTTGTTGCTATAGAACCAGCTGTTTGTAGATCTCTAGCTGGGTGTCATTTTTAATGTGCCTGCCTTCCCTCTTCTAGGTGAAGTACATCTTCTCAGACAAAACCGGGACCCTAACCTGCAACGTGATGCAGTTCCTGAAGTGCACCATCGCAGGAGTGACCTATGGGTGGGTATGGACTGAATGGCTTGCTCCCCTTTCCTCCCCCCCCCAGCTACCGTACCTCATGGCATCTGCGTCGCTGCTTTCTGGAAACCTTTACTGTAGATATCTGAAAGTTGAGGTTCATGCAGAATGACGTCCGTCTGTGGAATTATGGAGTTTTTTTTATGTTTTATCCCTGCTGGGTTGAGTTTGAAAGTGGGCTTTACATTAGATCCATTCAATAAATGTGTGTTTTGTAATTAGCAGCGACTTTTGGTAAATGGCTTTGATCTCGTGTTATGGGGTTTGGACTCCAGCCTCCGGCAGTGAGGACCAGACCATGTTCACCTCCCTTCATCCCAGCGTTTAGCTCTGCTTGGATTGACAGCTGTGTTCCTCAGGTTAAACGTGAAAAGCAGGACCCACCCCTCAAAGAGGTGTCTCCTCATTGGTCCTGGACTGGTGTAGCAGGCCTAATGTGTGGCAAAGCAGGGGAACGTGTTTGTAAGCAGGCTGCTGGTTTCTCCTATGCAGTACTCCAAATAAACTCACTTGTGTTCTCAGGCCAGTTCAATTCAGTTAAATTCTGCCTTATTGTCATTATGGTATGCTGAGGTTCATTTATGATGAGAAGTGCCTTTTGACTCCTAGAGCTTAGAGTTTAAAATACTACAATAGTAGAATAACAAGTAATTAGATAATAGAACAACCAATAGAATAACGAGTATATAAAACAGGCATTACTGTATGTCCCCGGGTATGAACTTAATAGTATAAAATGCTCTGTGCCTGAGATCGGAAGGTTGCTGGTTCGAGCCCAGCCTCGGCGCGGTAGTCACGTCTGTGGGCCCTTGAGCACGACCCTTAACCCCCAGCTCCGTGGGTGCTGCTGCAGGTGGCTGCCCTTCACTGCCCCAGCTTGCTGTTGCCTACATGCGTGTCCGTGTGTCATGGGGAGCATGATGGTGTAGGCGAGAAGAGAAATTCCCCATGAGCGATCAATGAAGTGTCATTATTATTATTATCATTATTGGTAGAACGGTAAGGCATAAACATTGAGTTCCTTAAACAGCTGTAATAGGTAATGAATATATCAGCAGATTTGTGGATGAGTACAGTACAGTATTTAAGTGCAGTGCAGCATCTGGAGATGGTGGTCAGGAGCAGGGAGATCGCTGGGGGGTCCGAGGTTGGGTTGCACAGTTTGTCTGATAGTGATACTTTAGGTCCAATGCACATGCATGCAGTAAGGATACGCCTGTTAAAGCCAAACTCTACATGTCTGCGCAAACTGTGCAGGTGCCCTTCAGCTCTGATCCCCCTCATTCACTGGTTAGTTTACCACAGATGGAGTGTACGAGGGAACTATTTCACTCAGGCGGGCTGGGAGCCAGCAGAGCTTCGGAGATTTGTCCTTGTTTTTTTCACCGAGGAGCTGAAACCTGTGTGCTGGCACACTGAGAACTGAGCTTCGCCTAACGAACGACATGAACCCCTCGGAGAATACGCGCCCCCGTACGAGCCATTGATTTGTCCGTTCAAAGGCCTTCTCAGAATCCCCGGAGTTTGCAGAACCCATTTTTTTTGTGGACGGAGACAGTGAGAATTGGGACGTTCTCTGAAGATAAATGTCCCCCCCCCCCTCGCTGCCTTCATGAATATGGATGCCTTGTGTTGTTCTGTGTGGCGGTTTCGGAGACCAGAATCGGGCCCTGATGGAATTGGGCCAAGGGGTCTTGGCAAGTGTACCAATGTCATTGCCCCCTTCAGAAAATGAAGAAGAAACAAGTCAGATGGACTGCTATTTATAGAGTTTATCACTAGAGGTGCAGAAATACCCACCAGATGAGCAGCTCCCACAAAGCACTGCATGCAGAGTTTATTATTTTTCTTCATCTAATGAGGTAACCAAGTATTGTGACTGCCTGTATGTGGATGGGGATGGGTGGGCTGCAGGGTGGGGGGTGCCCAGCCTGTCTATATATAAGCAGGAAGGCCAGGCAAGGTGGGTTTAAAAAAGGCTTCATTAGATTTCACTTCCGTTAAATAGATGGTGCTGACAGGGCCTTTCCTATTGTCAGCATGGTTTTTTTCATAGACTTTGTGGCAGTTCAGCAGGTAGCACTGTTGCCTCACGTCTCCAGAGTCATCTGTTCATATCATGTGTTCATATCTGGTTTCCTCCTGCTGTCCAAAGACATGTACTTAGTGCCTAACTGCCATCTTTAAATTACTTGTTGTGTGTGTGTTCTGTCTCTGCTATGATGCGTTGTCACCTTCGAATGAGGCATCCCTAAGACCGCAGGGGGGTGTTTGACTATATTTGACTTGATTGTTTAATTGTTCAGAGTGACATTTGTGGTCAGTACTCCCTGCGCTGAATACGGAGAACAGTGAGAGTGTCCAAATTCCATGCCACATCAGGGAATGCCCTTTTCTTTCAACATAAGGGAAATATTCTGATGTATGTGCCATAGGTGGCGATATGAGGCAGTGTGGGTGTGAAGCATTTCCAGTTCACTCCGTTTGATTTTTAACTCCAGTGCGTACTAGTCCTTCCCAGCGTTAAAGACAAACATAATTAGGGAGGATTAACGGTGGGTCCAATCCAGTTCCAGCTGTATGTAATTATTTGCCTCAGACATGTGGGCCCCCCTGCAGAGGAAGACGCCATGATGACAGATTCTGGGTGACAGTCTTGTCTTGGAGTGCAGGGACGGGCGGCCCCGCTGTACTTCAGGCGAGATAAGCGCCTTCGGTCTGCCACGGCGGGCAGATAAAAGCGAGCGCCATGACTAATCCAAGCTGAGAGACAAAACAGACGTTTTTTTTTCTTTCCAATCTTTCCACATGCGCCCAACCCTCCTTCACACCCACATGTATTTAAGTATGCTGTCAGCGGATTAATTTGTCTTCCCGCCTAAATGCTTAAACTGCAGTTTTTTTTTTATGTAAGTGTAATCCACTTTAAGTGCCCTTGTTGGCTTCCCTTTTCTCCCCCGCTGTGCTCTGTACGCTGGTCATCGTTCGCTCTTAGAGCTTTTTCAGTTTTGGCAGAGTGAAGATTCCCCTGTTTTCTGTCAACAGGTTCAGGTTCTGTGCTTTTTTTAGCCTAATCTGTCCCTTTGATCTTTGTTTTTGTACATCCCTTAATTAATGAAACACTGAAAGTGTGGAATTTTCGCAATCATCCCTGAAGTAGAGAGATGTTGTGGAGTAGTGGATCTGAGACTCCAATATACTGCTTTATCCTTGAGTTGGCTTAATTTCCATTCATTTCCCATAAGCATAATTGTGTGCGTGTATGTGTATGTATGTATCTTGCTTTGCATTACACTCTCTCTCCTTTTTATACTCTGCTCTCAACACAAAGTCATGTTCATGTAGCTGAGGATTATAGTTATCCAGAGGATGACTGGTAAGATTGCAGGGGTTTTCTGGCCTTCCATTTGGATTTACTTTTGCTGCTTTGCATTATGGGAAATGTGATACAAAGCATACCTGCTCTGCAGTGTTGTCTTGGTGTTTGTCACACAGTATCATGTGGTTTCCTGTAGTGTAGTATTTCCTTATGTGCTTGTAGTGCTTTTGTTTACATCAGCAATTGCAGGTGTAGCATGCATTACTGCATAAGAATGGACTGAAAATATTGCCTTGTGGGTCTGCATGTATGTTGATATCAACATTTCCTAGATCACAGATGGTGTCTTCTCAAGCACGGCATAAATGCTCTGCATGAATTGAATTCTATAAATTACTATGACTTAAAACTATAAACATTTTCAAACTATAGACATATAAGCACCAGCATGTAAGCACCTGCTCTTATAGTTTGGGCAGAAGGGTTGCAATGTATGGGAAATGCACTAGAAGTTTCTCTTCAGCATTTCTGAGTGACAAATGATATGAGGATGAAGGTTCTGTGCTGCAGTTAGAGTAGAAGCCCCTTACAGAGGTATGAATGCTGTTACAGAAACCCAAGGCAAACATTACTGTCCATATGTCTAGAATAACTTTTTTTTTAGATTCTGGATAGGTACAGTTATAGAATACTCCAGGAATGTTGTGGCATTCTTTTCAACGTCAAGAAGACTGCATTCTGTAATGTCAAGTGGAGCGACCGAGATTATCTGCCATAACAGGCTTTGATCTATATTGCACCGCAACTAGTGTCTGTCCGCATTTTATGTTGGATCTGAGGCCTTAAATAGCACAGCCTGGCATTCTGTGGAGGGTGGATTTTAATTAGCGTTCAGTTGACCCCTGAAGTACCAGGTGGCTTACTATCCAAGTAATTGCTACAGTGAGTCTTTTAAGAGCAGAGGTTCAGTGAAGCAGCTCCTCTCCGCCTCTGTCAGTAACGCCTCCCGCTGATGACTTTGGCTGCTGAGCTGCCAATCCTAGTGTGGTGATTACTGTACCACCCGGAGTGTGCTGTGACCTCACCAACAGTAATCCTTGCCCAGCTTACCGCCCAGAATCCTCTAGCTCGGGACCTGGTTTTAGGCGCAAGTCACATCACCAACTGTGGTGTGGCCTAATGTTTAGGGAGATTGAGAAACACAACGGGAGCAAGGTTCTTCTGTCTCCTGAATATCACTGAAAATCCACAATAGGACCTAGGCGTGTTTTAGATGTCTGGAAGACCAGTACTGTTTCAAACATGATCTGAGTTTGACGAATTTAAAATTCCTGAGGAAATTTTCAGTCTGTATATGTATCAGTAGGACAATGAGTAAGCCTTTTTAAGACATGCTGTTGTTATTGCTTAAGAAAACAGTTCAGTTCAGGTTCAAGTTCCCAGCCTCTCCACATGCACAAGTATAATTGCATAGTACTTGATCTCAGAATGAGTTCCAGGCACATTTTCAAGGGATAGCTGTGTGAAACCATTGGAGCTTCTGAATCTGCGGTCTGTGTCCCTGCGGGGGCTATGGGGAAACTGCGCATGGAGCTGGGCTCGTGTGTGCTTTGAGCAGTTAACACTCAGTGTATGCTAATATGTCCTTGTCAATTGTTGGCAGGTATCAAACGTTGCAGACCCCGCATCTTCTCGTGCAGCTTTGCTTTGCCCCCTTGATGGTGAACAGGCCTTCCAGTGTGGGGGATTCTTGATCCTGCTTATGTGGGGGTTTCCAGGTTTCTGTTAAAGCGCACGAGGCCCCTGAGCTAAGTAGGCCACAATGCATGTGACAAGGAAGAAAACCAACTCTTATGCAAACGTTGGTTTTCGTCAACATTCTGCCGTCTAGACTTCCAAGAAGCAGCATTTTTCAGTTAGTTGTTTCCAGATCATCATACCAGGGAATCAGATTGTTTACGGGAGACAGCCGGTCTGTTATAATATTTCTGATTTTGACCATTTGTGTTTTTAGACTGTCCCATTTTTCCATTTATTTATACCGTTGCATGGAAAAGATTCTGAAATCCTGTTGCAAATGCAATCCCCCGTAACAACACATTTACCTGCCGATGAAAAACGATGACCTTGACGTGGAACAAGCCAGTCTCTTGTGGTCATGATCCAGCTTCTTATTTATTTTTTGCTAATGAGCCCTGAAAAATGGGTTTAGAGCTTTGAGCTCCCATGTGGTGGCCTGACGTTTCTTCACCTCCATGCCTGTTCAGCAGGAACAGTGCCAGCTCTGCTGATGAGATGGGATTCAACGACCCCAGCCTGCTGGAAAACCTCCAGAGCGATCATGTGAGTACCGCCATACAAGTCCAGGCTGCTCGTATTGAGTCCACACACCAGATCCATTTTGGTTTGGTTGACAGGACTTGACCGCATAAAGCAGGATCATAGTCATTAACATATAATTGTATGTATGAAAGCCCGGCATACCGTCTGTGCTGCATACGATTGTCATTGTCACTGTCACCTTCATGTTCACCTTCCCAAACATCTTAGGTGTATCCAGTTTGCCCTATACTTTCTCACATGCTGTTGTATGGGATTCTGCTTCCTCTGTTTCCACCATCTCCTAAGCAGCCAGTGAGCACATGAACATGGCTTTAAGATCACAGTCACTGTCGATTTTATGTGGAGCATTTACTAAACAATTTTTACATGCATTTGAGAACACATACAGACCCTATTGGAACAGTTCTTCATGCATTCCTATACTAAGATCTTAATTTGGGTGCCTACCCACGATTCTGAATGAACTGCGGAATGCATGGTCTTCAGCCCTTTTTTGTTGCTTTCCGGGTTTTGCAACAAATCTGAGTCTGGGCTATAGAGTCTCTGGGCTATAGAGTCTCTGGGCTATAGAGTCTCTGGGCTATAGAGTCTTTGGGTTACCCTTTTCCTGATAAGCAGCACCCCTACATCCAAAGTTTGTCTTGGTGGTACCCTAAGTTTGGAATATTTACCATCTCTGTCCGTTTGTTTATTCCCTATCTGCTCCTAATATAGAGGAGAGAAACGATGTCAATATCGAATTCCACCAGAAGGATCAGCCCAGTCAGAATCGCGTGGGCTGGTCCTCCCTTGGGCACTCCTTGTCACCATGTCCCTTGTCAGCATATGACAGCGACGTATTCCTGACCACAAGATCTGCCCACAGAGGCCTTGTCAAGATGCTAAGTCGTGTCGATCACTTGTATGCTGTCCACTGTGGTTAGGATTCCGAGTGACGTCTCTGCTGGGGGGTCCTGGGTATTTTTATGTTTCTCTGTTTTGCGTCACACCATAAATTCTTCAGCATCAACATCTGCCCTGGCCACCCCTGTTGCGGCCGTATCCTGTCACCATCCACTTCTGTAAACTGCTGTGACCTAAATCAAACGAAGAAACTGCAATCAGCGCAGAAAGACTTCATTAAATTTACCACATCTTTTGGATGCAGCACAGCGAAACTCTGCATTGAGACTGAATGTGCTGTTCAGATTCACACATGAAGAGCTCACAGAAAGTCTTGGGTCGCTTGCTTAATCCTGTAAAAATTTTGCAGGTTTATTAGTTTCATAACAAAAGTCCATTGACGAGCAAAGTTTAACATGTCTGTATATATCTTCCACACATTTTTTTTCAATTGAGTGTCATAATTTCTTTTGACTGACTCATTCAGTTCTGTTCATGCCATTTATGTTATTAGTTCCAGTCACTGGCTTCCAAAGGGATACTAAACACACGTTTAGTCTTTTGTGTTATTGCAAAGGTGTTACTAATTAAAAAAACACCAAATGAAACTGTTTGTCAATGAACTTTTCAACTCACAGCAGCCCTTTAAGCACTACAATTTGGGTGTCAGTTTATTAATACTTGAATATTTTTTTAAAACTACTGGTTGTTTGTAATGTTATATATAATGTATATGGAGTAAATGAATGAAGTGATGATTTGTGTTAAAACAATACATTTGCAATATTTTTGCTAAATTAAGTAAGTGTCCCAAACGTTTATGTGAGACCTGTACGTAGAGCATTAAGTACTTGGTTTATAGGGTCCTTGATATATTTGCTTGTAATCTTTATACTTTTCCAGTTGTATTATAGATCTGTCCTGGTCTCTCTACAGCCCACTGCCCCTGTCATCTGGGACTTCATGACCATGATGGCTGTGTGTCACACCGCTGTCCCTGAGCGAACCGACGACGGCATCGTCTACCAGGCTGCCTCTCCAGGTGCGTTGGTCCAACGCTCATATACCATCACAGGCCTCTTCAGCTCACAGATCTTCATCTTGGCTGTGGTCCATGTATGTGAGTCGAAATGATGGCTAAGATTGGGGATTAAATTCAGAGCCAATTGAACTGTCTTTTGGTTCTTGATTGACTGATATAGCTTTTAAGACGTTGACCATTTAATATTGACCTTCATCCTGTTTTTCTTACGTTTGTTTTTGTTTTTGTACTACACTGCTTGAGTATATTAGTCAACGAGTTTAAGTTTAAGATCTTCTTGTAATA
Source organism: Hippopotamyrus pictus (assembly GCA_026781145.1). NCBI lineage: Eukaryota > Metazoa > Chordata > Actinopteri > Osteoglossiformes > Mormyridae > Hippopotamyrus > Hippopotamyrus pictus. The sequence continues at coordinate 403,368 of JAODLC010000015.1, forward strand.
TTATATCATATTTTCCTCAAGAGAAACTGTTTAGCTTATGAAAAGCTGTAAAGGGTGGTACTCTTCCCTTGGGTTTAAAGACTCCGGTCAAAGAATGTTGCACTTCCTGGTGAGTGTTATTGTGCTAAAGGAGAACGCGCACATTAGCCGCGCTCATTTCTCTTATCCCTGAGGTGCTCTGGGCATTTCATTAAAACTCTCAAAGCTGATTAATTATGAAAAATGAAACCACTGGCTTAGCAAGTTCGATGGGGTAATTTCATCCATTAAAAATTAAGGAGAAGGATGTCTTATTCTTCTGATTGTCTTTATTTTTTCCATTTTTATCCTAGTTTAATTTGCTTTTACACAGCTATCTTCTGTTTCATTACATGGGTCCAGTGCTTTCATGTTTGCATGTGTCTTATTGCAAGGCCCAGGTTCCCAAAACTTAGTAACACAGTGTCTAGTAGTCCAGAGGTGTGTCATTGCCTATAATCTGATAATTGCTTATTGAGGCTGGCAACGCTGCTTTGTGTAACCAAAAGTTGGACAACTGGTTTTTATTGAGATGCACCGATTGTATCAGCCAACTGTCTGTGTCGGTTGATACAGCAACAATTGGCCATTGGGTAATGGTTAAAAATCAGCCGATATTTACCGCCAATGACTCCCTTTAAAATGGTGACCCATATTGTTTTGCATACCCACGTACTAAAAACAAAACAAAAATGTCTGCTGTGTGGAATTATTTTCATGTTTTTAGAAATGCATTTTGCAAACACCTCTCTGCTGAAATTTCACGAGGTGAATCTGCTAATACACATTTCAACGCCACAGATTTGGAGAGACAGTGAAGAGTATGAAGAGTTTCTGAAAAACAAATCCGTTCCAGTAATGAAAATTGCCGTACTGCCGTACAACTGCAGTCCGTCAGTAATGCAAGCCTTTGATAGCAAAAGAAAATTTAGTGCCTGCAATGCAAAATCAAGAGATATTACTAGGAAAATTCTAGAGTTTATCACACTTGATTATCAGCCCTTCTTTGTTATAATTGTTAGAAATATATAAGATAAATAGTTCTGATATACAGTGCTCTGGGATTGTTGTTCTATGCCAAAGTTGGTGTTTTCTTACCAAAAAATAAATACTTTTTTTATAATTTTGGAATGTAATTAATTTATTTTTACATTTATTTGGGTGGAGTGTCCTTTTAAACTTATTTAAGCAGAAGTAATAAATACTTTCAAGTAATCAGTATTTGTGAAATAATCAGCATTCAGTATTGGCCAGAATTTCCTTACCGGTGCATTACTAGTATTTTATCCAAAGGAGGAAAACTCAGAATGTTTGAAATAGTGTTTAGGCAGAATATCATCCACTTGTCTCTCATTGTACAAATATAATTACACAGCAGCCAAATATTGGGTTTACCCAAATACCCTAATTTAAATGTTTAGTTTGCATCCAACAAACCAGGCCATTTGGTCACTCAATGGGAACCTGTATGTTCTTGTCGTTGGCAGCTAATGTCATTAGCTTTCCATGTGGCCATCCTGATTTGTATTTCAATATTCCCAGAAATTGTCAGAAAATATGCCATCTTTGGTGGGGGGGGGGCTTTCAGTGTTAATAGGAAGGAGTGAGCATCTTGCCCCATCGAATGTGTTAATGTCACAAACCACTTAACGACTCGCCTTGTGCAAGTTCCAGTGATGCAAGGAACGGGACATGTGGAAAGAAGAAGTTATGACCATAGTGATAATGTATTGCTTAGGTCGTAGATTATCTGGTTGTTCTTGGAAACAGTTTGTGTTGTCTTCTGTGTGAGTCCTGTTCGGATCTGGGCTAATTGTTACATTTATCTGTTTTGACTGGTTCAGCTCAATGCAACCCACAGAAATGCTGAAGACTAATGTTTGCATCACGGAATAAACATCCTCATTGCGTTTCCCTCCCTCTCTCACACGAGCATGCAGGCACACAGCTATCTTTGGTAAAGGGCAAGGCCCACTGCACCCCCACGCATGCAGGAGCTGAGTTACGCATGTGAAATACCAGACGGTGGATCTGGGTTAGATGGCCAAGGCCGCCGACAGCAGGCGGCTCACAAACACTCATAAACGGACCGAACACAGTTTGCCTTGTGCTTCTGTGGGCTGTGATTTTTAACGGATTATTCAAGTGAATGAGATCAAGCCTATTGACAGACGAAAATTAGTTTGTGAAATATAATCCAGGTATAACATATCATGACATGACTAGAATGTAGTACATTAGATTATATGGTCTATGTAAGTTACACAGTTTAATAAATTTAAAGTACTCTGAATGCCATTTTATTAAATATTTTATGAATAATATTTTAAACGTGGGAACCACCAGAAATATCAGTCATGGGGGAGGAAAAAAAACATTTAAGGGTAGAAGTGTATGAATCAGTGAGCGATTTGATTGAATGTTTTAACTGAATGAACTGTAAAGAAATGATTTACTGGAAGGTATTTATGATGTCCATCTCTGCTATGGTCATTGCTGAGGAAATTGTTTCTCTCGCTCCTCACAGACGAGGGAGCGCTGGTGAGGGCAGCGAGGAAGCTGGGTTTCGTCTTCTCCGGGAGGACGCCGGACTCTGTCATCATCACGGCGGTGAGTGTCCCCCCCCCCCCCGGAAAGATGAAGCCGCTTCATATCCCCTTCCTCAAATTAATGCTCCTTTTTCCGTGAAAGCATCCTCCAGGAAGCTGCGATTTCCACACCTCTCAATTGCTTCATTGTAATACTTATTTTGTAATAATTGTAATAATTATTTATATAATCATTTATTTAGTTATAAGTATTTAGCTGTCGCTTTCTCTAACGGCATCGGTTAAATGCTGTTTGATGGGATTATGTGCTCCAATTGAAAAAAATAATTGTCCATATGCTGAGCGGGGCTGCGGTGAAAGATTTGCAAATATACGTGTTATTGTCAGAAGATGTTAGCTGCTTTAAATATGCATGTTTAATTTGTGGTGCCGGGACTCATTGCACCCAAAACTACACCTGTTTTTCTGACTAAGTGTTGATTAAATCACCGGCCAAAACAAATGCTCCATTCTGTGAAAACAGCCCAAAGGAAAGGTGACGCATACTCCACCCGAGCAGTTAGTGCTGTAATTTAGTTATTTATGTATATAAATCCTTGTGCCAAGAGGGAGAGGCAGTTGGCTGATACATCTGCCACAAGTACTGAACTCAATGTTACTTTGTGACAAGTGAAGCTTTATTTTTTTTTTATGAAATTCTGCCACCTTCTGGCTTGTACTGGAAATGGCTACATTTCTTTCTGTCGCTTTCACTGTCACTGGTATTTAACGTGTTGATCACTATTATGTAATACTTTCACTATTTCAGTTATCCTGTGTGCTTTAGAGAAATACCAGTATTTCAGGTAGAACTGGACAGCTAAGCAGATAAAAGACAAAAGCTTGAGACTAGGAGACAGATGGAGTTAAGGCTGTAAATGTTTGTCTCTTTGTTCTTTTGTCTTTGTCACAGCTCGGAAAAGAAGAGATATATGTGCTGCTGAACGTGCTGGAGTTCACGAGGTACAGGATCCGGAACGTTCTTTTTCCTCTCTCTCTTTTCCATCAAGGACAGTATGTATGAATCTATCTGCCTTGAATCTCTCCCCTGCCTTCTGGACACTTTTCCCAGCTGCCTTGTGCTTCAGCTGACCTGCCAGCACGTGATATTGAACCCAAAGCGTTTTCTTTTCGAGGTGTCGAGTTTTATTACTGATACAGCTGGAGAAGTGAGTTGCCTATTGGTTCGGCATCATCAGCCAAAACTTTCCCCTTCTTTCGCTAATTAGGTTTCATTGTAATGTAGCATTACTTAAAGGTGTTTATTGTTGCCATTTATTAAGGTGATTTTTTTAATTAAACATATATACAATGTCTCCCAGAAATTCAGTTTACAGTTGTAGTAACGTTCATAGTGGCAGCGCAGTGAAGGGTTAATCCTGACTGTCGTTACGCACCCTGGTGTGGGCCTTTGTTGGGAGAGGCCTGGACTGAAAAGGTCTCCAGTTCTCACACTGTGCTTTATGGATCCCAGCTTCACTGGTACACATTATCCCGTCTTTATGAAAGTGATAATCATTGCGATAATTGCAATGGCAGTGATGATGATGATGTCGCCAGCTTGCCAGTTTCATTTGGCAGAACGCCAGAGTGATGTTGGAATTCCAGCTACCTTCATCTTCCTTCTTTTTATTAAACCCCCTTCATTTTCATTTTGGGGAATGAATATTCTTGTCAGAAGTTATTTTGGTCATTTCTTAATTAAGATGAACGGTAGACGATGCAAAAAGGTTTTAAAATAGTTATACATAAGCAGTTACCGGTCTTTCTCTGGTTTCTTGACTTCTGATCTCTCGCTTTTGTCAAATGGAATCTGCGTGTTGATGCCCGTCTGTGCCCACGATCGTCGGGTAGCCTTGATGCGGAGATGTTACTCCATGCACTGTATGCCGTGAGTTTGTGGGTTTCTCTTCTGATCAGTCATCTACTGACACACCCAACCCCCCCTCTCCCCCAGCTCTAGGAAGAGAATGTCAGTCATCGCGCGGACTCCATCCGGAAGGATCCGGCTGTACTGCAAAGGAGCGGTGAGTATGACCTGGATGTGGCCGTCACGGTCGTCAAAAGCTCATCTTCTTCTGGGTCTCTCTTTTCTGGGCTCCGATTACGCCTGGCCCCCTACTCAGTGTGATCCCTCATGAGTTTGTGCCTTTCTCTCTTCACCTGTCATCACCGTGATTTACACCCATGATTTAATGGCCTGCAGCTGGCCGCTCGGCCTCCAGTTGGCTCCTGCGCTTATCTGTCCGCAGTTCCCCTCGAAACCGCTCTCTCTGGCATGCGGGGGAGACAGAGTGCCGTGTGCCTCTCCGACATATACCCCTGTCAGCAGATAGTCAGAAGAACTAACATTCAAAGTACCCCCCCCCCACCCCTCCTAGGGAACAGCAGATGTGATGCTTCTCTTCTCCCAATCTTCAGATGACAGTCTCCAAGGGCCTAACCATAAGCAAATAGTCTTATTACACATTATTGCTATCCGAATTAATTATTTGAGATTCATTTGAAGCTGTCTGTTCAAACGTTATACGTTTCCAAGCAGTTAAATTTAAAGAGTAGATTTGATTGGTTCTCTCTGCTTCCCCCAGGACACTGTCATCTATGACAGGCTGGCTGACAGCTCCCATTACAAGGATATCACGCTCAAGCACCTGGAGCAGTTTGCTACAGAGGGTAAGTGACGGGCGTGGCACCACCCCTGAAGTAGCCTCTCCTGTGCCAGCTCTTCTGCCACCTGCCCTTGAGGTCGAGATGCGGCTGCCCTGTGTTTTTAGGGTGGACCGACTCCATCCTCAGAGCAGTGAAGGGTCTCTGTGTGTGTGCTGCATGTTACTTTAAGTTCAGCACTCCCTACTGGCAATGAACTTGTCCGGATGTTGGTAAACATTATGCCTGCAACATGTCCTACTTTTCATTGTCTAGAACAGGGGTCTCCAACTCCGGTCCTGGAGAGCTACTATCCAGTAAGTTTCTATCCTACCAGGCTTCTGATGAGCCACACCTGCTCCTGGTATTTACCCGAGAACTAGTGTAGCTCATCAGAAGCCAGGTAGGATAGAAAACTTACTGAATAGTAGCTCTCCAGGACCGGAGTTGGAGACCCCTGGTCTAGAAGTTCCACATTGTAAACTCATAACCTTCACAAGGGCAAGTTCACACCAAATTAATATACGTGAATCCTTTCAGGTATGTATGATGGCATCAACCTGACAAATAAGGATGTCACGATCCATTCTTTTCGTACCCAGATCCAATCTATTCAATATTTATATCTGCTGACTCCAATCTGAATCAGATCTTTTAATTAATATTTAAATATATGCACACACACGGTAGATGTCAGTGCGTTCTTCATCTGAGTAACTTTGCAATTTCACAGCATTCTTCCTTATGATGTATCTACAGTTGCTTAAATATATTTTTTTGTATTAAACGACACTCTGACGCTAACTCCTCTAAAAGGATGGCATTGCAATAATTGCAGGTAGCCGTTGGGCTACTTTGAGTTGCCAATTTATAGAATTTCCACACGACTGACATCTCGATAGCTTGTAGCGCCGAGCCGTGTGCCTCAGGCTCGCTGCAGCGTGTGAAGGTTCTACACAACCTGCACAGCCGACGTAAAGTAGATAAACACGGAAAATGAAACGTGTCTGGCTTTGGATTGGGCTGTGGTAGGCGATACCAATTAAAATTTACATGGGTTGGCCTCAATTGCGAATTGCGAACTTTGATATCGTCTCGGGACATAACTGATGACAAACTTCTTTAATTCGTGATTGTATAAATAATCGGAGTTACAGTGTTTAAAGGCACTCCGTGGGTTTACAGTTAGCTGGATTTAAATGTTTCGAGTGAATAATCCTCCCAGCAGAAGTTAAGGTGATGAAGCGTGTGCCGTCGCTCTCCCCCGTTCAGGCGGCCAGCCAGATCATACCCGGACTCCTTTCGGTCTCCCCGCAGGTCTTCGCACTCTGTGCTTCGCCACGGCCGATATCTCGGAAGCCGCCTACAGGGAGTGGCTGCAGACACACCGGCGGGCCGCCACCGCACTCCAGAACCGGGCTGTGAAGCTGGAGGAGAGCTACGATCTCATCGAGAAGGTCAGGGGCGCAGCGGGGCGGGCGGATGCTTGGCAGGAGGCGCCGCGCAGAACGAGTCAACAAGCGCAAACAAACAGCCGTCGGCGAATGGGTCGGTGGGGAAACAAACAAGTGTCGATGACAAACATCTGTCTTCAAACGAGTCATTTGACAGCAAATGAGGCTGCTGATGGCAATCTGTCAACAAATGAGTCACTTACCGCCTATCGGCACAAAATATTTTATGTATCCGCATGACCAAGGTCAGATTTTCTGACTGGGCTGTAAAAGCTTTTAGACAACATTTCTATACTCCTCTGACACAAAATCTGCTCGGGCTGTCAGATTCGGATCGTTAATTGTTAAAGCCTTTTGCCAGAGCCCCTGCTCCCCCCGGCAGTGGAGAGCTGTAAGTGGGTCTTAATGGGAAATGCAGGTGCAGGGCAAAGAGGCTTCGACAAGTAACAAATGCAGGAGCTTGTAGGTTCCACTAACATTATGTACTTAACTGATTTAATAACCTGCTCTATAAATGGATAATCTGTTATACTAGGTCAGAGTGATTGTTAGGTATCGTAGTGTTTAAGGGCATGGAACTCTATAATGCCTTAAGCTTCTAAATAAATGCAAAGAAACCCATTGGTTAAAGCCTTACTGGATAGGCGCAGCATGTGCAAAGCGAGCCCCTGTACGTACTTTAGGAAACCCCTAAGCGGTTCGTTTATTCTACCCTGAAGCCCATTTCACCAGCTGACTAAGCAAAGAGTGCAGGTTCACCTAATTCTCTGCACTTAGCATCAGAGGTCCTGAGGTTCAAGGGCTCGGATCTGGTCCAGCGGCGTTTTCCAGGTTCTGTGTGATTAATGCGGGCTACAGGTGGCAAGCAGGCTCTGAGTTTGCCCAGTGCCGAGGTTGGGGCGGGGGTGGAATCGCTGCCCTGTTAAATACGGCACTTTTGAAGCACAAGTCAAACAGAGGTGACAGTACTCATAAATCACCCCCCGTCAGCGCATGACAGCATGGCAGTGCGCACAAGTAAATGGATTTAATCAGCCACATAAAACCCTCCTTTATTGCGAATGGATGTAGCTCTTTGCTTTAGCCACTAGGTGGCAGCAAGTTTCCTGAAATGGGTTTTGCAATAAAAGACAAATGAGAATTGTGGTTTACCTGACATCCTGACAGAACCTGGCAGTTTGATGCATAATGATTGTTGCACTGTAATTTAATATTTGTTTTTAAACACTTAAAAGAAAAAAATATGTAAGATTTGTTGCTCCAAATGGCTGAAAGAGAAGATATGTTTCAAAGAGTATTCAGGGATTTTTTAGTTATATCTGACACTGCAGCTCTTTGACTTTTGTACAGTTGTTTACAGTGCTGCCAGTTTTTATTTTTTTGTTTTAATTCCTATTGACAGAGCAGTTAATACATGGTTGAAAAATTCCACTGACCTGACTTTCCCTTGAAAGTGCCTTTCTGCTGGGTGGGGTTAGCGTTCCTGTTTTCCGATTACAGATGTGACTTTGCCACCAGCTTCTGGAAAACACCTGCTTTAGCAGAACTGTGTGCCCATGCATGTGTTCTACGAACCAAACTGTAACCCTAAACTTTCCTTTTTCCTAGTTTTT